>VDFB02047397.1:9242822-9640299 GCA_007258455.2 Sequoia sempervirens
CTCACTCACTCCTTCTATCTCGAGCTCCCCTCTAGCCTAAACCCTAAGCCTTTAAACCCTCTACCCTCTATCTCTCTCCCACTCACTCCATACCTCTCTCTCAAGTCTCTCTCTCCTACCCCTGTGCTCCCTCTCTCTCCCACTCCCTCCATATCTCTCTCTCAAGTCAATGATATGGGCCTTCTGTAAAAAATTTCAGCCATAGCTGCCATTCTTTCTAGCTGAGAAAATCCATGCAGGCATTAAAAAAAAAAAGAATAGTTAAAGAAAACCCATAAGCACAAAGCTAACGAATCGTCAACTTCACTGCTCAGGTGGTTTAAAGCATGAGAACAAAATAACCTTTTGGGTCTCTAAATCTTATATAGTATATGATACAAAGCAATTTCATCATGGTAGGAAAATCACTGCACTAAAAAGATTTCTAGAGAGAATAAAATCCAGGAGGTTCGTAGGGTTGTAAATACATTAGAATTAGAATAGGTACAACTAAAAAAAGGAGTGACTCATAATAATTGTAACAATATTTTGCATTTGAGAATAAAAAAATATGGAATATACATCATTAAATTAGTTAGGTTGTGCAAACGGACCTCATCTTTCAACCAATTATTCTCAATGCATAGTTACTGCTCTTGAAGATTGACTTCTGCAATACAACAAGTACTCCATTATTGGTGCATATGGTATTTTTGATTTTTTTGAGGAGTATGCATGTGATAGCACTTATTTTTAGGATGGTTATCTTCTTACTCATCACCAGATCCATTCCCTTCGATGTTGTCACTACTAGACCTGCTCTCATACTCTTCATCTCTCTGTAGATCCCAAGCTGAGACTCTCCACCACTACTGCCAAACATGTCTCCTTTTCCTTCCAAGCTACTTTATGTCTAACAATTCCCATCATAAATATATAATTAATTATATCTATAAAAAAACAAAATGCCCCTAATAAAATCAAATTCATATTCATTTCCACATCAATACCCATGTTTTTATGATTTTCGGTTGAAGAGAACAACTACCAGCATCAAGGAGAGCTTGGGTGCGAAGCTGTATCTTCAGATGTTCATGTTCATATTAGACCTTGGCTGAGGGGCAACGAAACAAGGTTGTTCCATTCCAATATTTTTAGATGAGATCTCAAAGAAAAACCTTTTGTTTGAATCATTCCTGCCCTCAACTCAACTACCCAATCCAAAACTCATCCCAAAATGCTTTTCAGTCATTTATATACTTTTAATATTATAATAATAACAGTTATATATTATTATTATAATAATATTATTATAGTATATTGTAATAATAAGTATATTATATATTATAATATAAAAATAATATAAGGGTATGTGTAAGATCATCATGGAAAAACCAGGCCCTTAAGCGGCAAAAAAATTAGAAAAAGCAGAGTTAGGCAACTTGACTTAAAAATTTGAATAAGTTATCTATATTATTTCAAACATATGTAAGAATAGAATCTATAGAAAATTGAATGTAGTTTCCAAACTACAAGATTTTTTTTTTTTAAAAAAAATCTATTAGGTGAAAATTTGAAATTTCAGTGCAATAGTACTTAAATTTCAAGGAAAAAATAGGAAGTAGGTGTTTGTCTAACTACCATAACCACAATAAAATGATAATATTTTTTTATAAGATTTTAGATATAAGTAGAGAACTCATGTCATATGTGATGCATATTTTTTGTAATTTTTTTCCAAGTAAATAATTAATTATGATTTTTTATTACAATATTTCAAAAATATAAAAAACTCGTATGTCTAACCACCTTAACTTGGTCAAAACTTCATAAAATTCAATTTTTCTTTTTTAATCCTATAGTATGCAAAGCATAGAATCTGACACATGTTTTGGATTCAAAAAATGTGATACCTTTTGAAAGCTATATATGTTTTTCAACAGTCTATCGATTAGGACTTTAGTCATAATTTGAATAGAAAATGGATAATAATTACTTATTAAATTCAAAGTAAAACATAATTTATATTGGTGGAAAGTTGATAATCTCCTTTAAAAACCCTTTTTGTTTCATCAATTTTGGGAAAAAAAAAGTCGTCAGCCACATACCCATCATATTGCCACTTTTTGGCCCATCATGATCCTGCACATACCCATAATTTAGATTTATATTAATATTATATATTATAAAATGCAACTATTAAAAAATGGTAAAACAAACAAAAAAAAAATGGAAACAAAAAAATGCGAAAACAAATGGAAAACAAAAAAAACAAATGGTTAAAAATGGATTCATGTCATGGGGTTCGACTGAACCAGCTAACAGGGTTTGACCGAACCCCCTAGAATCGCATTTTTTATTGTATTTTAAATGGGTTCATTCGAACATATGTTTGGTTGAACATATGTTCGACCAAGCATATTTTTTTTGTTCGACCGAATAGTGATTCGACCGAACCACCCTTTTTCACCTTCACCCTCCCAGGCACCAAAATTGTCCAAAATTTTGCACTTCAAAGCTCGATTTGAGAATGAAAATGGAGGAGACTTCACAAACCCAACTGGTATCAAGTAGCCCTCAAAACGAGCTATCCAACGAATATAATTTTAATATGTTTTGGTTTTATTATCTATTTGTATTTTAAGTTTTATTAAATATAGGTTTTTCACCAAAAATGAAGCTCTTTGTTCTGCACATGTGGAAAACTAGAAAATTATCATTTTTAAAAAAAAATATGAATGCACTAGATATTGGAGTCCTTCATCCAATAAAAATAAATAAAAAATTGATACATACAATAAAAGTTACGCGGTATACGGTCACGCTATGTCTAAATTGTAATTGGTTTGACTTTGAAACTTGATTAAAGAAAAAATATTCAATAAAAAACTAACCAAGTGGAAGCACTAGATACCAGAGTTACAAATCTAAATTTGAAAGAATTAAAATTTTATCCTTCAAGGAAAAAAAGTTATGGGTTATATGGTGTGCGTCACTTTTTAAAATGTTGTATTCTAAAAAAACCAGTTTTCATGGGAGATGGAAAAAGAAGTGCAATATGATTCCAAAAAAATTGAAAAAAATATTTTTAGAATCTACAGACAAAATTTGGAGAGACTCTAGTTTGATCATCTTCAAATTTCTCACGGTTTATCTGCTATAGGTGCCTGAATGTGAAGATTTAGTTAAAAATAATAATTCCAGTGTCTAGTTTGGCCAAAAATTGTAAACCACTATTGTGGGATCACCCCCATATGCAATATGATGTTTTATGATGATGAAATTTGTGTTTAGGACATGTTATGCCATATATGATGTGATGCTATATGATGATGAAATTTATGTTTAGGACAATTATGTCATATGTGATATGATTTTATATGAATGATGATGATTCAAAATGTGATACAATAGTATCTATCCTTTTGTATTTTTCTTATCCAGTATGTATGACCTATATGCACATGATTATTATGATATTCTAATATGTTTATGGAAGCAAGATGATGCAGCTCATATATTTATTTTTGTATGTCACAGCATGCCACTAGGATGACTATGGGATTTGTTAGAAGAAATGTTAGTGTGAAGAAATAGTTAGTAAGGAGAAAAGAAACCTTTTAGATAGATCATTCATCCAAATTAATATCTATGTAATTATTGATATTACTTGAGCTTTTAGCATTTCATGTTTTATCATCATTGTGGATTTTTTGTGTTTATGGAAAAAATGGATGTATGCACACCTAAGCATGAATTGTGAAGGTAGATTTTTTTTTATTCTTAAAGATATGATATATGGACAAGAAAATAGTGTATGACAAGTTTAGACAAACCTTGGTGACATTTAGCATCCATTTTTCAAAGATTAAGACACATTAGACAAGGAGTCACTAGTACAGAAACAACAATATGTGACTGAAAAATCTACTAAAAACTACTTATAAATGACTGAACATGGTCACATGACTAGTAGTAGTTTATTTCTAGTCATTTATAACATGGTCGAATTGATGACTAAACCATTTTTAGTCGTTCGCTTGATCGATTTGGTCATTAATGTAGTCACCCGATTGATCGCTTTGGTCATTGGTTTAGTCATTTGAGTGATTTTCTTGCTCATTAATTTAGTCATATGATTGATTGATTTGGTTGTTGATGTAGTCGTTAATTTGATTGATTTGGCAGTGTTTAATTTACTCATTAATTTAGTCATTGAATGTTTTAAACTGGTCACTTATTCAGTCATTTTTTTATTCATTTTGTGCTTATTTAGTCATTTTTATTCACTAATTTTCATCCATTGGTAGCGTATTTAGTCATTAGTTTTAATCATCATTTTGATCAATTTGGTAGTTTATTTAATTATTTTTGCTCACTGATTTCTATCAACTGATAGGTATATTGATACATTGTTTATTAATTGCATAATCAGTTTATTTAGTCATATTTATTAACACTAATTTATGTCAATTGGTAGTATATTTAGTCAATTGGTAGTTTATTTAATTGTTTTTGTTCACTGAGTTTTGCCTATAAATGCTAGAAATGAGACAATGTTTTAATTGAAGTTTAAACATATAAAAAAAAAGAAAAACATAATCAATCATTCATTTGCACATAATGAAACATTTATTATGAAAGCAAAATATTGAAATTTTATTGAGAAAACATGTTCTTGCAGCAGATACAAGACAAAATTGTGTCTTTTCTTTGAAAACTGTACTATTACAAAGTGTTTTTTTTAGTTCTGTGACTGAGAAAATTGAATTACAATGCCTTTTTTTGGTTATGCAAGATATTACAATTTTGATGGAAATTCTATGTTGCAACTTATTTGTAATTGCACATACATGTATGTTGCACTCTCTGCAACTTTTTCTCTTCTCTACACCTCTTTATCTGCTTTGTATTTACTTATTTTTCTACACCCCTATTATTTGCATCTATTGCTTACACAACAACACATACCCTCTTTTATAATGAAAAAATTTGGATGAGCGAAACCAAAACAAAAAGAGAAAAACATAATCAAGGGGTTTTACATTACATGTGTAGTAAGATCTAGAACATTCTTTGTTCTAAGTTCACAGAATGTACACCCAAATTAGATTTTTTGAATTTTGTTTGGGTTCAACTTATTCAGGATCAATACATTCTCTGTCTACAACTTCACTCTCCACACTCTGTTGCTATTAACCCTTCTTTTTCTTTTCTGCACTTACATATAACTCTCTATGATTGTTTTCAAATATTTTAGTGGTCACCGTGCAAAGGTCCCTAGTTTCTCTTTTAGGAAGACAACTCCATCTATTTTTTCTAGATGAGGAAGCAGTATGTTACTTGAGACCTCTAAAATACATACATTTACATCTCTTGTTCCTTTCAATTTGACTCCATGTACAATAGTTAGTGAATCTACCCAATTCTCACAACAACACCATCATGCAGATCGAACACCTCAACTGTATCCCCTTCTTTGAGTTTATCAATAAATGTCTACAAACAAAAAATACACATTATATTGAGATATAAAAAAAGCATTATATTGTTTTTGATAGTTGTATGTAATCTCTTATGTCTTGAAACAAATCAGTTTTTGCATGTGCTTTTATAAAACACTCTATTACAACTAAGTTTTAAGCTTCCATATGTAAGTTAAATGTTCTCCCTTAATTCCATATGTTAGCCTCCTACAATGATTTAATAACTAATCCCTTACAACCATGATTCAAAGATTGGACATCTAAGTTGAATAGCTATTTCAATCATCATGAAGGTGCATTTAACTTGTCAACCCAAGGACGTGAACTTTAAATGGGTCAGCACAATATGTGTACTAGGGACCCAAAGTAGCCATTTTGATTCTACAACTAAGGAATACACAATGCTGAAAGTAAATTGCTTAGAAGGGAATACCATAAATGCCAATAATCAATCAACAACTACATCCAACTAAAATGCATAACAAAAATAAAAATCTAAGCAACAAATAGGGCACTACTCTGTCTGCTTTGGCTACAAGAACAGTCACATAATGAAATTCTGGAGGCTGCAGGAACAATCCGTGCTAGATTTCTAACTAATTACTAAACAGTAAGTAATAATAAACTAATACTAAACTAAAAGGATGGATTACTCACCAACTGGGCCCCCTTGGATAAGTATCCTCTAAAAATAATGAGAATTCAAATGCTCAAACTCAAAACTTTATCTTATTCACTATAAATCATGAGTACAAAAGATTAATGTATCTGTATTATTGAAAACTTGAGAGTGCAAGTACAATATAAAATTGTGCAACTCTCTAAGAAGGAACAACATATCTTTATTTATACTATCAACTAAACAAGGCAGTCAACTCCACGACCGAGAGGATACCATTTAGGGAAAATAGAGAAAGCGGAGTGGTGGCAGTTACACGCGCATGGAATATGGTGAGACATGTAGGTCTACATGGGAATCTAGTACAATAGTAATGCCCGCATCTACTCAACCAACATTAAATTCCACTACAAGGTGGTTACATTCAGTTTGCATGAGGAATCTTCTACCTTCAACCTCCTTTGACCTTTGAGCAATTCCTTTGCTGGACATTATGGTGCATGCCTAGCTGGCGGTGTCTTCCTCAACTTATCATATTTAAATTAAATCTGCATGGCAATGTCAGTATACACAATAACTATATATCTATAACCACCTTAAGGAACATTCATTAACCACATGCAAAATCAATATAGATAATCCACATAATATGCCAATGTCATTAAAACTTGTAAAAATAGTATCAAGCCCAATGTATATGATTTGAGGGAAACATTATAAAAATATCAACATTTAACATTAGAGTCCATGACAACTACTATAAAATAAACTATAGATTCTACCCAAAATTGGACCAAAAAATAGGCTCAACACTCCCCCCAACCTAACATTTTGTTGGTCCTCGAGTAGGGGAAGGGTTGTTATTCTGCTTGGTCAAAGCTCTGAAATTTGCAGCTGATAGCTGTCCAACATCAGTGTCTGATGAGTGTGAATCAGGGTCCCAATAGAATCCTCCTAATCTATCAAATCTTCTCCATCTCTATTTTTCTGTAGCAATGTCATACTAGTAGAACCTAAAGTTTGGCATGGGCCACATGAGAAATGGTGGTTGAAAAGTTAGGGGAAGCCAAAAATGCCCCTTCTTTCTCCCAATCTGAATATACCTATCAATCCTTTTTAGTGATGTAGCATAATTGTGGATGGAATGAGGTTTATCCTATTTTAGTTGATCAGTTAGGCTATTCCATCTTTGTGATAGGTATCATCTCATAATTTCCTCATTTGTTGCTGCCTTTACCTTATACTCATTGTAAACTGCCTCAATCCAAGGCATAATCATGTTGCCATAACTAGGTCTAAGAAGCATTATGTTCCATTCTCTGTAAATATCCCTTGGGTTGCTTGATTCATCCCTAATGGGTAGAGGGATATTAGACTTCAATTGGTTATAATCCTCATGTTGATGTCCCCAGCTAATCTTGTTTTGCACCCAAGACATAAATGCCCTTAATTGGACATCCCCAACATACAATAGTGGATTACAATCATGGTCTTTAGTTACAACATAATTATGCAAGTAAAACTCACATAGAAAATTCTTCATTTTAGGGGTGGCAATCCTATAAGCATTGAAAAATTCATTAGGATTGTCAATAGAAGGATTCAAACCTGAGACAATCCTTGATAGCCTAAAAGATAGATATTTCTCTTTTAGGTGTAAAGCATAGACCCTTGGAGGGGTTTTGCATTCCAAGATCTGTGGTACCAAGGTCACAATGTTGTCCACTTTCTTCTTCATAGTATCAATTTCCTCATTCTTTTCTTCAATGACTTCATCCCTCTTTTGAATTTCCTTTTTCAATTTTTGTCTTTTCTTTTTCCATTCTTCCTCCCTCCTTTGTATTTCTTCCCATAATTTCAAAAAATTTGTGTGTACTTTAAAATCAGGAGGATTATGAATTCCTACCAGTAATTTTGTCGATGGTTGCTCCCCATATAGTACTATCTGCATGGACTCAGGTTGTTCAGTTGTCTTTGGCTATGGGGGTAATGTTTCTTCTCCCACTTCTTGTTGCAGGGTCTCTTGTTCTTGTTCTTGTTGTGGCTACAAGAACTCCCGCTCTAGTTTTGGCTATTGCTATAGGACCTCTTGTTGCAGGACTTCTGATTTTCCTCAAACTCTTCTGCAATGTTAGCAAGATCAAACAGTGTTGTATTTGTTGCTCTCTCAAATATGTATTCTTCTTTGACATTCTCCTGCCCCATTGGAGCTTTAGTGTCCTCATGTGATGTCTCATCAAGCTTAGGGATTTCCTATGGAGGTGTACTAGATGCCAACCCAGCTGGTATTGATTTCCTTGCAGGGCTCTCACATTTTTCTTTGGTTGTAGGATGAACAGTGTCATCGTTCCTCTTCTTAGAACTTGGCACCTTTCTTTCTACAGGTTGTGTTTTAGCTTTCCTTTTTCTTGTTTTTACTTCTCTCTTCTGTGTCGTAGTTCTTATCAGGGTTTCAAGGGGAACATCATCATCAGAATGTGATGAAGAGCTCTCTTTTTCTAAGTGCTTTGATTTAGAAGAACTAATGTCTATGGTTTTTTATATTGCAAGAGGGTTCACACCAGAGCCAACACCAAATGTTGAATCACCAAGAGTGGTTTCAATCGTGCTCAATCTCCTGCTACACCTATGGGGTTGAGGTAAAACCCTATGTTGCAACTGCTCAGGTCTAAATTGATCAACAATTATAAATTCTGCCCAGGTCATTCTAGACACATCATGTAGAGACTTCTCAACTATCAATTTAATCAGGCAATGGTGGAAAATAGAATTGTCCCTACCTTTTTGGGTCTTGACTTCCATGATTGAGAGAAGATTGTATAGCATGTTAGGAACATTCATCCTCCAATGCCTCATGTGACTCAAGAGTTTGAAATGTACTAAATGCAGGTTCGACAAACGACCTTCATAGGTGAGATACCTTATAATGTAGACCACTTCTTGCTTTCATGCTTTAGGCAGAGAGGTTCTTTTTGCACCCTATTTATCCATGCTGATTGGAGGGTCACCATGTACTATAAATTCGACCCTAGCTGACCTTGAATCTATAGAGGCAAGGTAATGTTCACCATCAGTAGGTAACCCTGTAACCTCTACAATTCTTTCCTCAGTTGCCACAACCTCCAACCCTTTTACTATGGATTTTCCTTCAGAAAATGTCTGGGTGAATTCTAGTGCAATGTGTTCATCAAAGCCATCCAGCTTCAGGAAAAAATATAACCATCCACAGTTTCTAAATTCAGCCAAGCATTTTGCATCTTACAATAAAACATCATGAACCAAGGGCTCATTTCGAATTAGCCCTCCTCCCATTGTCTACAATCAACTATCACTCTACAAAATTTCCTTCCTATAATTCCCGTCTGAAAGCCAAACACCTTCCTATAATACCTGCTAAATTTCTAGTGCCAATATCGACTGAATTTTCCCTTTCTTTTGTTTTACCTTTTTTCTTGCAACTCAGGATTATGACAGGATCAATAATGGCAAGAAAAGGAGTGATAAAGGAGAATTATGATGGGAAGAAATGGCAGCTGCAGTTAGTCTCACTTCACACATGCGAGCTGTCCTCTTACTCAAATTTCAAATTGGCTCATTTTAAAGTTTATGATGTAGTGTAGCATGAATTGACACATGGGAAATATATTTGCATCTTTTTCTTTGCCCCTCCAACCTAAAATTGGACATGTGTCCACACATGTGAGATGGGAGTGGTGATTTGACAGGGAATAATGACATGTTATGTGAATGTCTATACTAATATACAATGATTAAATGAATGGACTTAAAAGATGATTAAAAGATAACAATTAATGCGCACATACCTGAATATGTGCAGGATTTTTTGCAAAGATCATGGAGAAAGTACCATTCACCTTTTTAGGGAATAAATTGAGCAATTAATGAAAATGAAGTGGAATGAGGTGAGGTGGAATGAAGTGATGGAAGAGAGAGAAAGGTGGTGATGGATGGGTGAAGAAATGGAATTCCACAAGAGTAAAAGTCTTTATTATGACAAGTACATACCTTAATTAGCTAGAAGGAGGGACAATAGGTCCACTTCCTTCAGCTACAGGAAGCTCAGGTGTTGAATGCTAGGTGAATTGTTGTAGGAACTCTTCTTTGGAAGCTATATTGTGATATAATATGAGGGGATGACCATTGACAAGTAACTTGAATCTAACAAGGTCAATGGTAGTAAGCTGAACAACTCCATTAGGAAAGACCTCAGCAACTTCATATGGTCCTAGCCACCTTTTCTGCAATTTTCCTACATTGTCCTGATATCTTGAGTCATAGAGCATGGCCCAATCTCTTGGTTGGAATTTCTTTCCCTTGATAAATTTTTCATGCCACTTGATTCTCTGATTCTATACTACCTTTGTATGGTGCAGGGATGCTCTTCTTATCTCATCCAAAGCATTTAGTTGCATGATTCTTTCTCTCTGTGCCTCATAAATCACCATCCCCAAATCTACTGCAGTCCTAAGAGTCTTATATTCAAATTCAATGGGCATCATGGTTGTTTTCCATACAATAACTCAAATGGAGTGGAGCCTATAATTTTTTTCCAGGTTGTCCTATAGGACCAAACAACTTCTAGTAATCTGTTTGTCCAATCCTTTCTATGAATAGATACCGTTTTGGTCAGGATGGCTTCAATTTCTCTGTTGGTCACCTCAACTTGGCCATTAGCCTAGGGATGATAAGGAGTAGACTTCTTGTGCCTTATGTTGTACTCATTGACTAGTGTTGCAACAAGGTTTGATGTGAATTAAGCTCCTTGATTAGTCACTATTTATCTTGGAACTCCATATCTTGTGAAATAATCCCCTTAAAGAAATTATGCAACCTTGTTATCTCTTGTATGCTTCATGGCCTTAACTTCTACCCACTTTCTCACATAATCAGTGCATACCAAGATATAACACTTACTATTTTATGGAAGTTCAATGGGTCCTACAAGATCCAATCCCCACTTGTCAAAGGGAGTGATTACTACTTGAGGGAAAAGTGGCATCTCATCAGATTTGGTTGGTCTTCCCATTCTTTGATATCTATCACATTTTTTGGTATACCTTCCTACATCCTTGTGGAGTGTTGGCCAGTAATATCCTGTGTTCAAAATCTTCATTGTTGTCCTCTTCAATACAAAATTTCCTCCACATGGTTTGTTTTGGCATGCATGAAAAATGTCATATGTCTCATCTTCTCTCACACATCTCCTCATGACATGGTCTAGTCTAGTATAAAACAAACATCCAACAATCCAGGGGAAAGGAAAAGATTTTTCAATGAGTGCCCTTTCCTCTTTTGGAGAGAAGTGTGAAGGAACTCTACCTGTGACCAAATAATTGGCTATGTCAATATACTAGGGTGTTTGTATACTGAGGGAGAATAGATGCTCGTCAAGAAAAGAGTCATCTATGGGCTGATTGTCTTCTGATGCAGTCAACCTTGAAAGAAAATCTGCAACAACATTGGTCTTCCCTAGCTTATCCACAATGGTTATATAAAACTCCTACATCAATAATAACCATCTTTCCAGCCTACCTATGATAAACTTTTTATTCATGAGATATCTAATGGCTACATGATCAGTGTGCACAAAGATTTGGTAACATGTTATGTAATTTCTGAATTTGTTCAGTGCATAGATTACTGCCATAATTTCTTTCTATCCTAAGACTGCTCCTATGGCATAATTTGATACATCAGTATGGATGTGGAAATGAATCTCCCAATTAGGTCCTTTGAGTACAAGAGCATGATTCAAAGTTTCCTTCAAGTCAGAAAATTCCTTGTCACAAGCTTCAATCCACTGGAATTTAGCATCTTTAGTGAGAAGGGTATACAATGGTGTTTCTACCTTGCTAAAATCCTTGATGAAACACCTATAATATCCTGCATGACCCAAGAATCTCCTAACATCCTTTTGTTTTGTAGGTGTGGACAGATTTGTGATTACCTCAATCTTTGCAAGTTCTACTTGAATTCCCTTGTGGGAGATGTAGTGGCCAAGAACTACACCTTCCTACATCATCATGGAGTACTTTTCACTATTTAAGGACAAGTTTTGGTCTTCACATCTCTGTAGGACTCTCTTGAGATTCTCCAATGCTTGATTAAAATCAACACCATAAGTGGTAAAGTCATCCATATAAATTTCCATGCAATTATGAGAAATGTCTAAGAATATGCTAATGACTACCCTCTAAAAGGTTGCAAGTGCATTGCATAAGCCAAATAGGAGTACTGATTAGGCATAGGTCCCCCATGGATAGGTAAATGTGGTCTTCTCCTAGTCCTCTAGTACAATTTGGATCTAGTTGTAGCCACTAAATCCATCTAGAAAAGAAAAGTATTGCTTTCCTAGAAGTGTGTCCAAAACTTGATCAATGAAGGGTAAGGGGAAGCGGTCCTTCTTGGTGGTAGCATTAATTTCCTTGTAATCAACACAAACTCACCATTTCCCTCCTTTCTTGGGAACAATCACTAATGGAGACACCCACTGGCTATATGAAATGGGGTAGATAAATCCTGCATCTAGTAATTTTTGTAGTTCCCCTTATACAATTTATCTTAGTGCAAGGTTAATTCTTATTTGTGGCTATCTTACTAGGGTGCAATCATCTCTGATGTAAATTCTGTGTGTACAAAGTTTAGGGTCTAGTTCCTTCATATCATGATAATCCCATGCAAATGCATGTTGATGGGTCCTTAATAAGTTTTCCAATAACAATTGTCATTCTTCACTTAATTTACTGTTAACATTCAGATATTTTCCTTCTGACACCTATACTTGTGTAGTTAACTTTATCATGGATGCTTCATTAACACATGGTACCTTTAGTTCATATGGTAGTAATGTATGGGACATACCTGTTGCTGAAGGAATTTTGACTACAGGAACAGTGGCTGCAGGAAGAGCAGGAAAAAGTGTCTTGACTGGAGTGGTAGAATGAGAAGATGATGTTTCCTCCACTTCACAATGGTTCTGAATGATGTTATCCAATACTTCATCCTCATCTTGGACCTGCATGAAAGAGCTTCTACCTAAAATTATAAGTTGTTCCACAAAATTAACTTCCCCAGTCTCTTCACCAACATGTGGCCATACGAGATTATCTTCATCATGTGATGGCTGAGTAGGAGGATAAAGAACAAAAATTTTAGTGATCTTTCCATATAAAATGGCCATGTCACCCGACCGACATCCAATGTATGCATTTGCAGCTGCTAACCATGGCCTTCCAACAATAATGGGATACCCTCCTAGTGTATCTTTAGGAGAAAGAATCATAAAGTCTGTTGGGTACTCCTAGGAGTCTAAAACTACCACAAGATCCTCCACTACACCATCAAGCTTAACAGTAGAGCTATCAACAAGCCATAGGATAGTACGAGTAAATCTCATGCTTGCAACATTTAGTTTCTATAGGATGTCCTTGTTCATTACATTTATTTTTTCCCCTAAATCAATCAAAGTATTGTTTACTTAGATCCCGTTTATAACAACTGCTACCACATGACTACCTGTGTCTTTATACTTGGAGATAGTTACTTTTCCCAACATGATGTCAGCTAGTTGTCCCACCACATGAACTATAGTTGGGTTTTTCTTTTTCCTACCTAGATTCTTTAGGCATGCTTCCTTGATTTCCTTGTCGTAGATTGAAACATCCTTTATGACCTAAAATAGAGGTATCTGGACACATATATGCCTTAGCTAATCCAAGATCTCAAAATTTGTATCCTCCTTTTCTTCCTTCTTGGAAACTTCCAATCTCTAAGGAAATGGTGGTTGTTGTTCAGTCTACTTGACTTGGATTGGTTCAATATTTTTAGGTACACTTGGCTGAATGGGATCATTCAAAGGTTCCTCCTCCTCTTCCATAGGAAGCTTAGTGATAATGGCCTTAGAAGGGCTGGTAGAGTAGTTCATGAATGCAAGTGGATGTCACTTACACTCACAACATATGTAGAGAATTGATTTGAATCAACAAAGTATGCAAGCTATTGTTGTGGTTTGTTATTTGGATTGGGTGTGGGTTGAGCTGGTCGTTGAGTAGGTTTAGGTGCATTTGAGCTTGGATTAGTAGGTGGAGGAATTATAGTAGGCTGTTTGGGATGAGAAGGTGGTTGCATGTATAACTGGTTGTCTGGGCAGGCCATTGTTGTCCTCCACTCCATTGATTTTTTTGTTGCCAATTTCCTAGAGGTGGTTGCCAATTCACTTGATATTGCTGCCAATTCCCGTGAGGTTGCTTCCATTGGGGTGGAGAATTTTGATGATTGGGCCACGAATTTGGAGGGTTAATCCAAGGTTGTGGTGCATATCCTCCATAGCTGGATGGATATGGGGGCTGCCATTGGTTACCAGATGAATAGAAATTAAAGTATGGCCCAGTATAAGATAGTGGATCTAGTGGCATACCTTGTCTTGGAGCCCAAGGATTCCTTTGTGCAACATAGTAGACTTGGTCTTCTTTAATCTAGATTGGTTTGAACTCAAGTGGAATCCTCTTGCTTTCAAGATTAGCTACCATCTTGCATTTTTTAGTCCCTTTTCTTTTGTCTACAGTAGGGGCAATACTATATCAACGTTGTATTTTCCTCCTCTTTCTTCTTCTTGGCCTGAAATTTATCTAGCTGAGGAGCTAGATTATTTATAATTTCTTTCTTGAAGTCTTTTAGAAAATGAGTAATCTCCATTCTTGAAACTCCACTGGTAGTTGACTTACCCATGGAAGATTGGTAAGCTCTCCCTTTCTTTGAAGCTACCCTAGAGTAATTCTAGCATATTTTCTTGATATCTTTCCAAGGAACTTGGGAGATATCTTCTCCTCCCATGAGGTTCAAGGCATCAGTGTAGCTATCATTGATTCCTCTTAGGAAAAAAAACTTTTGTGAGTCTTCATTGAGTGTATGGTGTGGATATTTTTGTAGGAAAAATAAAAAACCTTGCAATATAATCTTCCAGGCTCTCATCTTCCTTATGTTGCATCCTAAAACTGTCACCTCCTCTCATGTCACTACCCTTGCAATATTCCTTGTATTTCTCAAGGAATTTTGTCTTGATCTCTTCCCAATTTTCCATAGTATCTCTTCCTAGGCTCATGAACCATCTTATGTGGCCTCTTTCAGAGTGGTAGGAAATAGCTTAAGCCTATGGGCATTGATGGTATAATTATAACTCTTGCAGAGTATGTCAAACTCAAACAAAAAGGTATCAAGATCTTTTGTGACAAGTCCATAAAACTTGGGAAGTGATGAAGCAAAGATGTTTTTGATGTTGTCAACTTCATTCTGATGGGAAATGGGGAAAGGAAAATTTGGTTAGCTAGGTTTGTTCCTATTTGCATCACCCATGCGTGCTTGATGTAGTTCCAAGGAAAAAGGGTTTTCAAGCTAATTTTGGTCTTCATAGGAGACTTCAAAGCTAGTCAATTCAGGAAATGCATTAGCAAAGGGGTGTGGATCTTCTTCTTCTTCTCTTGGTAGGTTCTAATATTCAACTAGCTAGAATGGATTAGGATTGTTAAGAAGGAATCTCCCATAAGCATCCATTCTCCTTCCTCTATGCATGTGATATCACTCACTATCAACTAGCTCACACAAAGAATTGGTACAGAATAAGGGGGGTCATTACTTCCTAAATGAGGATATGCTAAGAATAACTTCCAAAAACACTACAACAGGAAAAACTACCAATGAATCCAAATAACTCCCTAGTTTGGCACCATCCCTGACAACAATGCCAAAAATGTTGTCCTCTTACAATGATTTAATAACTAAGCCCTTATAGCCATGATTCAGAGATTGGACATCTAACCTGAATAGCTATTTCAATCATCATGAAGGTGCATTTAACTTTTCAACCCAGAGACATGAACTTGAAATGGGTTAGCACAGTATGTGCACTAGGGACCCAAAATAGCCATTTCAATTCTACAGCTAAGGAACACACAATGCTGAAAGTAAATTACTTAGAAGAGAATACTATAAATTCCAATCATCAATCAACAACTACTCTATCTTGTTTGGCTACAGGAATAGTCACAAAATGAAATTCTAGTGGCTATAGGAACAGTTAGTGCCAAATTTCTAACTAATTACTAAACAACAAGTAATACTAAACTAATACTAAACTAAAATAATGGATTACTCACCAACTGGACCCCTTTGGATAAGTATCCTCTAAGACTAATGAGAACTCAAATGCTCAAACTCATAACATTATCTTATTCACTATAAATCATGAGTACAAAAGATTAATATATCTGTATTATTGAAAACTTGAGAGTGCAAGTACAATATAAAATCATGTAACTCTTTAAGAAGGAGCATTAGATCTTTATTTATACTATCAACTAAACAAGGCAGTCAACTCCATGACTAGTAGGATGCTATTTAGGGAAAATAGAGAAAGTAGAGTGGCGGTGGTTATGCGTGCATGGAAATTGGTCAGACATGTAGGTCCAAATGTAGATCTAGCACAACAATAATGCCCACATCTACTCACCCAAAATTAAAGTCCACTACAAGGCAGTTACATTTGGTTTGCATGAGGAATCTTCTATCATTGACCTCCTTTGACCTTTGAGTGATTCCTTTCCTAGATGTTACGGTGCATGCCAAGCTAGCGATGTCTTCCTCAACTTAGCATCTTTAAATTAAATATGCATAGCAATGTCAGTAAGCACAATAACTACATATCTATAACCACCTTAAGGAACATTCATTAACCACATGCAAAATCAATATAGATAATCCACATAATATGCCAATGACATTAAAACTTGCAAAAATAGGATCAAGCCCAATGTCTATGGTTTGAGGGAAATATTATGAAAATATCAACATTTAACATCAAAATCCATGACAACTTCTAGCATATAAACTATAGATTCTACCCAAAATTGGACAAAAAATAGGCTCATCACCATAATCTATGTATAATAGCTAATTACATTTCACTACTATTCTAACATCTAGCTTCTATCAAATAGGAAATGATTACTCTTATTTACATAATAAAACAACCATTACACACTTGAATAGCACTTACTTGCATGTGGTTTCATAGCACTCACCTCAAGCTCAACAAGACTACCACTATGAATATCATGTGCATGCTCATGGAGTTCATCACCATAACCACTATCAATGTCATTGTAGACATTAAGTTGTATCTATAGCTTTGTAGAGAGTTCTATTGACAAGACCTTTTTCTTTTTTTCTTTCTTTCATATAATTGCTTTGCATCATGTGGTTTAATCATGATGCAAAAATTAATATAAATCAAGTAAAGAATGTAAAAGCTATAAATTTTAGTCCAAAAGAACATTTTAAGCATGAAGAATGACAAAACATTGGGACAGATAACTGACAACTATTATATTAATTACCTCAACTTCAGGACAACTAAGATGATTGTGCTACACATTCTTTTCCACTTCATCACTATCAATATTGACAACTCTATTGACACCATGAAGGCATTTTTGTTTTCCTATTGCTTTGAAAAAATTGCTTTGCATGTGGTTTAACCATCATGCAAAAAAATATACAAAGCATTCAATAGTCAAGTAAAGAATGCAAGGTATACATTTGTCCAAAAGAACATTTTCTAGATCACTCCAACAATAAATAAACTGGATTGGATTCTCCTATGCTTAGATTTCAATAATCTACATATTAAGATGCATTTATATATAGAACTTTCAAACAAAAAGAAATGATATCAATAGATCCTCTTACATCATCTGACTCCATGGATTTATGCTCATTCCATATAGAAACCATAGGGTTAATAGTTTCAATCAACTACGTAACTTGCTAACTGAGACCTAATATGCAACTCATTACCTTTTGGTACCCTAGTTCATATGAGTTGACATGATCTACAAAGGCTCCTACTAGGCATTGAATAGATGGCTGTGATTTTTTTTTTGACGAACTAGATTTCAAATTCATCCTACTCTTAGATTTACTAGCTTCTAGTGCTGCCATATAATTGAAAATATCTTCTCCACCTGGGTATGTGCAGGATCATCATGGACAAAATAGGACCTTAAGTGGAAAAAAATTCAAAAAAATTAGAGTTAGGAAACTTGACGTAAAAATTTGAATAAGTTATCTATATTATTTCAAAAATATGTAAGAATATAATCTGTAGCAAATTAAATGAAGTTTTTAAACAATGAGGTTTATTTTTTATTTTTAAATCTATTTGGTGAAAATTTTAAATTTCAATGCAGTAGTACTTAAATTTTAGGGAAAAAATAAGACGTAGGTGTTTGTTTGATCACCCTAACCACAATAAAATGATAATATTTTTTTATAAGATTATAGATATAAGTAGAGGAATCATGTCTGGATGTGATGCATATTTTTTTGTAATCTTTTTCCAAGTAAATAATTAATTATGAATTTTTTTATTACAACTTAAAAAAAAAAAAAAACTGTACATCTAACCACCTTAACTTGGTCAAAACTTCAGGAAATTCAATTTTTATTTTTTTAATCCTATAGTATGAGAAGCGTGGAATGTGACGCATGTTTTGGATTCAAAAAATGTGATACTGCTTGAAAGCTATAGATGTTTTTCAATCATCCTATCAATCAGGACTTTAGTCATAATTCAAATAGAAAATGAATAATAATTATTTGTTAAATTCAAAGTATAACATAATTTATATTGGTGGAAAGCTTAGAATATCCTTTAAAAACCCTTTTCATTTCATCAATTTTGGGTAAAAAAAAAGTTGTTAGCCACATACCCATCATATTACCACTGTTTGGCCCATCATGATCCTGCACATCCCCAGGGAGTTGGGAGTTTGAGGAGATTAAGCTCTACAACCATTATAACTCGGGTAAGTGCACAAAACTCTTGTGAATTAAGTTTTATGAGTACAATATTGTTTGGAATTCTACATTTTAGAAGTATAGGAGAAGTAAGATAGTTAAACTGTGAATTAAGTTTTATGAGTACAAGATTGTTTGGAATTCTGCATTTCAAATACACTAGGAGAAGTAAGATAGTTAAACATCATGCCACCCAAGAAGAAAGAACATGTCTGAAACTAAAAAGGACATCATGCCTCCCAAGAAGAAAGAACCTAAAACTAAAAAGGAAGAATCTAATGATACCCCTCACAATCAAGATCAAATTATCTCTCCAAATCCCCCTTTCATGATTCCCTTCCATCCACTCCATTACATGATCCTAGCCTAGTTCAAGATCAAAGAATCCCTTCATCTCCATGTCATGATCCCCTTTTGTCTCATAACCAACAGAAAACTATACCATCTACCCCATCTCATGATCCTACCCTAAGTCAAGATCAAAGCACCCCTTCATCTTCATGCCATGATTCTGCTCCTCCATAATATCCCATCACCCATATCTAAGCTACCTGTGACCCCCCTACTTATCAATTGGGTTCCTCAACTTTCATCCAAGCTGGTCTACTACAAGATACTATCATTCACTCCATGCCATATCCCCCTCAAAATGGACTAGCATCTTACTTCCAG
Source organism: Sequoia sempervirens (assembly GCA_007258455.2). Taxonomy (NCBI): domain Eukaryota; kingdom Viridiplantae; phylum Streptophyta; class Pinopsida; order Cupressales; family Cupressaceae; genus Sequoia; species Sequoia sempervirens. The sequence goes on from VDFB02047397.1 coordinate 9,262,452, forward strand.
AACAATAAGTATCCCATTGGAAAAAGGATTTTTCAAACTATGCATTATCAAGGCAAAGGGTTAGGCCTACATGAGAAGGCATACTAGAACCCATCCAAATCCAATAAAATTCTAATTATTATGGCCTTGGCTATAAGTCTCTAGATGTTGGTACTCCTTCCATTTACCCAAAATCTAAAATCCTACCATCTAAATCCAAATGTCCACATTCTCCATCCTCAAAAGCTATCTTGAGCCCTTATATTCCAAATCCCAATCCCTCTTCCTTTCCATCCATTTTGGGTCCTTGTGTTCCAAAGAAAATTCCTTCATCCCCTCCATCCATCTTGGGTCCTTACATTCCCCCGCCTAACATTCCTATTCCAAAATACCATTATCCTCTATATCCATCACCTCATATCCCTAATCAAGATCTACAAAGGCACACACCCTTGAAGCCCTTCCAACATCCTACCTACATCAACCCATTCATAAGAAAATCATATCATTCATATCCATCCACCAATCCAATTGCTCTTAGAAGCAATTTGGATGCCAAAACTCAAATGCATAAAGCCAAAAATCCACAAAAATTCAAGGATCAACATGTATCATAAAAAAGACATGCAAAAAAAAAAAATGCGATCCAAAATAAAAAATATAAATGCCAAAGGACACAAAATCCCATGAAGAAAAAAATAAAGTAAAAAAGAACCTGGATTCCAAAAATACTCATAGAATCAATGCATCCCGAAGAAAAATCAGAATTGACATCCAAAATTGCTTATCCAAAAGCTTCATCAAATCGTAGGTCCTTCACCCCATCTAATAATTCTTTATCACCTCCATCCATTTTGGGTCCTTATATCCCAAAATCCACATCCACTCCTCCATCTAAATCTCGAACATTAAAAGCCAGTTCTCTTCCACAACTACACCACCCTTCAAGGTGTGTGCGATTGTTGATCTTACCAAAATTTCCATCCACTCATCCACAAGTCTTCCATCAACCTATCTATTACCCAACATTCATTTTCCATCCTTCCATCCATCTTATCCAATCCTCTACATAAATCCATATCCCTCACCATCTTACCATCCATTTCATCCCCTTATTATCATTCTACCAATGTCTATGAGCATACCTCCAATTTTCCATGATCTAATGGAGCACATCTTCAAGGGATACCATCCATGAAAAGATATTCTCGAGTCCTCCCTTCATCTCCCTATCATGCATCCACCATCTTAAAAATCCGCTTCCATATCCTTATTGTGGACACAAAAAAAGTATCACTTTTTGCTTGCTTGATTCAAGAATAATTGATGATAAAATGGACTTAATGGGGCATTTATTTAGTGTTGTGAGGTGCTTACACATCCACACTAGGTCTTGGACCCTTTCAAAATAAATAAATTACATTTAATAATGTTTTGTAAAGGTGTTGTAAAAGATTTGCACTTCTCTAGACCTAATGGACCCATCTTTTCCTAATTCAATGTTGCAAAATGTATTTAATTGCATTATCACATCAATCTAGAAGGCTTGCAAATTAAAATTGACTTTAATATAGTTTTGTAATGTGTCTCACACATTCACATTGGATGTTGTGCCTTTCTAGGCTATGTGGATGTAATTCCCCGCCATGCAACCCCAAAGGAAACTAACATACAAGCATTTAAGGCACAACTTTTTTTTTTTTAAGAAATAATATGCAACAGCATACATCACATGAAATGAACAATATAAGTACAACATATAACAAAGTTCCTTGGGGTCACATAGTTGCATCACTTTTCATAACACCATCTTACATTACATGAGGGATAGACATACACCCAATCAAATGACCCGAACATGGGTCATGCATTAACAATACGAAGATACATTGTTCAAGGTTTACATCAATACAATATTGTTTCCCAACATCAATGGGAAGAATATAATAACATGGAAAGATAAATCTGAAATTGAAGGAATACAAAACTATGAGCTGGATCGAACTCTGACATCACTTAGAATTCATTGCAACAGGTACAACTTGCGCATCACGACCTTCGAATGAGGACCCAATGGGGTGCATAGCACGTTCCACCCGACCACCCCTGTGCTTGGAGTAAACAAGAAAGATCCTCACCCAAGAAGTCAAAAGAACCAAAGATAAACAAGACTCCACAAAAGAGATAACAAATCACAAGATATTAACCCATAACATTGCCAACACATAACCACAACAAGAGTAATAAAATGTCCAACAAGAGTCAACCACAAATATTATAGATCAACACTAAATAACCATAAGAGATGTCGACAACAATAGAATTCAAGAACTCTCGAGAAGATATTACAAAATCAACCAACAATAAATATCCAAGGTACCTTTCATCCACATCAATAAACAACAACGATAATAAACAACTCCAGAGGCAACAAGAACAAGAGAGATAAAGGGCATAGTGGGAGAGTGTCATCGCATGGCCTTATATGAATTCGCCAAACTACCTATCACAAGGTGCTGCCTCCATCTATACATGGATTATCCAGACAACCTAGCTCAAGGAGCCGCCTCCATCTATGGTTATCCAGACATCCTATTTCAAGGTGCCGCCCCATAGGGTTACTCATGCAGAGCCACTTACCTTTCACAAAGACAAGGTAGTGACCTTACCAACCAGGTCTTCCCACACGTCCTTAGCCTTTGAGAGCGCTAACGACAGGGGTGAGGTGTAGATTTTTATCTTGTTATGTGTTAACTAACCCACCCCACTAGATATATTAATTAAGTTATCACTTATTTAAGGAAACTCTTTCAAGGGTGCCCACTTGTACACTGGCCCCAAGAAGAGCCACTCTCCCCTATGGTTACTCTAAAATCAAAGAAACCAACAAGTGTACCTCAATCCCCAAGACATAAAGGCATTCTTAAAACATACACATGATGCATGACCATCTCGTGGCTATCCAAGCATCAAAATCCATAAACTAGGAGGTACCACCCACACAAAAATTCATGAGGTAAGAAGATAGAGAAAAAGGTGCAACAACAACAACGTGCACACACACACACCCCTTCCCCTAGCCTCTGGAGGTACATAAACATCTACCCAAGAACCAAAATAACTCGAAATGTCCAAATCAAGTCATACTTCAAACTATGCAAAAGTTCAACCTAAACTAAACATAAAACATATCAAATACAAATTTCCGTCATTCAAAGTCAAGTTAAATCAATTCATGAAATCGAAACAACTTCTATAAATAAAGGTCATCTCTCCTACTAGCACAATGACAAAGTTTAGACCCACTAGTAAACAACACATTACAATTAATGTCGCAACATATGTCTACTCTTAACAACCACCCTACTAAAACATAATTAAGAATTGTAGTCTCGATTCAAATACTATGTCTCATTTATTTAAGTTTATTAAATTACAAAATAAAATCAAATAAAGATATTGATTACTCCAAATTTTCCCTATTTCTAATTATAACTATTCTTGTAACTAATTAAACTAATAATAAACCAATCCATTAACACAACTTATCAACAGACATGATAAAGTAATTTCCCCTTGACAATATATGGTAACCAATTTTATTTTATTTATTTTTAATGGAAATTAACAATAACAACTAAGTTAAACTAAGCCTAAATGGTAATGACAAAGTTTCAACTCAATCCATAAGACAATATGCACGATGAATTTAATAAAATACCTTTCCAATTAAGAAGTAAATTCCAACTTTAAATTTTCTTAACTAAATAACATTTTCCTACACAACTAACTAATAACGGATAGTTACAAACGGAGTTAGCATTTACTAGATACCAAATTCCCATATATTATTCAATATATAAATGTTTTTATAGAAAGAAATTTTAATACGATAAATAGAAAGAAGCACAATTATCTTCTCATACCCATATAATTTTGGTGGTCTTTAAAACATTCTAAGGTTCAACCTTTCATAACTTATTCCATAAAACAAAAGCATTATATATATATATATATAATAATTCTACAAAATTTAACCAATATTCAGCAATACTATAATAGTTTTGACAACTATTAAATCTGCATCTATCAGTTACAGAGAGACAGTAAATCTCTTATTTATTCACTAAATCATATTCAACAATCAATAAAATTTATTTTACATACTCATAGATACACAATTCATTAAAGATATATTTATATAGAATCATAAAAACATATTTGCATATATATATATATATATTTCTGTCCAACTGTACATGCACACAAAGATATCTATATACGAGGAAAGACTGGAATTAAATAAAACAGATTCTAACTAGCAATCGACAAACCAAGGAAAGGACGCAGGATAGAAAGCACTAAGTGCAGAAATCAGGTTACCAGGCGTAAAAACTATGCACAAAAAGGATTGCGCAAGGAAGCTCTCAGAATCTTTAAATCAGGGGTGCACTAGAAATCACATTCTAACATTGCAAGTTTTGCTTGTGTCCTGGGTGCATGCAGTCATGTTGGTTTAGCGAAAGAGGACTACTCATGACTCACACACCAGTAACTTTTTTTCTTTTGCATTACATATATAGTTTCTCATTGGGTACGCTGGGAGGCATGCATGCAGGGGTAGTGACAGACGTGATAAGGGGAAAGCTTAAGTACTTCCAACCCAAAAGCGAGTTTTTTTATCATAAAATAGTTTAAAGACCAATTTGATCGATTCTACTATTATATGTTTCAATGTCAATTTCTATTTAAGGGAAAATGCAAATAGCAAAGTGCAACGGAATACTAGAGCTTATGCAATTACATTCTAGCGGCAGTTATGCATTGTATGACTAGCATAGAAGACTCAACAAATTCATAACATCATCTGGCTATCGATATCCACCGCGGTAAATTTGTTCATAGGAAATTCTAAACTCAAGTTTATCGAATGGGATTTCCAAACATGATGGCAAACATAACTATATGATTTGATTGAAAGGCATACATTATTTTTAGCAATGATATAAACTGTAGACTAAATGAAGTTTTGTTAATTAAGCATGATTACTAAACAACTCATATATGTGGACTTGTATAGGATAGAGGACCTTTTACAATAATCATCAAATGAATGCCAACATACACTAAACTGGGCAGATTGGACAGCTTTAAAGACATGAACTCAAGCAAGAATATACCCAAGGATACCTAACTGGAACAGAAACCAACACTATACACAACACAGTGAATGGATTAGGGCGCTAGGTGAGGTGCCTATCACATTATAAGGAGATTGATAAAGATTAAAAATTAAAAATATATCCTAAGCAGTCAGCTGAAAGCTTAAGAAAAGTGTGTTACTTTGTGAAGAAAAAAAGAATGTATCCACCACAACAAAATTTGTATACAAAATTGGAGAGGTTGGAATAGCGGCTAAAGGGAGCAGATCAATTTCATAATTAAGAATTTTTACTAAATGCTAAGTTAAGGAAGAAATAGAATCATATAGCTACCGTTATCAGAAAGATTAACAAGAAAAGAAGCTTGAGAGGCTTGCAAGAAAATGCAATGGTTGCTAGAAATACTAACACAGGGTTTATTCCAGCCTTTAGGAAAGCAATTAAACAACAGTTTACAAAATACGCACAAGCAATTTGCAGAAAGGATTCTAACTCTTTTAGAAATTTCATTTATTAATTCTTTCAATTCAATATTAAGTAGAAGTGAGAAACAACGAACAATGGAACCTGGTCTGAGTGCGTAGCCTAACTGTGAATTGACGATGTGATCAACCTCCACAATTTGCAGCTTTAGTTTCTTCAAAAGATTCTGAATTCCCTATGCTCGTGACCAGAGAGAATAACCTACCGGCCTCCGCTTCCCAGCCACCGATTGTTTCTTTTCAAACTTGATCCTCTCCCCCTTTTTACCCGTTTCAACGCTTTCTTTTTAAAACAAAAAAAACCCACCGAATACTCTGATTTCTTTTCTTTTTCTATTTTTTTTTTTTTGTTTTGTTTTGTTTTGTTTTGTTTTGTTTTGTTTTTCTTCCGACAAATTAGTAAATCTTTTCACAATAAAACAAGTTTCTTGATTACGTTCATATCTCAAGCTGTGCATGTGCACACTTTTTGTGTTTTACCCTCTTTTCCCTGCTTTTACAAATCAGTTCGAAATCACATCCCTCTTGTTTCTTTAATTTCTTATTTTATTTTAAACAACCTTGAAATTTAATTTTAATTTAATTAATTATCTTTGAACAACCAATAAATTATTAATTCTTATCAGCTACCATTAAGAAAACAATATTTTTTTCAAAACAAATTTATTTATTTATTTAATAATAACCTATTTACTTAATATTCCATAAAACTAATTTATTTAATTATTAGTATAATATCCAATTTTATTTAATCAATACTAATTTAATTAATTGAGTAAATAACGCTATCAAAACATTACGATTATCACTTGAACCATTAACACACCAATCGACGATAACATAAATAGACACTTACCCAATTCTCCAGACGAACTACCATGGAGGGGCACTACATCCTCCCCCCCTAGACTTCGACTTACTCCTGGAAGTCGACGGTGAAGCAAAATGTGTGCAAACAAAATCATAACAGAGCAATAACAACAACCATATCAACACGTAAATGTCATTAACTAGCCAATTGAAATTCACTGACTCAAAAAGAAAAGAATCAATACCAAAATGATGACAGGGTTGCAAATAAACCACATTGTTAACCACAAGGATTGGGTGACGAACAAGGGTGAGGAACTTTCTTGTCAACTCCATTTTTCCACGTCATACCCATTGGGTGTTTTATGATGCTCGCCCTATCCTGACAATGCAGGTGGAATCGAGGCTTAATCCCTGCAATCCTACATACAGAGAAACGTTGTGCACAATATATACATTGCAAACACACCATGAGAGGAAATTGCAATGTAGTAGGGCACTCGCAAGTGAGTGATACTACATTGTCCCTCTCACCAGACCACACACAATAGTAAAAACAATTCTAATAATTTGTAACAATTTGCTATATATTAGTTAGAAGAACATTCATATCATGATCCTAACCATGGATTCATTTCATATGTTGTATGAAAAACATACTACTACCAGAAATTATAAGTATCTATCTCTATACATCCCAATTCCATTACATTATCACTAAATTTCCAAAGCCAACTATCTAAAAAATTCACAAACTACAATAGCACATAACACATTAGTATCCATAATTCAAACTTCATTTTAGCCTCAAATACTGCACTTCCATATACACATAGCATAATTATCCACACGAACACACATTTTTGCTAAATCTCATCATTTTCACACAAAGCACTCCACTTTATCTATTATTCAACACCAGATCTTACAACATTTTCAGTAAGAGACCACAAGAAATACAATTCATTCCTCCATAAACACAACAACAAAACAAAGTATCACAATTATCCCAGTCACATACATTGACAACCAATCAAAAACTAGAGGGTGCACAAGCACTAACAAGGTCTTAAGGTATGTAATACATATAAAAAGTATTAATGTAAAGATAGCCACAAAAGAACACTACATCTCGGTCTCCTGTACCACAGGGTTTCCATCAACTCCCAAGTCATCTACCTGACCACTACCAACCATTTCCACATTTACGCCCTGAAGTTCCACCTGGTGAATATCCTCTACTGAAGTCACAATGTGGGACCTATCTGCATCACCCCTTGTTGACTCTGTGGCTGCTGACCTCTGGCTGAAACTAGGTGTATTTCTTTGTGAACATTGTCTAGCCAGGTAGCCTTGTTGGCCGCAAGAGTAAGATCCTACACCACTTCCATTTCCTCTACCTTGAGGAAGTTCCCTGAGCTATCGGAATCTACCTCTACTAGATGTAGTTCGTATGCTCCGATCTGACTGGTCAAGATGATAAAGTCTGGCTCGCAACCAATTTCGGATTCTCCTATATGAATGACGACCACCAGTCTGGACACCAAACATCACAATCCCATCCTCCAAACCGCCTCTAAAACTAGGGAAGGTAGGAGAACATTCCCTCACAAGGTCCATCATAAGTCCCCCTATCACAGAAATATTCCTCCGCCAAAGGAGCTCTTCCGTTGCCCTAACCATCTGTTGATTTCTTTCCTATCTAGGGCCAAGTCGGATAATGATCTCTTCAAGCAATGAATGAATCTGAGGGCCCAAGTGTTCCTCACGATCATTCTCATGGGAACTCAAAGAATGAGTGTTTTGACGAATAGCTCCATGACCACCTTGATGACCTATACCGTGACCCCAAGCTCGGGCACGTCCTCTAGGCATTCTACACACACCACCAAGGAAAAAGGGTCACAAAGATGAACAAGGTGATAGAAAGAAAACTAGCATAAGATACCAACTTAATCACAAACTACTCAAATTCACACACAAACTCCCATCACAAAACTCAAAAGTCTAAATGCAAGGTTAACATAATGGGCTCGCAGGGTCTAGTGTATGAACCTAGGCTCTGATACCATGTTGTAATGCCCTGCCATGCAACCCCAAAGGAAACTAACATACAAGCATTTAAGGCACAATTTTTTTTTTTAAAGAAATAATATGCAACAGCATACATCACATGAAATGAACAATATAAGTACAACATATAACAAAGTTCCTTGGGGTCACATAGTTGCATCACTTTTCATAACACCATCTTACATTACATGAGGGATAGACATACACCCAATCAAATGACCCGAACATGGGTCATGCATTAACAATACGAAGATACATTGTTCAAGGTTTACATCAATACAATATTGTTTCCCAACATCAATGGGAAGAATATAATAACATGGAAAGATAAATCTGAAATTGAAGGAATACAAAACTATGAGCTGGATCAAACTCTGGCATCACTTAGAATTCATTGCAACAGGTACAACTTGCGCATCACGACCTTCGGATGGGGACCCAATGGGGTGCGTAGCACGTTCCACCCGACCACCCCCGTGCTTGGAGTAAACAAGAAAGATCCTCACCCAAGAAGTCAAAAGAACCAAAGATAAACACGACTCCACAAAAGAGATAACAAATCACAAGATATTAACCCATAACATTTCCAACACATAACCACAACAAGAGTAATACAATGTCCAACAAGAGTCAACCACAAATATTATAGATACACACTAAATAACCATAAGAGAGGTTGACAACAATAGAATTCAAGAACTCTCGAAAAGAGATTGCAAAATCAACCAACAATAAATATCCAAGGTACCTTTCATCCACATCAATAAACAACAACAATAATAAACAACTCCAGAGGAAACAAGAATAAGAGAGACAAAGGGCATAGTGGGAGAGTGTCATCGCATGGCCTTATATGAATTTTCCAGACTACCTATCACAAGGTGCCGCCTCCATCTATACATGGATTATCTAGACAACCTAGCTCAAGGAGCCGCCTCCATCTATACATGGATTATCTAGACAACCTAGCTCAAGGAGCCGCCTCCATCTATGGTTATCCAGACATCCTATTTCAAGGTGCCGCCCCATAGGGTTACTCATGCGGAGCCACTTACCTTTCACAAAGACAAGGTAGTGAACTTACCAACCAGGTCTTCCCACCCGTCCTTAGCCTTTGAGAGCGCTAACGGCAGGGGTGACGTGCAGATTTTTATATTGTTATGTGTTAACTAACCCAACCCACTAGATATATTAATTAAGTTATCACTTATTTAAGGAAACTCTTTCAAGGGTGCCGACTTGTACACTGGCCCCAAGAAGAGCCACTCTCCCCTACGGTTACTCTAAAATCAAAGAAACCAACAGGTGTACCTCAATCCCCAAGACATAAAGGCATTCTTAAAACATACACATGATGCATGACCATCTCGTGGCTATCCAAGCATCAAAATCCAAAAACTAGGAGGTACCGCCCACACAAAAATTCATGAGGTAAGAAGATAGAGAAAAAGGTGCAACAACAACAACGTGCACACACACAGCCCTTCCCCTAGCCTCTGGAGGTACATAAACATCTACCCAAGAACCAAAATAACTCGAAATGTCCAAATCAAGTCATACTTCAAACTATGCAAAAGTTCAACCTAAACTAAACATAAAACATATCAAATACAAATTTCCATCATTCAAAGTCAAGTTAAATCAATTCATGAAATCGAAACAACTTCTATAAATAAAGGTCATCTCTCCTACTAGCACAATGACAAAGTTCAGACCCACTAGTAAACAACACATTACAATTAATGTCGCAACATATGTCTACTCTTAACAACCATCCTACTAAAACATAATTAAGAATTGTAGTCTCGATTCAAATACTATGTCTCATTTATTTAAGTTTATTAAATTACAAAATAAAATCAAATAAAGATATTGATTACTCCAAATTTTCCCTATTTCTAATTATAACTATTCTTGTAACTAATTAAACTAATAATAAACCAATCCATTAACACAACTTATCAACAGACATGATAAAGTAATTTCCCCTTGACAATATATGGTAACCAATTTTATTTTATTTATTTTTAATGGAAATTAACAATAACAACTAAGTTAAACTAAGCCTAAATGGTAATGACAAAGTTTCAACTCAATCCATAAGACAATATGTACGATGAATTTAATAAAATACCTTTCCAATTAAGAAGTAAATTCCAACTTTAATTTTTCTTAACTAAATAACATTTTCCTACACAACTAACTAATAACGGATAGTTACAAACGGAGTTAGCATTTACTAGATACCAAATTCCCATATATTATTCAATATATAAATGTTTTTATAGAAAGAAATTTTAATACGATAAATAGAAAGAAGCACAATTATCTTCTCATACCCATATAATTTTGGTGGTCTTTAAAACATTCTAAGGTTCAACCTTTCATAACTTATTCCATAAAACAAAAGCATTATATATATATATAATAATTCTACAAAATTTAACCAATATTCAGCAATATATAATAGTTTTTACAACTATTAAATCTGCATCTATCAGTTACAGAGAGATAGTAAATCTCTTATTTATTCACTAAATCATATTCAACAATCAATAAAATTTATTTTACATACTCATAGATACACAATTCATTAAATATATATTTATATAGAATCATAAAAACATATTTGCATATATATATATATATATATATATATTTCTGTCCAACTGTACATGCACACAAATATATCTATATACGAGGAAAGACTGGAATTAAATAAAACAGATTCTAACTAGCAATCAGCAAACCAAGGAAAGGACGCAGGATAGAAAGCACTAAGTGCAGAAATCAGGTTACCAGGCATAAAAACTATGCACAAAAAGGATTGCGCAAGGAAGCTCTCAGAATCTTTAAATCAGGGGTGCACTGGAAATCACATTCTAACATTGCAAGTTTTGCTTGTGTCCTAGGTGCATGCAGTCATGCTGGTTTAGCGAAAGAGGACTACTCACGACTCACACACTAGTAACTTTTTTTCTTTTGCATTACATATACAGTTTCTCATTGGGTGCGCTGGGAGGCATGCATGCAAGGGTAGTGACAGACGTGATAAGGGGAAAGCTTAAGTACTTCCAACCCAAAAGCGAGTTTTTTTATCATAACATAGTTTAAAGACCAATTTGATCGATTCTACTATTATATGTTTCAATGTCAATTTCTATTTAAGGGAAAATGCAAATAGCAAAGTGCAACGGAATACTAGAGCTTATGCAATTACATTCTAGCGGCAGTTATGCATTGCATGACTAGCATAGAAGACTCAACAAATTCATAACATCATCTGGCTATCGATATCCACCACGGTAAATTTGTTCATAGGCAATTCTAAACTCAAGTTTATCGAATGGGATTTCCAAACATGATGGCAAACATAACTATATGATTCGATTGAAAGGCATACATTATTTTTAGCAATGATATAAACTGTAGACTAAATGAAGTTTTGTTAATTAAGCATGATTACTAAACAACTCATATACGTGGACTTGTACAGGATAGAGGACCTTTTACAATAATCATCAAATGAATGCCAACATACACTAAACTGGACAGATTGGACAACTTTAAAGACATGAACTCAAGCAAGAATATACCCAAGGATACCTAACTAGAACAGAAACCAACACTATACACAACACAGTGAATGGATTAGGGCGCTAGGTGAGGTGCCTATCACATTATAAGGAGATTGATAAAGATTAAAAAAGTAAAATATATCCTGAGCAGTGAGCTGAAAGCCTAAGAAAAGTGTGTTACTTTGTGAAGAAAAAAAGAATGTATCCACCACAACGAAATTTGTATACAAAATTGGAGAGGTTGGAATAGCGGCTAAAGGGAGCAGATCAATTTCATAATTAAGAATTTTTACTAAATGCTAAGTTAAGGAAGAAATAGAATCATATAGCTACCGTTATCAGAAAGATTAACAAGAAAAGAAGCTTGAGAGGCTTGCAAGAAAATGCAATGGTTGCTAGAAATACTAACACAGGGTTTATTCCAGCCTTTATGAAAGCAATTAAACAACAGTTTACAAAATACGCACAAGCAATTTGCAGAAAGGATTCTAACTCTTTTAGAAATTTCATTTATTAATTCTTTCAATTCTAGATTAAGTAGAAGTGAGAAACAACGAACAATGGAACCTGGTCTGAGTGCGTAGCCTAACTGTGAATTGACGATGTGATCAACCTCCACAATTTGCAGCTTTAGTTTCTTCAAAAGATTTTGAATTCCCTATGCTCGTGACTGGAGAGAATAACCTACCGGCCTCCGCTTCCTAGCCACCGATTGTTTCTTTTCAAACTTGATCCTCTCCCCCTTTTTACCCGTTTCAACGCTTTCTTTTTAAATAAAAAAAAACCCACCGAATACTCTGATTTCTTTTCTTTTTCTGTTTTTTTTTTTGTTTTGTTTTGTTTTGTTTTGTTTTGTTTTGTTTTTCTTCCGATAAATTAGGGAATCTTTTCACAATAAAACAAGTTTCTTGATTACTTTCCTATCTCAAGCCGTGCATGTGCACGCTTTTTGTGTTTTACCCTCTTTTCCCTGCTTTTACAAATCAGTTCGAAATCACATCCCTCTTGTTTCTTTAATTTCTTATTTTATTTTAAACAACCTTGAAATTTAATTTTAATTTAATTAATTATCTTCGAACAACCAATAAATTATTAATTCTTATCAGCTACCATTAAGAAAACAATATTTTTTTCAAAACAAATTTATTTATTTATTTAATATTAACCTATTTACTCAATATTCCATAAAACTAATTTATTTAATTATTAGTATAATATCCAATTTTATTTAATCAATACTAATTTAATTAATTGAGTAAATAACGCTATCAAAACATTACGTTTATCACTTGAACCATTAACACACCAATCGACGATAACATAAATAGACACTTACCCAATTCTCTAGATGGACTACCATGGAGGGGCACTACATCCTCCCCCCCTAGACTTCGACTTACTCCTGGAAGTCGACGGTGAAGCAAAATGTGTGCAAACAAAATCACAACAGAGCAATAACAACAACCATATCAACACGTAAATGTCATCAACTAGCCAATTGAAATTCACTGACTCAAAAAGAAAAGAAACAATACCAAAATGATGACAGGGTTGCAAATAAACCACATTGTTAACCACAAGGATTGGGTGATGAACAAGGGTGAGGAACTTTCTTGTCAACTCCATTTTTCCATGTCATACCCATTGGGTGTTTTATGATGCTCGCCCTGTCCTGACAATGCAGGTGGAATCGAGGCTTAATCCCTACAATCCTGCATACAAAGAAACATTGTGCACAATATATACATTGCAAACACACCATGAGAGGAAATTGCAATGTAGTAGGGCACTCACAAGCGAGTGATACTACACTGTCCCTCTCACCAGACCACACACAATAGTAAAAACAATTCTAATAATTTGTAACAATTTTCTATATATCAGTTAGAAGAACATTCATATCATGATCCTAACCATGGTTCATTTCATATGTTGTATCAAAAACAGACTACTACTAGACATTATTAGTATCTATCTCTATACATCCCAATTCCATTACATTATCACTAAATTTCCAAAGCCAACTACCTAAAAAATTCACAAACTACAATAGCACATAACACATTAGTATCAATAATTCAAACTTCATTTTAACCTCAAATACTGCACTTCCATATACACATAGCATAATTATCCACACGAACACGCATTTTTGCTAAATCTCATCATTTTCACACAAAGCACTCCACTTTATCTATTATTCAACACCAGATCTTACAATATTTTCAGTAAGAGACCACAAGAAATACAATTCATTCCTCCATAAACACAACAACAAAACAAAGTATCATAATTATCCCAGTCACATACATTGACAACCAATCAAAAACTAGAGGGTGCACAAGCACTAACAAGGTCTTAAGGTATGTAATACATATAAAAAGTATTAATGTAAAGATAGCCACACAAGAACACTACATCTCGGTCTCCTATACCACAGGGTTTAAATCGACTCCCAAGTCATCTACCTGACCACTACCAACCATTTCCACATTTACGCCCTGAAGTTCCACCTGGTGAATATCCTCTACTGAAGTCACAATGTGGGACCTATCTGCATCACCCCATGTTGACTCTGTGGCTGCTGACCTCTGGCTGAAACTAGGTGTATTTCTTTGTGAACATTGTCTAGCCAGGTGGCCTTGTTGGCCGCAAGAGTAAGATCCTACACCACTACCATTTCCTCTACCTTGAGGAAGTTCCCTGAGCTGTCAGAATCTACCTCTACTAGATGTAGTTCGTATGCTCCGAGCTGACTAGTCAAGACGATAAAGTCTGGCTCGCAACCAATTTTGGATTCTCCTATATGAATGACGACCACCAGTCTGGACACCAAACATCACAATCCCATCCTCCAAACCGCCTCTAAAACTAGGGAAGGTAGGAGAACGTTCCCTCACAAGGTCCATCATAAGTCCCACTATCACAGAAATATTCCTTCGCCTAAGGAGCTCTTCCGTTGCCCTAACCATCTGTTGATTTCTTTCCTGTCTAGGGCCAAGTCGGATAATGATCTCTTCAAGCAATGAATGAATCTGAGGGCCCAAGTGTTCCTCACGATCATTCTCATGGGAACTCAAAGAAGGAGTGTTTTGACGAATAGCTCCATGACCACCTTGATGACCTATACCCTGACCCCAAGCTCGGCCACGTCCTCTAGGCATTCTACACACACCACCAAGGAAAAAGGGTCACAAAGATGAACAAGGTGATAGAAAGAAAACTAGCATAAGATACCAACTTAATCACAAACTACTCAAATTCACACACAAACTCCCATCACAAAACTCAAAAGTCTAAATGCAAGGTTAACATAATGGGCTCATAGGGTCCAATGTATGAACCTAGGCTCTGATACCATGTTGTAATGCCCCACCATGCAACCCCAAAGGAAACTAACATACAAGCATTTAAGGCACAATTTTTTTTTTTTAAAGAAATAATATGCAACAGCATACATCACATGAAATGAACAATATAAGTACAACATATAACAAAGTTCCTTGGGGTCACATAGTTGCATCACTTTTCATAACACCATCTTACATTACATGAGGGATAGACATACACCCAATCAAATGACCCGAACATGGGTCATGCATTAACAATATGAAGATACATTGTTCAAGGTTTACATCAATACAATATTGTTTCCCAACATCAATGGGAAGAATATAATAACATGGAAAGATAAATCTGAAATTGAAGGAATACAAAACTATGAGCTGGATCAAACTCTGACATCACTTAGAATTCATTGCAACAGGTACAACTTGCGCATCATGACCTTCGGATGGGGACCCAATGGGGTGCGTAGCACGTTCCACCCGACCACCCCCGTGCTTGGAGTAAACAAGAAAGATCCTCACCCAAGAAGTCAAAAGAACCAAAGATAAACAAGACTCCACAAAAGAGATAACAAATCACAAGATATTAACCCATAACATTTCCAAAACATAACCACAACAAGAGTAATACAATGTCCAACAAGAGTCAACCACAAATATTATAGATCAACACTAAATAACCATAAGAGATGTCGACAACAATAGAATTCAAGAACTCTCCAAAAGAGATTGCAAAATCAACCAACAATAAATATCCAAGGTACCTTTCATCCACATCAATAAACAACAACGATAATAAACAACTCCAGAAGAAACAAGAACAAGAGAGACAAAGGGCATAGTGGGAGAGTGTCATCGCATGGCCTTATATGAATTCGCCAAACTACCTATCACAAGGTGCCGCCTCCATCTATACATGGATTATCCAGACAACCTAGCTCAAGGAGCCGCCTCCATCTATGGTTATCCAGACATCCTATTTCAAGGTGCCGCCCCATAGGGTTACTCATGCAGAGCCACTTACGTTTCACAAAGACAAGGTAGTGACCTTACCAACCAGGTCTTCCCACCCGTCCTTAGCCTCTGAGAGCACTAACGGCAGGGGTGACGTGCAGATTTTTATCTTGTTATGTGTTAACTAACCCAACCCACTAGATATATTAATTAAGTTATCACTTATTTAAGGAAACTCTTTCAAGGGTGCCCACTTGTACACTGGCCCCAAGAAGAGCCACTCTCCCCTACGGTTACTCTAAAATCAAAGAAACCAACAGGTGTACCTCAATCCCCAAGACATAAAGGCATTCTTAAAACATACACATGATGCATGACCATCTCGTGGCTATCCAAGCATCAAAATCCATAAACTAGGAGGTACCGCCCACACAAAAATTCATGAGATAAGAAGATAGAGAAAAAGGTGCAACAACAACAACGTGCACACACACACACCCCTTCCTCTAGCCTCTGGAGGTACATAAACATCTACCCAAGAACCAAAATAACTCGAAATGTCCAAATCGAGTCATACTTCAAACTATGCAAAAGTTCAACCTAAACTAAACATAAAACATATCAAATACAAATTTCCATCATTCAAAGTCAAGTTAAATCAATTCATGAAATCAAAACAACTTCTATAAATAAAGGTCATCTCTCCTACTAGCACAATGACAAAGTTCAGACCCACTAGTAAACAACACATTACAATTAATGTCACAACATATGTCTACTCTTAACAACCATCCTACTAAAACATAATTAAGAATTGCAGTCTCGATTCAAATAGTATGTCTCATTTATTTAAGTTTATTAAATTACAAAATAAAATCAAATAAAGATATTGATTACTCTAAATTTTCCCTATTTCTAATTATAACTATTCTTGTAACTAATTAAACTAATAATAAACCAATCCATTAACACAACTTATCAACAGACATGATAAAGTACTTTCCCCTTGACAATATATGGTAACCAATTTTATTTTATTTATTTTTAATGGAAATTAACAATAACAACTAAGTTAAACGAAGCCTAAATGGTAATGACAAAGTTTCAACTCAATCCATAAGACAATATGCACGATGAATTTAATAAAATACCTTTCCAATTAAGAAGTAAATTCCAACTTTAAATTTTCTTAACTAAATAACATTTTCCTACACAACTAACTAATAACGGATAGTTACAAACGGAGTTAGCATTTACTAGATACCAAATTCCCATATACTATTCAATATATAAATGTTTTTATAGAAAGAAATTTTAATATGATAAATAGAAAGAAGCACAATTATCTTCTCATACCCATATAATTTTGGTGGTCTTTAAAACATTCTAAGGTTCAACCTTTCATAACTTATTCCATAAAACAAAAGCATTATATATATATATATATATAATAATAATTCTACAAAATTTAACCAATATTCAGCAATACTATAATAGTTTTGACAACTATTAAATCTGCATCTATCAGTTACAGAGAGACAGTAAATCTCTTATTTATTCACTAAATCATATTCAACAATCAATAAAATTTATTTTACATACTCATAGATACACAATTCATTAAATATATATTTATATAGAATCATAAAAACATATTTGCATATATATATATATATTTCTGTCCAACTGTACATGCACACAAATATATCTATATACGAGGAAAGAATGGAATTAAATAAAATAGATTCTAACTAGCAATCGCCAAACCAAGGAAAGGACGCAGGATAGAAAGCACTAAGTGCAGAAATCAGGTTACCAGGCGTAAAAACTATGCACAAAAAGGATTGCACAAGGAAGCTCTCAGAATCTTTAAATCAGGGGTGTACTGGAAATCACATTCTAACATTGCAAGTTTTGCTTGTGTCCTGGGTGCATGCAGTCATGCTGGTTTAGTGAAAGAGGACTACACACGACTCACAAACCAGTAACTTTTTTTCTTTTGCATTACATATATAGTTTCTCATTGGGTGCGCTGGGAGGCATGCATGCAGGGGCAGTGATAGATGTGATAAGGGGAAAGCTTAAGTACTTCCAACCCAAAAGCGAGTTTTTTTATCATAACATAGTTTAAAGACCAATTTGATCGATTCTACTATTATATGTTTCAATGTCGATTTCTATTTAAGGGAAAATGCAAATAGCAAAGTACAACGGAATACTAGAGCTTATGCAATTACATTCTAGCAGTAGTTATGCATTGCATGACTAGCATAGAAGACTCAACAAATTCATAACATCATCTGGCTATCTATATCCACCACGGTAAATTTGTTCATAGAAAATTCTAAACTCAAGTTTATCGAATGGGATTTCCAAACATGATGGCAAACATAACTATATGATTCGATTGAAAGGCATACATTATTTTTAGCAATGATATAAACTGTAGACTAAATGAAGTTTTTTTAATTAAGCATGATTACTAAACAACTCATATACGCGGACTTGTATAGGATAGAGGACCTTTTACAATAATCATCAAATGAATGCCAACATACACTAAACTGGGCAGATTGGACAGCTTTAAAGACATGAACTCAAGCAAGAATATACCCAAGGATACCTAACTGGAACAGAAACCAACACTATACACAACACAGTGAATGGATTAGGGCGCCAGGTGAGGTGCCTATCACATTATAAGGAGATTGATAAAGATTAAAACAGTAAAATATATCCTGAGCAATGAGCTGAAAGCCTAAGAAAAGTGTGTTACTTTGTGAAGGAAAAAAGAATGTATCCACCACAACGAAATTTGTATACAAAATTGGAGAGGTTGGAATAGCGGCTAAAGGGAGCAGATCAATTTGATAATTAAGAATTTTTACTAAATGCTAAGTTAAGGAAGAAATAGAATCATATAGCCACCGTTATCAGAAAGATTAACAAGAAAAGAAGCTTGAGAGGCTCGCAAGAAAATGCAATGGTTGCCAGAAATACTAACACAGGGTTTATTCCAGCCTTTAGGAAAGCAATTAAACAACAGTTTACAAAATACGCACAAGCAATTTGCAGAAAGGATTCTAACTCTTTTAGAAATTTCATTTATTAATTCTTTCAATTCAAGATTAAGTAGAAGTGAGAAACAACGAACAATGGAACCTGGTCTGAGTGCGTAGCCTAACTGTGAATTGACGATGTGATCAAGCTCCACAATTTGCAGCTTTAGTTTCTTCAAAAGATTATGAATTCCCTATGCTCGTGACCGGAGAGAATAACCTACCGGCCTCTGCTTCCCAGCCACCGATTGTTTCTTTTCAAACTTGATCCCCTCCCCCTTTTTACCCGTTTCAACGCTTTCTTTTTAAAACAAAAAAAGCCCACCGAATACTCTGATTTCTTTTCTTTTTCTATTTTTTTTTTGTTTTGTTTTGTTTTTTTTTGTTTTGTTTTGTTTTTCTTCCGATAAATTAGGGAATCTTTTCACAATAAAACAAGTTTCTTGATTACTTTCCTATCTCAAGCCGTGCATGTGCACGCTTTTTGTGTTTTACCCTCTTTTCCCTGCTTTTACAAATCAGTTCGAAATCACATCCCTCTTGTTTCTTTAATTTCTTATTTTATTTTAAACAACCTTGAAATTTAATTTTAATTTAATTAATTATCTTCGAACAACCAATAAATTATTAATTCTTATCAGCTACCATTAAGAAAACAATATTTTTTTCAAAACAAATTTATTTATTTATTTAATATTAACCTATTTACTCAATATTCCATAAAACTAATTTATTTAATTATTAGTATAATATCCAATTTTATTTAATCAATACTATTTTAATTAATTGAGTAAATAACGCTATCAAAACATTACGTTTATCACTTGAAACATTAACACACCAATCGACGATAACATAAATAGACACACCCAATTCTCCAGACGGACTACCATGGAGGGGCACTACAGTGGACCTCATTTTCTTATTGTAAAGTGTATTTAATCACACTTTCACATTAAATTTTGTGTCCCAAGCCCAAATTACTCTTTACATCATCATTATTAGGCCCCAATGGTCCCATATTATGCATCCCAAGGCATAATTTGATCAAATACCCAATGAAATCAACATAAGAACTGAAATTCCTCATTCCCCAACATTACAGCTGTCAAAAGGGCCCCTCTGGGACTAAGTTGTCCATCTGGGTGAATGATTCCCTACTAGGTGGGACTAAGTCACCCCAACATGGAAACTTATTCCAATTTGTCCTATTTTTGAGGTTTGAGCAGGAAATTTTGGAATTTAAATTTTATTTTCTTTCATGACAGCCTTAGGGATCAAATTAATGGGAAAATTAGGTTTATTACCTATAAATACAGGACTTTAAACCCTAATTCATAATAATATTAACTCATCATCATTGATCATGTTCTCAAGTCAAGCAAGTTAGGGTTTTAGTATTCTAAGTCATCAAGATAGAATTCTAAGACATTCAAGGGCTGATTCTTCATCCATTGCTGAAAAAATCAAGATCAATCATCATGGAAAGGTATTAACTCCATTGTTCAATGCTTCATTACATTATTTCTCCATTTTGGTTTGATTACCTAAAAAGGGTTTTGACTAAGGAAAACCCCCATGCCCTAACATTCAACATTTCTTTCTCTTTCATTGTATGATTATGGATTTAGGCATCTTGAAGACTTCAAGATAATTGAATATTAAGTTGAAGAATTTTTGAAGACCTCTCCTTACTTGTAAAGACAAAATACCAATAAAAAGTCACTTTCAGGCATAAAAATTAGAATTTTAGAAACGAACACCTATAGAGAATCAAAGTGTAGACCGAGGGCTTCCATTTCCCCTTTCAAATTTTTAGAAATACATAAGTGGACTAAGTCAACACTAACGGTGAATTAGTCCCACTGTATGTTCCTTTCAATGAGTTTTGTAGATTTAGACACCCATTTGGTAGAAACGGGCTCTAGAGTAGTTTCCTGGAAATCTAGGACTAGGTCGCTCAGCTTGGCGTAAGTGTCCCAGTTGTCCAAAAAATTAGATTTTCCATAATTTCAGAGAAATTTACAGTCTTCATTTTTTCCTTCATCAATTTCCAGGTTCACAATTTTTGTTTAGCCTTTCTATCATCCATTCTTGCATTGATTTTGAGTGTAGAAATTGCCTATTTTGGCCCATCTTTCTCCTTTTAGGTGAAAAACCCTAGAAATGTGAGAGAGCATTAGGGTGCCAGAATCTTTGTCCACATTTTGGTGAACTTGACATTTTGAATCCCTTCTTTTCTGATTTTGGAGTCCATCATCATCCTAGAATAAGCTTGCATTGCATGTTAAATTAGTTACTTGTTGCATTCTAGGGTTTGAAATTTTGCATTAGTGAAAGTGCATATAGTTTGTATTTTTGAATCTCCAATCATTGAAAAACATCTAAATAATGTATTTTCATTTAGTATTTAGGTCATACAAACTAAAAAGCATCAAAATCCATTGATTTTTTTTGAAAATTTTGAAAAAACCCTAACTGGGACTAATTTTCCATTCTAGGCGACTTAGTCCCAGTCTAGATTTTTCACTATTTGTTACAGCATTAGAAACTTCATTTATATGCTTCCTAGGCCTCCTAGTATCATATACTATAGGTATGTTCAAGATCATCATCGAAAAAATAGGCCCTTAAGAGGCAAAAAATTTAGAAAAATAAGAGTTAGGCAACTTGACGTAAGAATTTGAATAAGTTATCTATATTATCTCAAAAATATGTAAGAATAGAATGTGTAGAAAATTGCGTGTAGTTTCTAAAATACTAGGTTTATTTTTTATTTTTAAATCTATTTGGTGAAAATTTGAAATTTCAATGCAGTACTTAAATTTTAGGAAAATATAAGAAGTAGGTGTCTGTCTGACCACCCTAACCACAATAAAATGATAATTTATTTTTTAATAATATTTTAGATATAAGTAGAAGACTCATGTCCCAATGTGATGCATATTTTTTTGTAATTTTTTTCCAAGTAAATAAGTAATTATTATATTTTTATTACAAATTTTTAAAAATATAAAAACTCGTATGTCTGACCACCTTGGTCAAAAATTCATAAAATTCATTTTTTTTTTAATCCTATAGTATGCAAAGCACAGAATGTGATGCATGTTTCAAATTCAAAAAATGTAATATTGTTTGAAAGCTATAGATGTTTTTCAATTAGCCTATCAATTAGGACTTTAGTCGTAATTCAAATAGAAAATGAATAATAATTATTTATTAAATTCAAAGTAAAGAATAATTTATATTGGTGGAAAGCTGAGAATCTCCTTTAAAAACTCTTTTCGTTTCATCAATTTTGGGTAAAAAAAAGGTTGTCAGCCACATGAGCCATCATATCAGTTACATATTGCCACTTTTTGGCCCATCATGATATTGCACATAACCCTATAATTCTACAAAATATTAGGAACATTTGTTTCATGCGTCTAGTTCAAAAAAATCAATCTAGAGTATTCATTTTTAAAATCATTTCAATTACAAGCACCATTAGATCTGAAAATGCTCCAATTTCTGAATTTTTGCATAACATAGATAGAAGCACTTTTCACTTTTTCATACACAATGTTTCTATTCATAAAAAATTGCATAGGTTTGCTAAAAGTGCTTTTCATTCTTGCATATACATTGTTTACATTCTTAAAAGTTTGCATCTATTGGATAAAAATGTTTTGCATCTTTGGATGTACATTGTTTACATTGCTAAAACATTGCATGAAATGGTTCCACATGCTTGTCATTTGTGTTCAAACAATGTTAGTGTCTTACATATTTAGACATGTAAAGAAATATTTCCTATCCCCCCTATGAGAGTGTTTTTGTGAAAGAGACTACAACTTTGGACATTCCTAACAATCATATTTTTTCCTCTCCTAATATCTCTCCTATTAGTGATGAAGATATCTCAGTAGACGAACCAATCAATGAGAGTTTTGAGAATCCTAGTTGTTTCTCTCCTCTTACCTCTCTTAGTGGACAAGACATTGGTAAAAAAAACAACACAACAATAGATAATCATGACAACAACATTTTTTGTTCTCCTCGCATCTCTCCTAGTTGTGACCAAGATACTTTTCTATTAGAAAACACAATCAATGAGGGTCATGAATATCTTAGTTTCCCCCCTTCACCTAGCGAAACCCTTCTTGAGCAAGAAAATTCAACAATTGATCATTCCCCTCCTTGTGATGAAGTCATTTTAGAAGAACCAATCCATGAATGTCAAGAACATTTGATTTTTAGTTCTCCTCGAAACTATCCTCCTAGGGCGAATATCATGGTGCAAGAAAATGAAAACAATAGTAATGTGTCTTCCTTAGATAAAAATGTGACTCTAGATTTCCCTTCATTAGAGATACATCCAACCAAGACTGTTGAGGTTATGAATGCGCAAGTGTCCATGAGATCCCCCTTAATCAATGGACCTCATACATACCCTATAGGAAATCCTAAGAACCCTCTAATTCTGTACCCACCTTCACACAAAAAACAAACCCAACGCCAACCTAAACTTATCCTTTACCCACCATCAAAAAAACCTCCAACTCAAAACAAACCCAAATTCTCCCTCTACCACCTCAGCATAATGTCTCACAGTAACCGAGTAATCATACCATTTCTCATACATACAACACTAGAAACAATTTGTCACCACAACAACCAACTCCAACTTCTCTACCTTTGCCTAATTCTATACTGCCTCCTGCTCCTCAATTAAGGGAGTATGATCTTGTTGAACTTAAGAGAACTCCCACAAAGATATCCCTATGGGATTTACTTCAAAATTCTCCCACCTATCACATTATGCTTCAAACAACCTTACAACAAGTTCCCATCCCTTCTAATACACAACCAAATGACATAGCATCCATAATTCAAGGATTAAATGCTGACATTATTTTCCACCAAAGTGAACTCCCCCCTTTGGATGCGCAAAAACAAAATGAAGCCTTCATGATCAATTCTCAGTACAATACCATTGGGATAAAGCAAACCCTTGTTGATAATGGATTTCTCTTAATGTGTGTAGTGTAAACCTCTTGGATAGACTTCATGTGGATATATCACAAATTCAACTTGATTCTTTATCTATCAAAGGATTTGACAATATAGCAAAACAACTACTTGGTGTGATCACTTTTCCTATTACAGTTGGGAAGGTTACATTGTAAACATTGATCCATGTAATGCCTCATAATCTTTCATATAATTTCCTTTTAGGAAGACCATGGATTCATGAGATGAATGCAGTGCCTTCTACTCTTAATCAAAAAATGAAATACATTCACAACAAAAAATTGCACATCCCTGAAGTTGACCCTGATCCTAATAGTTGTTTGAACATTGAGAAAAACAATGTGAATCATTTATACACATTAACACCAACTACGCAAGTGGAACTTGTCCACCAAAAAGAAAAACAATAACATATTGAACAAATCACAAAGATATTAAATGATGATTGGGATTCCTTAGACTTCACACCACCACTCATGGATGATCCTTCAAAAGCATCCACCTCAACCACTATAGAACATAAGACAACAAATTACACAACAAACCTTGATGAACTTAATAACGAACAACCACCCAATTCAAAAGCAATGAAAAAGCTTTATGGATGAGATTATGAGCTTATGAAGAAACTTGGATATAGTGGAAAAGTATGTGGTGCTAATGAACAAGGCATACACAACTCTATAGGTCCTATCACACAACAAACAACTTATGGTCTTGGTTATTGTCCTTTGATAGAAGTACTCAAGCCTTCCCTCCAAATCAATACTATCAAAAAACATCCTTCTAAGGAAACTTTACCCATCATGTACCCTAAAGTAATAGACACTAGTGGTCTTGATTATTCTCCTTTGCAAGCAATCAAACAAAAAAATACACCCTCGCTTAATGTCAATGTCATCTCACAAAACACTAATGATTTTAATTCGTTAGATTTTACACCCTCCTACAAAGGTGGGAACAAAATCTCACAATCTAAAGAGTCTTGCATAGGTATGACAACTAATACTAAGAAAGATGTATCTATGTCAAAAACTATAGGAACACCTTCTACCATTGATCAAGAGGGTATCTTGTCGAGACTCCTCCAAGATCACTTGATATCTCTCCCTCCACAATCTCAAAAGAAATGCTATTACAAGACTTCATTTTGTGCATATCATAGAGTTCACAGTAATTATACTAATGAATGGAAGGATTTGAATAGAAAAATCCAACATTTTAAGGAGTTTGGTGTTCTTCCTTATGAGGGGGTACCCCATTCCTCTAATTGATATTGATTTTCACTCTAGCATACATTTCATTAATCAATTTGGGTCACCCTTGTCTTGCACTCAGTGGGGGCAAGGGGTTATGTAGCCTTGTCCTCATATGTCACTTGTTGTTGCCTCTTTTGACTAGTTGTTACCCTTTCATGAACACATAAGATCAAGCTTGGGATGTAGATGACATGCCTTAAGTTGGCTCACACATGACATACTCCCTGTTTCATGATGTAGCTTATCAGAAACATATGACTTGGCATAGGGCTTTCCGAGTAATCTCTCATGTTCTCCTTATTCTACTTTAAATCAATTTCTCATAGTAATGGTGTTAGCAATTGCTTTAAAGTGGGGGCATACATCGACACTCACCTTTAATTGTGTTATTTTCTTTTTTCTTGCAATTTCCTCTCTTGGAAACATCAGGTACAATGTTGCCTAGGATGAGACATGGCACTTGTCCTCTCTTGAAAAAAAAAGAAAAGAAAAGACGAGACCATTTTCATCTTTCCTCTCTTGGAGACATTAGGCATGATGTTACCTAAGATGAGACCTTGCACGAACTAAGAAAAATCCCTTTCAACATTCCCAACACTATCTTGTGTTTACAATGTCTATGAGTGTCAAGTATTTGAAATTTTGCTTACTTCATAGAGCTCGAAAAAAAATTTCATTGTGGTGCCTTATTAAAGTTATTAGGAGGTATAACTTTGGTATGGTTGAGCAGGAAGCCCATTTTGAGGCATGAATTTTCCCCATAGCCACCATGTGGATTTCTCACCCTGCGAACAACCAGAAGTTCCATGGCCCTAGAGTGAGTATGTTGTGGATTTCTCACCCTGCAGATAACCAAAACTTTTGTGGCCCCAGAGTGAGTATACTTGGGCCTTCTCACCCGACAAACAACCATGATTTCCGTCACCCTAGAGTGAGTACATCAATTTTCTTTCTAAAAAAATAGCATAGATATAATCCACAACATGTTGGACAAATGGTTGAAGCTTGATCCACCTTTTCATTTCTCTTCCTTCTAGTTATTTTTGTTGCATGATCATGAATGTATCTTTTTTTAATAAAAGTCATTCACCTTGTGTGTGTCCTTTTGCACTTATGTTGGTTTGAATTAGGATATTGGATCCTAGGGGTTTGTGCAACATCCTTTGATATTTTCCATCCTTTGCCATCCACAATGGTATGATTGGACCCCTCTTCAATGTCTACTTTAGTGTGACTTTGAAGCAAGTTCATCCTCTCACTAAAGTGGGGGCTAACTATGGACATGAGAATTAAAGTATCCCCTTTTTTCTTGCTTGATTTGGGAACAATTGATGATAAATTGGACTTAATGAGGCATTTATTTAGTGTTGTGAGGTGATTTACACATTCACACTAGGTCTTGGACCCTTGCAAACTAAATAAATTACATTTAACAATGTCTTGTAAAGGTGTTGTAAAGTGTTGTAAAAGACTTTCACACTTCTCTAGACCTAATGGACCCATATTTTCCTAATTCAATGTTGCAAAATGTATTTAATTGCATTAAATCACATCAATCTAGAAGGATTGTAAATTAAAATTAACTTTAATCTAGTGTTGTAATGAGTCTTACACATTCACATTGGATGTTGTGCCTTTCTAGGCTATGTGGACCTCATTTTAGTGTTGTAAAGTATATTTCATCACACTTTCACATTAAATTTTGTGTCACAAGCCCTAATTACTCTTTACATCATCATTATTAGGCTCCTATGGCCCCATATTGTGCATCCCAAGGCATAATTTGATCAAATACCTAATGAAATCAACATAAGAACTAAAATTCCTCATTCCCCAACATTCCAGCTGTCAAAAGGGCTCCTTTAGGAATAAGTCACCCATTTGGGTGAATGAGTCCCTTCCAAGTGGGACTAAGTCACCCAACATGGTGACTTAGTCCAATTTGGCCTATTTTCAAAGTTTGAGTGGGAAAATTTGGAATTTAAGCTTTCTTTTCTTTCATTTCAGCCTTAGGGATCAAATTAGCAGGAAAATTAGGTGGATTTCCTATAAATACAAGTATCTAAACCCTAATTCATAATCATCTTAACTCATCATCATTCATCATGTTCTCAAGTCAAGCAAGTTAGGGTTTTAGTATTCTAAGTCATCAAGATAGCATTCTAAGACATTCAGGGCCAATTCTTCATCCATTGATGTAGAAAATAAAGATCAATCATCATGGAAAGGTATTAAATCCATTGTTTCATGATTCATTACATTATTTCTCCATTTTGGTTTGATTACCTAAAAAGGGGTTTGACCAAGGCAAACCCCCATGCCCTAATATTCAACATTTCTTTCTTGTTTATTGTATGTTTGTAGATTTAGGCATCTTGAAGACTTGAATATCATTGAAGATTAAATTGAAGACTTATTGAAGACCTCTCCTTGCTTACAAAGCCAAAATACCAACAAAAAGTCATTTTTAGGCCAAAAAAATAGATTTTAGAAGCAGACACGTGTAGAGAATCAAAGTGCAGACAGAGTACTTCCATTTCTGCTTTCAAATTTTTAGAAATATAGAAGTGGACTAAGTCACCACTAATGGATAATTAGTCACATTGTATGTTCCTTTCAACATTTTTTGTAGATTCAGACACCCATTTCAAGAGCAGTTTCCCAAATCTGGGACTAAGTCGCCCAGCTTGGCGTAAGTGTCCCAGTTGGCCAAAAAATTAAATTTTCTAGAATTTCAAAGACATTTATTGTCTCTGTTCTATTCTTCATCAGTTTCCAAGTGCACAATTTATGTTTAGCCTTTTTATCTTGTTCTTTATGCATTTAATCCATCATTTTGAATATCACAATGTGTTTTCAAACAACTTGGATTTCAATAGTTTGCATTAATAACCAATAGATTTCATTAGTTTTTTGCAATTAGATCATCCTTATATTTAGACAGATTTCATCCATTCTTGCATTGATTTTGAGTGTAGACATTGCCTATTTTGCCCCATCTTTCTCCTTTTAGGTGAAAAACCCTAGAAATGTGAGAGAGCATTAGGGTGCCAAAATCTTTGTCCACAATTATCCTTCTCCATCCATCCTATTCCCCCAAAAAAAAAATGAAAAAATGAAAAAAAAAGTAGAGAGAAATCATTTGTCCAATGGTGAAAACCACTTCTTGTGGCGCCTTGGATAGCTACCATGATGAAAACTTGGAAAACAAGCATGATGTGAAACCATTACCCTCTTATACTCTACACTTGGTGGCAAGTTTCGTCCATGCTATCCTACCTACCACACCCCCCTTTATCCCTCATTTCCTATCCATTATCTTATCTAAATCCATACCCCCTTTTTCCTCCTTTGATCTTATAAGGCTAAGGGTCTTTATATGTATCCTTCCATCCTTCTCATCCTATCCATATCATTCATTTCATATCCCTCATCCTATCCAAATGCATCTTTCATTCTCATATTTGATCTTGATGAAGAGCCTAGGGGTCAAATATCAATGCATCCATATCCTTTCCATCCATCTTCCATACCTACTTTGATCTTGATAAGGACTGGGGCACAAACATAAGTCATTCTTTAGACATAGTCCATTCCTATACGACACGGTCCTTGGAGATCATATCCTAAATCCTCCATTCAATAATCCCCATGTATCCTATCCTTTGCTAAGGCAATCCATTATCCTTTCATACCTATCACAAGGCTTGGTTTTCCCTTGTCATTGGTTTCAATATTCCAATCCACCTATCCAATATCTTTCCACTACCCATTCACTCCATCGATAAACACAAGTAGAGATCAAACATAGGAATGTGCTTCCAAACCATAAAAAAAAACACTTGAAACATGTTCTTTTAATGTAAAATCTTAGAGAACGACATCAACCTAGATAACATGCAGTCAAAAAAATCCTTTTCCATCGTGAACATTTCCTTATCATCCATCACTTGTCTTATACAATATGTCTCCTTCTCAAAACTAGACACTTGTCTTATACAAGATATTTCATTCCTAAAACTAGACATGACCCAAATCCATCCTTTATTCCTTCTCACACCTTGGAAAAAGATAGTATTTTTGTATGTCTATTGATCATTGCTTATCTTTTTCTTTGGTTTATCTTTTTCATCTTTTGATCTTTCTTTGGATTTATCTTTCGACCCATGCTATTCCTACTCAAGGTCACCACAATCATGTCATCTCATGTTGTGCTTTGACATGGCATAAATTGGGCCAAGGTCTATTGTTTTTGTGTGTCATGTTTGATGGTTGTCTCATCACAAATTCACCAAGAGCATCATATGCCTTTTGAGAGTTGGGGTATCCTATTGTCTATTGCTTGCTTTCTTGAGAGTCAGTCCATGCATTGGATACATTGTCACCTTGGTCTTCTATACCCTGGTGCATAAAATCCATTGCCATATCAAATAAAGGTTGCTAATCTCAAAGTCAACATAACACATCATCATCATCATCATCATCATCATCATTGCTGCATCATAATCATTTTTCTTGCATCCGTAATTTTAATCATTTTCATCCATCATTTTCTATCTTTCATCTAACATTTTCTTCTTCTTCTTTGCATTTGAGAGACGACCCCTACAATTAATGCACATGTAATCTCTCGATGGGGCATCAATCATCTCATCTTTTCTAGTTTTTCATTTCTCACCTAACTGGGTCATAGCATCATCTTCTCATTTCTCACCTAACTAGGGCATATCATCACCTTCTTCATCTCTTCTAATTTTTCTTCTTAGCTTCTTTTCTTTTCTTTGAAACAATGTTACTTTGAACATTGCTTCAAAGAGGTGCAAAATGCAAACACTAAAAATTGTCTTAATTAAATAATCTTATTATTTAATTAGATTAACCTCATTCTTCTAAGTTCACATTTCTTCTTATCCATATAATTAAATATTTTTAATTATTTAATTATTCTAACTATTCTCTAAGGTTAATTGTTTAATTAATTGACCACTTTTTAAATAATTATCTTTAATTATTTAATCTCCAATATTCTTCATAATTAAATAAATGTGTTTATTTATTTAATTAACTAATTTCTAAATTCTTCCAAAATTATATATATATATATATATATATATATATATATATATATATATATATATATATATATATATATATATATATAATTTAATTATTCATGTGAGTGCAAATAAATAAATTTTATTTATTTATTAAACTTACATTCTTTTTTCAATCTTTCCATCTTTTTCTGCTTTCAACTCTATCTCAATTTTGGAATCTAAATCTTTCTTAAATCATTAAATTTCCTTCATTTTGGAAACATCTTCTTCATCCACTAGATCGTCTCAATCTTCAAAATAGAAACTTCGTGTGCACAATTATCTATTAATCAAATTAAATAATTCATAATTATCTCTGCAATCTTCAAAATGAAAATTTCTATTTTGTAGTTGAGTTGACTATTGTTTTTTTAGTTGTCTCATGTCTTCATCCTCATCCTCATCTCTTATTTGATATTTTCTTGAAAATTCTATAAATAAGATCATTTCTTCATCATTTGGGATCTCACATCTTATGCAAATTAACTCTATCACAATATGTCATCAATCAAATCAATCATTATTTGTATTGTTATGCTGCTAAGTTTTAGCATCCACATACAAAGACAAAATAACATCACATCATTTTTTTTTGAGGTTTGCAGTGGGATCGATAAATTATAGATTTAAATTTGATTTCTTTATTTAAGTTTTCATGTTGTTTTAATTTCTTACTTTCTGATTTCAATGCATACATTATGTGTCTACTCCATATATAAAAGCTAAGAAGACACCATACCTACCTTAAGGAATGCTCTTACATTGCACTGTATACAAACCAATAATAAGCCATCACATCAAAATGATACATAGGCCATAATGAGTAGCATCATTAGACCTAAGATATGTGTGCATAGAGCACAAGTGTGTAGTATATGATAAGAATTTTTAACTACCAATATACTATAAAAGACCAACATCTTATACAATTAAATATTGTCAAGTGGATGGAAACTTAGTCCATATGAAAAGAGAAACAATAATGAATGCATAACACACACAGAGAAGTGGGATCCACCACCATGAACACATTGTGAAGTAGACTTGTGGTAGAAGAAAAGGCTATAGACCACCTATCTCATAATTATAAGACCTATTTTATGCATCTCTAATGTAGAAATTTGACCCCGAATGACCAATTACAAGCCTCTATTTAATAAAAATTAGCAAATTCAATAAAAATTTCTAAATAATCTAACACCCTAGTACATGTGGTGATAAAGCACAAGCACTCAACATCATTAACTATTTTGAACCAAGAAATGTGTTGCAAAGGGTACAAGTGCCATAGTTATAAATGACACATGACATTACAAAATAAGCATTTTAAATCAATGTGACACAATTAAAACCATAAAGCATGAATCTCTTCATAAGAAAAAAAATAGTAGATGGAATAAGAGGGGAAATAATCCAATGATGAAACACATAGATCAATTTGTAAACTTAAACAAACAACTAAATGCAACCAATCAATACATTAGTTTAAACTAAAACATCAAAGGGAATTGAATCATAAGGACAATAGTTTTAGCAAATAAACATAAGAGATAAAACCCTAGTAAACCACAACAACTAAAAACCTTGATGATCAACCTTGTAGAAATAAAAATAATTCAACAAGGGTAAGTCTATGTCTATTTTTCTTAACATGGAAATAATGAATCTTTGTCCTTATTTTGTATAGAGGAAACATACACTACACTTGCTTAAGTAAACTATTAGTTGTTCCATTTCTAAACCCATACCTATCAATTTAATTATTTGTGATAAAGTCTCAATCAAATCAATTTTCACACAAACTTTATGATATACTTTTAAGATGGAAAAATATTCAAATGATGTTTGCACCAAACTACTTTACCAGTTAGGCTATGATGTCTTGAAAAAATAGATGAAAGGCTATATTAGCTAAATTAGCCGCTTACAAAAGGCTATATTAGACGATATAATCAATGACTAAGAAGCAAAGTCATGGTAGGGCATTGTGTTTTTAATTATTATATAGTATAACTATCGTGAAGGAAAAAATTATTATAATTTTTAATTTTGTTTATTTGTTTATGTCCTTTGTATGGACGATTTTAATTCATGATCTTAAGTATATTTTTTTTGTTTTCTTATTTCATTGACTTAAAATTTAATCTATTTTGTTATATTATATTTTTAATGTAATTTGTTTTTATAATACTGTCTATCTTAAATTATATTATAATTGTGATTTTGTTCTCTAGTTTGAATTGCGAGACTATTGCATTCTTTGATTTAATTTAAAAAAAAAATTATATTCAAAGATTGATAATTCTAAACATGACGACTATCCATTGGTGTACATGTTTAAAAATTTAAATTGTGTGTCTATGGCTTAAACATAAAGGTATCACTCTAGGTTATTCTAAGAGGATTAAATACAAATTGATTAATCAATAAAAGATGAAAACACATTCACATATCTATCACTAATATTTATAGATTCTACCAATTAACTACTACACATAACTATTGAACTCCATGGTTTACTCTACATCTTATCATTGGTAGCTTAAATTTGAGGCATGAGTGTTAAATAAGGAAGTTGATCATTCTTCTCTATTGCTTTAACAACCAATCCCAATAGTGCTTCTTAGCACCATCCCAATTTTCATTAAAAAAATATGAATCACATAAACCTCTTATGTGATTAGTAAAGGAATATATAAGCTCTAGACATCATCACATCATTATGATATAATCATTGTACCTAGACTAGATCATCATGGTGTAATTGTATCCCAATTTTCAAACTCTTAGTTTCTAACCATATAAGGTCTTTGAGTTAAAATCTAGTTCTAGATTGTAGTCTTCATTCTTTTGGGATAGTGTCATAGATGTCAAAGTTCATATTGTATTGAAATGAAGATAATATCTAATTCTAACTCTTTTTATTTTTAAAAAATGTCTATTTTCAATATTAGTAATCATACTTAACTCCACCTACATACACCAATCTATTTTAATAACAATTCTAAGAATAATGATGCTCTAATTTTTTTAACTATTCATGATGTTGACAAACCTAATAATAGTGTCATCCCTCATATATCTTATCAAATTCATTTTTCTATATTCATTGATTGATGCTCTATTGATGATGCATTTAGTAATGATCTTTGTTATAATTCCCCCACATGATGTTTTTGGTGGCTTCTTCTTTCATGATAATTTATTTCATGATTTTTCAAATCCATATTCTTTTAGTAGTCCAACCAAAGAAGAATTTAGTGGGAATTAAGATAGAATATAACATATTAGTTCACTTTTATATTTATCATACAAAGCCTATAAATGATGATGACCTCCATTAATGAATTATTTTATACTTACTTCAATAGATAGCCAATGTGAATGGTTTGATTCATTTCATGATTACTATGCATCATTCAATGTTTTGTAAAATCCTCTCATATATTTCTTAACTCTTAGCTTAGAACATTATTTTCTAGCATGGATTCTCATTATTCTATCTCTATTGGTCAACCCTTGAATAGCTTATGAACTTATCTATAATCCATGTTGGTGTAGACCATTTCAAATGTCTATGATTATAGATAATTTTATTCTACCTATTTTATATTTTGAAAAAACAAGATATGCATGATTATAATGATATTTATCTTACACATCTCATTATCAAGATGAACAACTACATGGATTAGAAATTTATGTAGAAGAATTTATGAGGATCTCTTGTAATTTTTACAAGGATTACATGATAATGGTGTTTAGGAAGCTCATTATCTATCCATTGTATATTCTTCCATTCATATATAGGACATGGATACACATAAGGCAATAGGATAAGTCATTTAATGACCTATCTTATTGCAAGAAAAACATATAAGAGGACTTACCTTCTCCTCTGGCTACCCTCTTGACAATAAGTGCTTCAAGATTGTCTAGTTTTCTCTCTTCTTCTTCAATTTCTCTCATTTCCTGCTCATACTTGGACATTTTTGTAGGAGAAATTTCTCCCAAATCATATGTATGCTTATCTTTTCCAAAGATAGTAGCTTTGAATACAAATTCTATCTTAGGAAGAGATTCACCAAACTCACTTAACTCAAAGAAGTAAGCTTACCAATCAACATGTCTTTGGTTACATTTGTCATAGTCCAGGTCTCCTTAATAGAAGTAGCTTTGTGTTTGTATGCAATAGGCAAGGATTTGAGCACTTTAGCAACAATCTCTAATTCTTCCAATGTTTCACCAACACATCTAATACTATACACAAGTTCATTCAATCTTTGCATAAAAAAAGTGATGTTCTCATCTTCACCCATTCTCAACATTTCATATCTCCCTTTCAGGCTTTGCCGCTTAGCAATCTTCACATGGGTATCACCTTCATACAAATTTTCCAAATTTTTCTAGATCTCATAATTAGTCTTCAGCTTCATTACATTTTTCATCTCGGAATCAGTCAGAGAACTCAACAATGCTTCCTTAGCCCTAATATTGTACTTAGCTTCCTTAATCTCACCTACAATAGAAGGACCATTCTGTGGGATGATATACCTATTCTTTGTAATTGTCCAGTAAGGTTCACTAATGCATCTCAAATGACACTCCATTTGAGTCTTCCACAGAGAATAATTAGTTCCATCAAATCTTGAACTATCCTTCTTATATGTCACCATCTTGGATCACTTCAAGCTATTAAACTTCTTCTAAGGAACCTGCTTTGATACCAATTTTTGGCAACACAAGGGCAGACAACTGAGAGGGGGGGTGAATTAGTTGTCACATAAATTATACTTATTAAACTTATTCTCAGATCTAATAAATAAACATAAAAGCATAAACCATTACCACATCAAAAAAAACATAACACCAAGATTTTTTATGTGGAAACCCTATTAGAGGAAAAACCACGGTGGAGGTTAATCCACAAGATTATACCTTGTTAAAAGTATAAGAGAATTATAAATGGGGAATGCACATGCATTCAGGCACACTACATAGAGCTCACTGCTCAAATACAAAAAAGGCTTACTACCCAAAGGAAGAATCGCTATCTTACAATAACATTCGGATTACATCTGGAAGATTTTGAACTGAGAAAATAACATCTTCTAATGCCTGATTACAGTTCTGGTTAAGCACATAAATAATTTCATCTACTCACTCTTCTTCACACTTTACTTCTTCCTTCGAAAGATTAGAACATTATTCACACTTAGTACAGAGCATACATCACACACCATGCCTTAAAATGGTATAAACAATTGATCATATATATCCACAACTAAGGATAACATCAACTACATGTTGGCCCAACAAAATATAAAACATGTACAAACTATCAGTCCAAATCAATAAACAATTATCAATGTCCACCAAACAATGTCAGAAAAAACATAGTAAGGACCGAAAACAACATGTCTCAAACATGAAACACCTTAAACAAGTATTCCTCGAAGATTCACAACACACTACAATCACCTTGTCAGCCATGATCATGAAAAATATGAACTCACAAAAGAAAATTGCCAATCGTGAGCACAATGATCAATGCAGACCAAAAACATAGATAGAGCATGATCTAGAAACATCCAAAAGCATCATGAATCACCATAGAATCATCTGCAACAATTCAAATTACTATAATTACATCATCTTCTTTCAAGAACACCAACTAAAGCAACAAAACAACTGTCAGAACACAAATACTCATAACTCGATCAAATATTCATGCGAACCTCTGAAACTTCATGTGGATAAACTAGATATACTTGTCAAAAAACCCTTTAATACAAAACCTATTATCATCAATATACTAAGCTAGCCACCATATTGAACTTCACTGCATCATCGACAACCTACAACTTATTTTATTAGAATTTTCTCAATATCCTCGACATATACAGTCTTAAAGACATTAATGCCAATAGTGTTGACAAAAATGGCAACCACATCTCAGCAATATCCAACACCTCTTTGGTTTCTTCTAATTGCTTTGGGAAATTCATGCTCTCTTCATCAACATGTGTTGTATAGTTTTTTGCCGCACTTTTCTTGCTAAGGTCCGGCATTCAAAGGCCCTATTTCCAACCTCTCCCCATTGGAAACATGTGAAAATTAAACCTATTCCTCTACCTCTTCCAAATGACCCTCTTCCATGAGATAAGTTTCCTCTTCCTCTAGGGAAATCTCCTATTTCCTTTCCATCTTGTGTGTTTTCATAAGACATGTTTGCCTCCTCTTGCTTGTTTTGGTAAAGTCTCCCATTTTTGGGTTGTTCTTTTTCACATGAAAATTTTCCTCTACCCCAAGAGTTATTTTGTTGCTTCCTATTGAGGTTTTCTTCCTCTTTCAAGGCATATTGATATGCCTCCTCCATGTTATGCATATTAATCAAACTAATTTCATCTTAAATAGATATGTGCAAACCATTCAAATATCTTGAAACTTACTCCATATCATCTTCTTCATGAAAAAATCTTATGCTTAATTGGTAAAACTCTTCAGTATACTCCTCAACACTGCTCTCCTTTTTCTTTAGATTTTTAAGTTCTCTAAACAAATTTATTTGATAGTTTGCTGGTAGAAATTTGGATTTTATTTTTGTCACTCTGGACACAAAAAAAGTAACCCTTCTACTTTTTGTCATGTTTAGGCCTCCTAGTGATTTTTCCTTGATTTAATGTTGTAATGTGGTCAACACATTCACATTAGGTCTTGGGTCCTTGAGAATCAATAAGAACTTTATGGTGTCTTGTAAAAGTGTTGTGAAGTGTTGTAACCCACTTCCACACTTTTCTAGGACCTTTTCATTATAATTCACCTAAATACCCTCTTTTTATCACTTACCGGGTCTTATTTCAAAGTGTTGTAAAGAGTTGTAACAAACTTTCATGCTTTTCTAGGCTTGCCATCAATAATTTGACCCTTTCTTATGTTTAAATGACCCCTTAATACACTTTTCAGCTCTACTTAAGTTTTTTTTGACGTTAAACATCATTTAATACACTTTAATTCCCAACACCCATTAAAATTGCCCTGGTGGGACCAAGTCACCACTTGGGGTGACTTAGTCCCACTAAGCACAAAAATCAAAATTATTTTAAATTTCTGGTGAGATATTATTCTCTTAATCTCGAGGTCAGCCTGTGATGTGTTATTTTTGGAAAATTTTGTAAAATCAAGTATAAATAAAGGGTTTTACTCTCATTTTCACCCTCATAATTTATTTTCAAGCAAACCATTCATTCAATTAATCATTCTCAAGCATTCTAGGCACTATCAAGTCTTCATTGGAGTATCTACTTGCATATCTTCAAATTTCTACATCAAGGGTTTGGTGAGTTGTAGCATTGCATGTTGTTCATTCATCATTCATCATTCTATTTCATTTCATTTTCAAGGGTTTGATTACCAAATTGGGGTTTGACCAAGGAAAATCCCTTTTCCCCTCTTTGCATATGTGTTTTGCAAGTCTTGTATGAAAATTTGTTAAAGAGAATGGTGTTTAAATGTGTCATCATTCCATCAAAGTCATTCAAGTCAACAAAGGCCTAAGAGAATCTTGTAGATCACTTAAAATCTAATTCCTACAGAATCATATTCAAACACCTATCAAGAAGAGAAGTGTAGACCAAGAGCTATAGAGTCCTATACCAAAGAGGTGGGCTAAGTCACCATCAATGGTGAATTAGTCCCATTGCCAGGCCTGAAAAGTGTTTTCAACATTTCTGGATACCCTTTTAGCTAAACCCTATTCCAACAGAATTTCCCTAAAACAGGACTAAGTCACCCAGCTTGGTGTAAGTGTCCCAATTGGCTTTAATAATAAATTCTATAGGATTCCAAAGCCTCTATACATCACATTCCAGTTTCTAGGTGCACCTCTCCAGTCCCATTCATTTCCATTACAGTTTATTTGCATTCTTAGATCATTTTGCATACAACATTGTGTTTTCAAACAACTTGCATTTCATTAGTTTAATGTTAATAATTAATATCTTTTATCAGTTTATTGCATTTAAGACATTACATTTAGGCATATTTCATTCATATTTGCATTAGTTTTGAGTGGGAACATTGTCTATTTTGGCCTACCTCTCTCTTTTTACGTGAAAAACCCTAAAAGTGTTAGAGAATCATGGGTGCCAAAATCGGTGTCCAAATTTTGGTGAACCCAACTTTAGAACATTTTACTTCTAATTTCAAGTGCATTTACATCCTAGGAATAAATTACATCAATATTACATTAGGTTTTGCATTGTTTAATTTGCATCCTAGGGTTTTAAAAAATTGCATTAGTGAAAATCTCATATAGCTTACATTTTTGCATGCATCTCATTAAAAATTCAAAAAATTATGCATTTTCATATTATACCTGCATGTGAAAATCTAAAAATAAAAAAATTCCATTTAAAAATTCTTAAAATTCTTTAAAAAATCACTAGCTAGACTAATTTGCCACATTAGGTGACTTAGTCCACTTGCACATTCTGCACTATAATTTATGTCATTTTCAAATCATTTTCTACATTTATGTTTTCTCTTATTGCATTTTTGTGTTGCTCTCCAAAATTTTAGTTATCAACATTTGATTGCTCTTAGTTTACATTGCATTTACATTCACCCACATTTAGAAACCTTTCCATGAGTGTTTGGTGTCCTATTGCTAATAACTTAGTGAGAAGAAGTTTGTGACTCATGTTATCCAACAATAACACACTCATTGTGGATCTTGGGTTATCTAAAGTTTCCAGTCCTAGTATTGCAACTAGTATACTAGGCATGGATACTACCTTTAGCAACTCTTTTCCTTCCAATCACATGCAAGTTGACAAACCCAATGATCACATCCCACAAGACAAAATCATTAAAATACATGAGGACTTAACACATCTTCAACATCGAGTGTGTATTGAAAACATTTCAACCACCACAATTCCTCAATAGAAAACATCCATCACATGCTTGAAAGTGAAGAAGGCCTGGACGTTATGAAACAAATAGTTGAGATATACCAAAAACATGCTCCTTCCACCTCTAGTACATCTCAACTAGCAAACACTATGGATAGCCAAGGAGGACCTCAAACTCCTCCTCCCTAAACAATAGCCTCCATTCCTACCCATACCACTCCTCATGTCACAACAACAATACAACAAGTTAGTAATGTGATTCCTTCCTTAACTATTCCTATTAGCATTCCTAATTCCTATGTGGCATCGAATGTTCTATCTTCTTCCACCATACCATCTATAATAATTTCATTCACTTTCCCTACCACTACATACACTCCATCACCACTTTCCCTTCCACCTATTACCACTTACAATGACCCTCTCATAACCCAACTTTTCCAAACAGTTTCATCCATGCAAAAGAAAATATCCACCATAAACCAAAATCAGCATGGACCACCCACCTATTATGTTCAAAGCAACCCACTATCTTTGGAAACATTACGAACACCGATGCCACAAGGAATAGAGATGCCTAGATTTGAGAAATATGGAGGGAAGGTAGATCCTTCTAACCATGTTAATGCTTACATCGCCTTGTGTAGTGACTTTTTCCTTGATGATAAATTGTAAGCAAAATTGTTTCCTAGGACTCTAAAAGACACTGCCTTGGAATGGTTTTCATCTTTACTAAAAAATTCAATTCATTCATTCAATGAACTATTTGATGCATATATAAATCATTTCCAAGTGCATATGACTCCCAAGAAGGCCTTGGCTGATTTGATGAGATGTAAGAAACACAAAGAATAAAAAATAACTAATTTTATCTCACTCTATCAATCGCTTTATTCTCAAATTGATGTCAAGATTCCTGACCCACACCTTCAAATATTTTTATAGAAAACTTGCAAACTAAACTTCAGGAAAAACTCATCATGATGAAATCCTCCTCCTTTATGCACTTGTGTACCACCCTTAGCGATTATCACAATTCGGTTAGTAGTTACGATGTAAAGTCCACTTCTAGCTGAGCTAATAATTCTAAAAACGCCAACCCAAACAATTCCCAACCATTCTAAAAGCAAAACAAAGGGTATTTTTAGTTCAAACCCCCTCAAAAACCAAATCAATCTATCAACAACCAAGTAGTAGTTGTTAAAACCATGGTGCCCTATA
This sequence comes from Sequoia sempervirens, assembly GCA_007258455.2. NCBI lineage: Eukaryota > Viridiplantae > Streptophyta > Pinopsida > Cupressales > Cupressaceae > Sequoia > Sequoia sempervirens. Next base: position 9,303,403 of record VDFB02047397.1, read on the forward strand.
GTTATGGAGATCTGAAAAGATAATTCACACTTTACCAGATAGCCTTCATAATACAATGTCCCAACTTTTACAACTACAAATGATTACCCTTCATGTCGTTAAAGTACCTGATCCTAGTAATCCTTTACCTCTAAAGTTTAAATCCAATGCTTATTGCCATTATCATAGACAAAATGGACATGACACAGAATATTGTAAGCATCTTAAACACCTGGCACAAAACCTCATTGATTCTACCCGTATATCCATTGTAGGTGTTAATGATCAAGACAATATGTCTATTGTCCCTCCAAATCAAAACTTACAAATTTACACTGATCCCATGCCCAAACATAATGTTTCATTTGTCAAAGATAGTGAAACTACAAAGAATGATGTGATGAATGTTCATACAGATGTTGAACATCTTGATCCCATTCCACATATTACCACAATTAATCCTATGGATGAAATGGTAGGAGTGTTAGACGTTATCCCTCGTAAGGGCCAACCTAAGAAATATCTTGATATTACTTTCTCCTCTAAGGGAATATTTACAAACCTCCCCAATCGTCCTATTTACATAGCCATCTATATCAATGACAAGCCCACTAATGGGATACTCATAGATCTCTCCTGTGGAGAGAACATGATCACCGAGGAATTCTTGGTATTACATGATCTTTATTAAGATGATTATGATAAACCGAAAGCATGGATAAAAAAACACAATGGTTTTTCTTTCCCTATGATAGGATCGATCATCCTCCCATTACAAATAGGACCAAAAACATTGTATGTCACATTCTCCATCATCCCACAATCAGACCAGTTTCATTTGTGGCTAGGCCATCCATGGATTCACTCAATGAAAGTTGTCCCTTTAGTCATACACAAATGCTTAAAGTTTCCACTTGATAATGAAATATTCACTGTCCACCATAGTGACTTTAACCCATTGTCTTCCAAAGGAAAATTTTCCTTAGAAGCCTCTTGGCCTGAGCCCATGGAACCTATAACACCTCACAAAGACTTATTTTTCATTGCTTACCAAAAAATTAAAGCAAAGAAAATAACATAATTGTCTCTCTACAACATGTCCCCATCCACTCCCGATTCTCCTATCCTAGATGAAACAATGCTTCAATCTAAACAAGAACCGAAAAACCAAGCTCAACCAAAATCTATAACCTCCCCGACATCGTCCAAGAGACCATGATACAATGATAACAACTCCATCAGGCCTCCTCATATAAAACAAGTTTACAAACTAAAAGAAAATGTAGATGACTAACCTTCCATGGTTGCTTTTGTTCCTCCCCTCAAGGAAGAAAAGTACCCTATGGTTTATCAACCTGCTCCTTCACAAACACAACTCGACAATAAAACCAAAAGAAACAGAGGAGATAAAGAGCATAGGCATAGATGTCATGCCCTTGCTTGCAAGTTACAAGAAGAAAATAAAGATTCAAATAAAAATCCACACTTGACAGTAGCAATGCCTCATGACCCTCCTCCCCAACCACAACAAAAAAATCCAACACAACAATCACAACAAGAGGTGCACTCTTGATTGGACATTATAATTGGGTATGTGCAGGATCATGATGGGCCAAAAAGTGGCAATATGATGGGTATGTGGCTAACGAATTTTTTTTTACCCAAAATTGATGAAACAAAAAGGTTTTTTAAAGGAGATTCTTAGCTTTCCACCAATATAAATTATGCTTTACTTTGAATTTAAAAAATAATTATTATTCATTTTCTATTTGAATTACGACTAAAGTCCTAATTGATAGGCTGAATGAAAAAAAATTATAGCTTTCAAACAGTATCACATTTTTTTAATCCAAAACATGCATCACATTCTATGCTTTTCATACTATAGTATTGAAAAAATAAAAATTGAATTTCATGAAGTTTTGACCAAGTTAAGGTGGTCAGACATACAAGTTTTTATATGTTTTAAAAGTTGTAATAAAAAAATCATAATTAATTATTTAGTTGGAAAAAAATTACAAAAAAATATGCATCACATCAGGACATGAGTCATCTACTTATATCTGTAATCTTATAAAAAAATATTATCATTTTATTGTGGTTAGGGTGGTCAAACAAACTCCTACTTCTTATTTTTTCCTTGAAATTTAAGTACTGTTGCATTGAAATTTCAAATTTTCACCAAATAGATTTTTTTAAAAAATAAACCTAGTAGTTTATAAACTACATTGAATTTGCTACATATGCTATTCTTACATATTTTTGAAATAATATAGATAACTTATTCAAATTTTTACATCAAGTTTCCTAACTCTTATTTTTCAAAAAATTTCACCACTTAAGGGCGTATTTTTTCCATGATGATCTTGCACATAGCCCATTCATCCTCCTGTTGTGTTTAATTTGGATGATGACGATGAGATTGCTAAAATTGACAAAGAGGTGCATAATGATTTGAACACATTATTTTCCTCTTCCATGAGCTTAAATGGCAAATATCCTACAAAGAGTGTACAACCTGGTGCTTCCCCTAGTTCGACACTTAATCTTGTCCCTTTGGCTAGTTTCCCATCCTTGGAATATCATGAACATGAGTGGGAGGTGGATGACTTGTTTGATAGTTGACTCATATTTTCCTTACTAGTCTTTCAAATGTTCTTTCTCTTTTTCCTGAGTGTCTGCATTTGCATAATGTGTTCCCTCATGATGTTCTCTCTCTTTGTGACATTCCTTTATTTGTACCTTCATTCTTCTCTATGTCGTACATCACTTTTTCCTTTTGTATTTTTCTTCTGCTTTCCTTTTGGGGATGACACAAGGCATTGAGACATTTCATGTCTCTTTCATGTTCACCCAAAAGGCCCCTTTTCTTTTTCTTTTCCTTTCTTGGCTTGTGTTTTCCTTTTGGGGATGACGCAAGGCATTGAAACTGAAATGTCTCTCTCATGTTGACCGAAAATATTTTTTATTTCCTTTTGCCTTTTCTTGTTCATTTTCTTGTGTTTTCCTTTTGGAGATGACACAAAGCATTGAGACATCCTATGTCTTTTCCATGTTGACCCAAATTGATCTTTATTTTTCTTTATTTTTACTCTCTTTATGTCATACTTCTAGTTCTATGTATTTGGAGGATGATGACAGTTCTGAACTCCTTACACAACATTGCAACAAAGAACATACTGATCTCAAATCCATAGATCCCTTATGTGTTTGGCATTTTCATTTTGGGGGCAACCCCCTTTCTTTTATTTTTTTTTCTTTTCTTCTCATGGCATAGCCTTACTCAGAAATGTATGACTTGGAATAGGGGATTTCCAAGTTGGGTCTCATGTCTTTCTTTCTTATTTTCATATTTCATTAGCTATTGTGGACAATGATTTTGGCACCCTAATACTCTCTCACATTTCTAGGGTTTTTCACCTAAAAGGAGAGGAATTGGGCCCAAAATGCAAATTTATACACTCAAGATTAATGTAAATATGATGCAACATGTCTAAATATGATATAAAAATGCAATAATCTAAAAGAAAGATGATTTAATGATGTTAAACCTAGGAAATGCAAAGTGCTGGAAAACACACTATGATATGCAAACATGTGATAAATGACCTAAAAATGTAAACAAAAATAGATAAAAGACTTTGAAACAAAAGGTGTGCACTTGGAAGTGTGTTGAAAACTTAAAGCAACTCTGAAATTATGGAAATATTGATTTTTAAGCCTAGCGGGACACTTGTGCCAAATTAGGCGACTTAGTCCAATTTTGAGAAATTCTAGAAAATTGTGTCGCGGCCTGTTTTAGCCAAATGGGTGTTTGAATCTACAAAGATCTCTGAAAAACTTGCACAGTGGGACTAAATCACCACAACTAGGGGAAGTGTCCACTTTGACTTTTTTGAAGATTCAAAAGGGGAATTTGTAGACCTCGTCCTGCACTTTTGGTCCTAGTAATTTTTCAGATCTAGAATTGCAGAACTCAGCCTATAGGTGTTCTCCAAGCATCTTTTAGGGTTTTGAAAACCTTGAAGGGCCTTGACAAGTTTTTGACAACATTTCCAATCCTTTAATTTTGATAAATATGCAAAAAAGACCTACAAATCATAGAAAGAGAGAAGAAATGTTAGATGCTAGGGCATGGAGGTTTTCCTTGGTCAAATATCTTTTTAGGGAATCTATAGATCTTGTCCTACACTTCTACTCTCGGTAATTTTTCAGATCTAGAATTGTAGAACTCTTCCTATAGGTGTTTTCCAAGCCTCGTTTAGGGTTTTGAAAACCTTGAAGGGCCTTGACAAGTTGTTGACAACATTTCCAATCCTATTCTTTTGATAAATATGCAAAAAAGGCCTGCAAATCATAGAAAGAGAGAAGAAATGTTGGATGTTAGGTCATGGGGGTTTTCCTTGGTCAAACACCTTTTTAGGTAATTAAACCAAAATGAAGAAAGAATATGATGAAGCATGAAACAATGGAGTTAATACCTTGCCATGATGATTGATCTTGAATTTGTGCAGCAATAGTTGAACAATCTACCCTTGAATGTCTTAGGAAGCTATCTTAATGGCCTAGAATACTAAAACCCTAGCTTGCTTGACTTGAGGACATGATGAGTGAATGATGAATGATGATGAGTTAAGAGATAATAAATTAGGGTTTAGAGACTTATATATATATATAGGAAATCCACCTTATTTGTCTGTTAATTGGATCCCTAAGGTCGACATGAAAGAAAAATAAACTTAAATTCCAAAATTTCTTGCTCAAACCTTGAAAATAGGCCAAATTGGACTAAGTCGCCATGCTAGGCAACTTATTCCCACCTGGTAGGGACTCATTTACCTAGATGGGTGACTTGGTCCTAGAGGGGCCCTTTTGATAGCTAGAATGTTGGGGAATGAGGAATTTTAGTTCTTATGTTTATTTCATCAGGTATTTGATCAAATTGTGCCTTGGGATACACAATATGGGGAAATAGGGCTCTATTAATGATGACGTAAAGAGTAATTAGCACTCGGGACACAAAATTCAATGTGAAAGTGTGATTAAATACACTTTACATCATTAAAATAGGGTCCACATACACTGTAAATGCACAACATCCAATGTGAATGTGTAAGACACATTACAACACTAGATTAGAGTTAAGTTTAATTCACAAGCCTTGTAGATTGATGAGATAATGTAACGAAATACATTTTATAACATTGAATTAGGGGAAGAATAGGGCCATTAAGTCTAGAGAGGCATGAAAGTCTTTTACAACACTTTACAACACCTACACAAGACATCGTTTAATACATTTTATTCAGTTTGCAAGGATCCAAGACCTAGTATGGATTTGTAAAACACCTCAAAACACAAAATCAAGACCTCAATAAGTCCAATTTATCATCAATTATTCCCATATGAAGCAAGGTATACACTTTTTGGTGACACAACTACTTTAAAGTAATTTCTCACATAACAGTATGTAGCAATTCCTTTAAAGTGGGCGCATACATTGGCATTATCATTTTGCATTTTTTTTCCTTTTCTTGGTTCTTAGTGCAGCCTTGTTACTTCATATGATGTGTTTTTCCACTTTGTGGATGACTTTGGGTGTGATTTCCTTCATGAGTATGATCTATCTTAGCATATTATATTCCTCTTGGTGGCTTGATGCAATGCACTGCATCCCCTAAGTTGTGTATTTTCTATTCTTTGATTGGTCCTCTCTTGGAGACATTCGGCATAATGTTCCCTAAGTTAAAGAACTCACATGAATTAAGAAAGACTCCTTTGAACATCCTTTGCATGTTGCATTTTGCATTTGTTATATGGCCATCTTGGATAACACAGCTTGCATGCCTATGGTGCCATTGTGTTTGTTCATGAGCTTCAAGCATACGAAGTTTTTCTTATCTCATGAAGCTAAAAAAGTCATTTTCTTTTTTGGAACCTTATTAAAGTTATCAGGAGGTATAACTTTGATATGGTTGAGCAGGAAGCCCATTCTAAGGCATGACTTTCCCCATAGCCACTTGCATGTGTGTGAGTCCATACAAACCATGAGTGTATGTTTCTCACCTTTTGGGTCTTCTCACCTAACATACAACCATGAGTTACATCACCTTAGAGTCAATATACATTTTTTTTCCTAGAAAAAGAACCTAGATCTGATCCACAATGGGATGGAAAAATGATTGAAGCTTGTACCAACTCTCTCTTTTTTTGTTTCCTTCTCTCCCTTTCATTCATTTACATCAATCTCATGTGTGTTTCTTTGTGCTCATGTTTACTTTGCTATGGGACCTTCATCTTGGGGGCTCCATCATCCCTCTTCATCATTGGTGTCTCATCTTGCTAGCATTAGTTCATTGGAACCCCTCTTGATTGCATGTTTGACTACTTTAATATGAGTTTGAAGTAGGTTCATCCTCTCACTAAAGTGGGGGCTAAATGTGGACACAAAAAAAAGTAACCCTTGTACTTTTTCTCATGTTTAGGCCCTCTTAGTAATTTTGGCTTGATTTTTCCTTGATTTAATGTTGTAATGTGGTCAACACATTCACATTAGGTCTTGGGTCCTTGATAATCAATAAGAACTTTATGATGTCTTGTAAAAGTGTTGTTATGTATTGTAACCCACTTTCACACTTTTCTAGGACCTTTTCTTTATAATTCACCTAAATACCCTATTTTTATCACTACCAAGTCTTATTTCAAAGTGTTGTAAAGAGTTGTAACAAAATTTCATGCTTTTCTAGGATTTCCATCAATAATTTCACCCTTTCTTATGTTTAAATGACCCCTTAATACACTTTCTAGCCCTACTTAAGTTTTTTTTGGAGAATAATCCCATTAAACATCATTAAATACACTTTAATTTAAGACACCCATTAAAATTTCCCTGGTGGGACCAAGTCACCACCTGGGGCGACTTAGTCCCACTAGGCACAAAAAGCAAAATTATTTTAAATTTCTAGTGGGATATTATTCTCTTAACCTTGAGGTCAACTTGTGATGTGTTATTTTTGGGAAATTTTGTAAAATAAAGTATAAATAAAGGGTTTTCCTCTCATTTTCACCCTCATAATTCATTTTCAAGCAATTCATTCATTCACTTAATCATTCTCAAGCATTCTAAGCACTATCAAGTCTTCATTGGAGCATCTTCTTGCATATCTTCAGATTTCTACATCAAGGGTTTGGTGAGTTGTAGCATTGCATGTTGTTCATTCATCATTCTATTTCTATTTCATTTCATTTTCAAGGGTTTGATTACCAAATTGGGGTTTGACCAAGGCAAACCCCTATTCTCTAACCCTTAACCCATTTCCCCCTCTTTACATGTGTTTTTTGCAAGTCTTGTATGTAGATTTGTTAAAGAGAATGGTGTTAAAAGGTGTCATCATTCCATCAAAGTCATTCAAGTCAACAAAGCCCTAAGAGAAGCTTGGAGATCACTTACAACCTAATTTCTATAGAATCAGATCCAGACACTTATCAAGAAGAAAAGTGCAAACCAAGAGCTATAGATTCCTATGCTGAAATTCTTGAAAGTTGAAGGTGGACTAAGACACCATCAATGATGAATTAGTCCCACTACCAGGCCTAAAAAGTGTTTTATGCATTTTTGGATACCCTTTTAGCTGAAACCTGTTCCAACAAAATTTCCCTGAAATAGGACTAAGTCACCCAGCTTAAAATAAGTGTCCCAGTTGGCTTCAATAGAAAATTACATAGGATTCTAGAGCCTCTCTGCATCACATTCTAGTTTCTAGGTGCACCTCTCTAGTCTCATTTAGTTTTGTTATAGTTTGTTTGCATTCTTAGAACATTTTGCAGACAACATTGTGTTTTCAAACAACTTGTATTTCATTAGTTTTGCATTAATAAGCAATATGTTTTATTAGTTTATTGCATTTAGGACATTACATTTAGGCATATTTCATTCATATTTACATTATTTTTGAGTGGGGAAATTGTCCATTTTGGCCTACCTCTCTCCTTTTAGGTGAAAAACCCTAGAAGTGTTAGAGAATCATGGGTTCCAAAATCTTTGTCCATAGCCACCATACAATTCCATGATCTTATTTTATCTTTTCCTTTTTTCTTCCTATATTTTTGTGGGTGATGCTACCACAAGGATGCACGCCCATTGAACTTAGTGCAAACATATTTTACTTTTTGATCTTCTTTAGTATGGTCATGTTCTAAATATTTATCCATTTCAACAATCCAATCCAACAACTCCTCTGCATTTTACCCACCTTTGAAACTTGGAGGATCAAATCATGGCCTATAATTAATTTTTGTAATGTCTTTAATGAATCATTGTTCTCTTGGTTCTAGACTCGTTTGGTTCACTTCTTCTCCTTCAATAATTTGCTCTTCTTCATCATCACTTATGTCCACTATGTGGAATCCTCTTCTCTGTTTCATTTCCATGGCCTCTATCCATGTTGTGAGACCTCGAGTCGCCTCTACCAAATTGGGTTCTCCACCCCTAGGTCCTCTTCATCTCCAACCCCTTCCACTATAATTTATATTGGCTTCTTCTTTAGGAAATTGTGTTGATCTTTACTCAACACTTTGAACTTGCTATAATACCAATTAATACAGATCAACCAACTGAATCTTACCAAATTGAGTTTAGTAGCAATAATTTATTTAAAATAACAATATTTTTACTCAAATTTCAATTGCACAAAATCAAATGGGAAAACACCATGAATTTATGTCTTAATCCAACTCTACAAATTGAAATAGTTTAGACAAAACAACAACATCAAAAGTATTTTCCCTATTCTTGCAACATTCTAACTTATTCAAAATTTCTCTAGCATTCCTCCATATTCCTCACCCTTGTATGTCATTTACTTGTGCTAAAACTTTAGAAAAAAGTTTGTTTCCTTTCCTATTCTTCATTTCCAATGTCCCTATCTCCTTATTCAACCACCATGCCTCCAATTAGGTGTTAATTGCAGATTTTTTTCTTAGTTAAATAAGTAGATTGATGTCATTTCCTTTCAAAACCTACAATGCCTCTATTCACCTCATAGCTACGCAACTTACTGAGTTTTATCTCACAACAATTTTCCCATCCAAAGAGGTTGATTGAATCACTATTTTTTTAACACTATTTTTTGTTTGTTCCCCCAAGTCACTTAGGCACCAACCTTTCTTGTTTCTAATAGTGCCAACTCTTCCGCTTCCTCCTTTTCATGCAGCCTCCCAAAAGGAATTTATTTTATTTAATTTTTCCAGCTCAAAAGAGGGATTCCAAAACAAGGAATGTTTATCTCGATGCCCAAAATATGAATCACCCAGTTTGGGCCTGAGAAAAATAAAACATAAAAGGCTTTTAAAATATAATTAAATCTGCCTCTTCAAATTAATATCCAACATTGCCATCATTTTGGGTTTGATTAAATTACACCCTAGTTTGAATGCCAGGTGACTCCATCAAAGTTGAATGCTTGCACACCAAAACCAAAATTCAAAGCAAAAGAAAAAATAAATAAAAAATTGATGTGGATATCAAATATACCTAAATGCTCTAACATTTTTTTTATTCCCTTTCATGACTAAATTTTTAGACTAACACCATACCTTTTTTATGCTTATATATTTTTTAATATTACATTCATTACAATAATTCCAAATATTTATCAATTTATCATAAAACAAACATTGAGATTCATATATTTTTTATATTTAGTCAAAATATATTTTTAATAACAAAATCCTTAACCTTGAAAATGGTAAGAAAAAAACAAATTTAACCCTTTTTTGATGTTGAATTTTTCTATAGTATTTTACTAAGACATGTATGCTTAGATTATTTCATAACTCCTTGGTTTACTACTGGAATGACCCTCAAATACTTTTGACCAAAACTACTAGTCACATGTTGCATACATGTCTACTAGGTTAGTTGTAATTAAAAAAATTAACACAATTCATCTATCCTTTATTGTTTAATGGATGCCCATACACTATTGTTATCTCATTGGTTCAAATATACTCATGGTGTAGGAAAGGTCACTGGTATGAATGGGCAAATTTGTGTCACAATTTCAGCCAACTTATCAACAAGAGCAAATTGAAGTATTTGTAAGTAAAAATCAATTTTCGCTAAACATGTGATCATGTAAGATTCATTGTAGCTAAGTTAGATGTGTCTAAAAATTTTCCAACTAAATTTTTTGGCTAAATGCATATGTGGAACCAATTTGAGACCAATTTACCACTAAAATAAAATTATTTGAAAAACTTGATGTTTCAACAACTTCTACTCGTATGAATATTTTTTTAAAAATATAAAAATACCTACTCAAAAACATATATATCTGAATATTTTAATTATAATTTATATTTTCTTTTTTCTTTTTACCAAAAGTAGGTTATCACCACAAATCATTAGGTTGATTACCATGTCAAGGAAAAATACTAAAAGTTATTAAAATAAATTGAAAAAATATGATGCACTAGATAAAAGAATCTATATCAAGATGGTACGATTTTTGTTCTATTTTAGACAAATAGTTAATATAAAAGTTGATGTCAAATGGAAACAACTATATTTTAATACACACATTTTACTCTTTATTTTAAAATATATATTAAATATCAAAATATGAATAAAATATATCCATACACTAAATTTTCAAGTTATAAATATACACAAAAAATTTGAAGAAAAAAAAATTACTATATAAAGATTGGCATCCCATGTAACTTTATTTTTCAACATTTTATAGAAACTAAATTATAGTATCAATTTATGAAAAAAACTATATTCAAATAATTTTTTATTTTAAAAAAAAAATACAAACATAAAATATAATAAAAATTATATAGTTTATTAGTTTATTTCATTTTAAAATTCAAAACATATATGTCACTTTTTAATGATTCAAGTTTAAAACTTGGATTAATGTTGGTTGTTTCCTTTATAAAAGTGTGACACAACTTTGTCTTTTTACCAGAATATCACTTAGACTAGTAACTATGTACCATATAGTAACAACTTAATTTTTCTATGCCTAATAAATATGTTAAGATACATAATACACAATGACAAGAGGTAGAAAAAACATCTTATGTTGTGACAAAGAAGGAAAACTAAACGAGAAACTATTTAGAGATGAGATTTATTTTTAAATAGAAATACATCACTTTTTTAAATATAGACTACAATTTATGTCCATGTATCATAAATGTAAATAAATTAGTTCTATAATAAAAATAAAATAACTCTTAAGTGAATATAATAGATTTGTGTATTTACTTTTTATGTGTGTATATCTATTTGTATTAGTTTAAATAGATATTATTTTTTATCATTTATATAAAAAATTTAAATAACTCCTTAAACCTACAGAATGTGACCATTTGAGATTTGTTCATGGATTCTTGAGATCTACATTCTCTAAACTAGGGCACCACTGCCCCTATCAATCTAATTTAGGTCCTAACTTATCTGCTAGGTTCCTTTATCTCTGCACTTTGCTATTTTGTTGTCCATTTTTTTTTTCAATTCTACAATTGTCTTTATTTACATCATTTTGTTGTAGCTTCATAGTTTACTTGGATATGGATTTTCATAATAAAATACTTTAACTCCTAATCAATGAAACCAATATCAATCCTCCCTAAGAAGAACAAAAAACCTAATCCACCACTATGGCTCTTCCATCGAGGTTAGTATCCAAGTGGTTGTATGTGATCAATTTTGGTTCAATCTAATATAATGTAGGAGAACGAGTGATTTAAACCCTAGATCCCTTTCTCCCATATGATAATGAGATGGATTCCACATTAGAAAAATTATTTTTATGAAGAATTTATACAATTTAAAGATGAAGGAAGGAGAAAATGTATTAAATCATTTGAATGAATTCAATACATTAATCAGTGAATTATTTTTTGTGAGCATCAATTCTAAAGATGAGATTAAGGCCATCTTCCTATTGTGCTATCTAATAGATAGATGTGAAGGATTTGTTATGGTTGTTAGCAACTCAAAATCTAGTTTGAAAGGAAGCATGTTTAAGTTTGATGATGTTGGGATTCTTCTTAGCAAGACATGAAAATAAAATTTCAAGGTACTTCACTAAGGTATTATTTTGTAACTAATATTAGGTTATATCATAAGAATGAGGGATGAATAACTAGAGAAGAAGATCAAAAATATAGCAAGATTGATCAATCAAAGGGCACAAATATTAGATGTTGGTAAATTATGGTAAAGAAGACCAGATTAAAATAAATTGTTGGTCACTCAAGAATATTGAAATTCAATCAAAAGAAAATGAGGCAAATATAACATATGAAGGCGCATGTTCTCTTATTTTATCTATAGGAGAAGCTATAGAAAATGTTTGTGTGCTTGATTTTGGAGCATCAATTCATGCCACACTATGCATGAGTATTTCAAAAAACATCAAAGTGGTAGCTTTGGTAAGGTTTATCTCAACGATGATGAACCTTGTAATATTTTTGGTAAGGGATATGTTCTATTAAAATTGAAAAATTGTAATAGATTGCTATTATGGGATGTTAGATATGTCTATCAACTCAAAAAAATGTGATTTCATCTAGTTATAGTTGGATGATCAAGGTTTTAGCATTACCTTTTAGTCAAGTATGTGGAAGGTAACCAAAGGAGCCTTGGTATTGCTAGTGGAAGAATATCAAACACTTTGTATATGCCAGAAAGTTAGATTAAAGTGGAAGATACAATAACAATCATGGATAGTGGTATGGAGCTTTAACATAAAAGGCATGATCACATGAGTAAGAAGGCCTTGATATTTTTAACAAATAGGATCAACTTCTAGGGCTAAAATTGATAGATTTAGAGTTGTGTGAGCATTACATATATGTCAAAAAAAAGAGAAATATATTTTCTACCAAGGAACATGGAAAGACATCATGATCATTCGAGTTAGTGCATTCAGATGTCTTTGGCACCATGGAAGTAACATCAATTGATGAGTCAAATTATTTTATCACTTTTTTAGATGATTGTACTAGAAATTTTTGGATTTAAATGTTGAAAAATAAATTTGAAGTCTTTTATTTGTTCAAAATCTTCAATGAACTTATATAAAACCAAGCAAGAATCTAACACATCTACCTCTAATAGCATCATGAATGTTCTATGTAGGCCAACGAGGCATTTTCTACCTTTCGAATAACTGTTTGAGCTCTCTAATATATTATCTCACCATTAGTTAACCTGCTAAATAATGTCATTCTCATTCCCTTTTCATCTATATTCCTCAAAATTAACACTAAGGAATAATGAAGAAAACATTTCCAAGGAACAAGCAAATTCATTGCATAAAATTTTAAATAGAGTGGAAATTATGCTCTTTATACACAATTATAAGATTCTTAATTCTATTAAAATTATAATTTTATTATATTATAATGTGTGAATGATAAATTTATGGAAAAATAAATTTGGGTACAAAATAAGGATAAGGAGAAATTAGCTATTGTGAATAGAAAGGAGAATGAGAATGCTAGAAATCAAAACATTATAATAAATGTTACTATGATTTATTTGTTGTAAAATAGATTTATAATAATTTAATTTTTAGAATATGGAAAACTCCAAATGAATTGATTAATATAAGAGTGAACAATTAGTGTAAAAAGTGGGGATGGTTTTGGTTAAATTTAATTCAAAACTCTTTTATTTTAGGTTCACTAAATTTTTTTTTAGCACAAACTAAGTTAGGCCCTCTTTTAAGAAATAAATTACTACAATTAGATTTATAAAATCAAGCTTAATATTTCATAGATTGATATGTGAACTAATCTCTTAAGGTCAATAAATTTATTGATTATAGAAAAGTACCTAAAATCGAGGTAGATTTTATTTGAGAATGTCAAACACTCAAATATATTGAGTACAATGTTAAATTATAATGTAAAACATCCAAATATATTTAGTAAAATCTTAAATTAAACAAAATCTATATAAATTAATGTCAACATCACTCTTAATCATATAGATAAGAGATTGAAAGTATACAAGGTTTATAACAGATATAAAAGTATAATGATTTGCATCCCATTTTAAACATATCTTCATTTAATGTGAATATAAATTGATATATAAAATTAAAATAAATTTTAATTATTTACTCAACTAATATTGAGTAAAAGAATGATTCTAATTATGAGGGAAAAGAAATAAAAGATCACCTAAACATGTAAAGAAATATTTCAAAGGAAAGAGGAGAGAAGAAAATAATATTTTATCTTGAATGAAATCCACATAGTTTAAAAGTACTATGGAATATTATGCATAAATATTATCATCTTACTAAATCTACATTCATATATGTTAAAATATTAGCCTTACAAGAAGAGAGAAAAATGGTTCTTCCTATGATAAATAGAGAATGGAGAGGAAGAAGAAATAAATATGTACTCCATAATTTCTAACATTTCAAAAATAAACTATATATATCATCTAATTAGTAAGTTTTTAATGTTATTAGTTATAGATCTATCTTATAATGCGATTAATTATACAATTATTTTCAATTTTTAAAGTGGATAAAAAATGGAAGAGCAATACAACCACCAAACCAAAAAGATATGTATAGGATGAAATTTTCTAGGGAATGGTCCTTCTTATAAATGGAAAATATTTTAGTTAAGTTTCAATTATTTTTACATATAATTCATATGTGTAAAACTTTATTCATTATTTAACTCCATAACATATACAGGATATCCCAAATTTTGATAGGACTTTATTCATTATTTAACCCCATAACATATGTAGGATAACCAAAATTTTGATATGGGGAGTGTGATTGAGAAAAATAACAAATAAATAAATGATATAAATTGTCAACTTGTTGATGATGTGAATATGAATAAATTGAGGGTAGAGATGATAAAATAAATATGAGAAATAGGAACATTGCATATAAATATAATAAAGAATAAAGTAAACATAAATTGCAAATAATATATTCTTCTTTTAAATAAGTGATGTTGTCATTTTTTATATACTTTATGTTATTTTATGAACATTAAAATTGTGATGTTTTAAAATTAATAGTAATATTTCTAAAATATATATATTTTAATTATATGTTGGTACAACCCATTAAATATTATAAAAATAAATAAATTCTACCATTCCTAATCATATAATTATCCTTTTATAAGAGCTAATTTATACGGGAATATTGAGTGAATTCATTCTAATTACTATCCTTGGGAAATATTTATTTGTACACAAGTGCAATGATAAGTGTGGAATTTTTATGAGATGGTGATAATTTTGGGTAATTATCATGGTATAACTAATAAATGCCCCATTATTTGATGGTGATATTGCTCTATTCTTTCTAAAAGATCATATCACGTCATGGAATAAAATATTTATTAATCTTAAGACAAAAATGAATCTCAATTTAGAATAATTGCGACTTGTTTCTAGATCAATGAGTAAAACATGTTACTAATAAGCCACTCTTTTTTATTTAGATTATTTTTCTTTCTAACTACAAACAAATTTAATTATGTGATTAAAAAAAAAAAATGTTTGGGTGTAAAGATAATTTTTATTAATTACATTTAGAGTTTATTGAATTTAATGTTTCTTAAGTTTTATTGTATATTTCTAATTAGTGAATTTTACTTCACAAGATAGATTTGAGGGAATTAGCATTCATGATGTATTAGTGGTTGTCTATAATAATGTGGAAGTACACATACATGAGGGAGCATCACATGTGAAAAGAAAATGAAATGAGTGAATATTGTTATCTTTTAGTTTGGGTTGTATGATAGAAGTCCCTAGACCAATGCAAAATGAAACCCAAAGCTAATAAAAAATAGATTAGCGGCATTCATGGGAAATCATTATGCATCTATGTTCTGAATGAAGTTGTTCCTATTATTATTAGCTATGATATGGTTTATATTGAATCTTACATTTTATTTGGTTTAGGTACTTTGTGCAATTTTAATATAGATTACTTTTTTATTTTGTCAATTTAGACAATTTAAAAATACATTTAGTATGGGTTCAATCTAGTCACTTTACTAGATCCTTCATGTTCATGCTCATGAGATATGAGTTCTTGTGAACAACTTCTAATGAAATATAAATCGATGAAGATTAGTTCAAGAAATGTGAAGTTGAATCTCAATAAAATATCATATAATATTCAACATTGATTAATATTACTTCCAAACTAATTATAGACATTAAAGATTAATTAAGTTGTATGTTTATTTTCAAAATAAATTTTAAAAGACACCCAAATTTAAATCCAATAAATTACAATTTTGAATTACTACTATCTATAACCTTAAACAAAACTATTTATTTTTAAATTTTCAACTTCTATAATATTTTTTATGATAAGATAAATTAAAATAATAGTTATATTACTTATATTTATTCAAACCTATTTTTTAAGATACATATTTATGAATAGCATAATGAAATAACTTTTTAGTCGTGCCAATATAAATTTAATACCTGGTCGACAGTCGGCATCAAATTTTCCCTTCAATATCGGACAAGCTGAATTTAATAGGCGTTGACAACAGAGAAGTGGCTTTTTTGATAACTCCGCTTACGAAGGAGAGTATATTCGAAAACTGGGAAACTTTTCTGTTGCACCAACTCAAAAGTAACCATATTTATTAACTAGCAATTGCACCTTAGTGTGCAATGGGTACGCCGAAGAAGTGTGTAAGGTCAATTATAATAAATTTTAGTCATTTTTTGCATACATTTATGCAGTACATGAGGTCAATTGGTAGGTCATTTAGCAAA
This sequence comes from Sequoia sempervirens, assembly GCA_007258455.2. Classification (NCBI taxonomy): domain Eukaryota; kingdom Viridiplantae; phylum Streptophyta; class Pinopsida; order Cupressales; family Cupressaceae; genus Sequoia; species Sequoia sempervirens. The sequence goes on from VDFB02047397.1 coordinate 9,320,192, forward strand.
TGATGTTGTCTATGCAACAAAGGTATCAATGGAGAAGTGATAGCTTACAATAAACTATGCATCTACTTACAAGGATCCAAACGTGATTGAAATAAATCCTCTATCTCGGGAAGATAATTAGGCTCCATTACCAACAGGATCATTTTATGTTTGCAATAATGAGGGTGGGAGAGAAAGGTCCGAGAGGTAGGGATAGAAAGAGTGAGATAGAAGGGGGAAGAGTGAGAAAGAGAGGGGTAAGGAGATAGAGATAGAGAGGAAGATAGAGATAGAGATGGATAAGGAGAAGTTGAAGGACAAGGATATGGAGAGAAGAGGAAGGAGAGATAAAGAGAGAGAGGATAGAGGGATAGATAGAGATGGAAGAGATAAATATATAGCAAGGGTTAGAGAGGGAGATAGATGGATGTATATAGAGAGGGAGACATGTCTAGAGATAAAAGGGGGAGGGGAAAATAGAGGTAGAAATGAAGATAGAGCACGAGAGAGGATGAGGGAGACAAATAGATAGAGAGATATAGGTAGAGGGAGAGATAAAGAGATTTAGAGGAAGAGGAAGAGGGAGAGGGAGAGATAAAGAGATATAGATGGTGAGATAGAGTGATAGAGAGATAGATATATAAAGAGATATAGAGAGGGGAGGCGAGAGAGAGAGATAAAAATAGAGAGAATTTGAGGTAGGTAAATAGAGATGGAGAGAGAGAGAGAGAGAAATAGGAGGTGATAGAGAAAGGGAGAAAGAAGTAGGGGGAGATAGAGATATATGAGAAGAGAAAAAGAGAGATAGAGATATATGGGAAGAGAAAGTAGAGAGAGGTAGAGATAGAGAGATAGATTGGGGGGATATGGAGGGAGTGAGGGAGGGAGAGATGGGGAGAGATGGAGAGAGGGGGGAGATAGAGAGAGGGAGAGAGAGAAAGGGAGAGATAGGTAGAGGAGGAGAGATAGAGAAGAGGGGGAGAGAGGGAGAGAGAAAGGTCAAGGAGGAAGAGAGAGAAAAGGAGGAGAGGGAAAGAGATAGGTAGGAGAGAAAGAAGAGGGAGGAGGTAGATCTATTGATAAATAATATACAGGGAGCAGTCCCCATGACACTTTCCGATCAAATTATTCCTCGCCCACATTGTTCACATCCTCAAGTCCATGAAGCCCGACCACTTTACTTCACACCACCAGTGGTATGCTTCAATGCTTGACCAGGCTGTGCAGTCAGATCCCAATGAAAATCAGACACACCAGAGTTTCTTGGACTCTTGTCCTCCTCTAGATTATGGTCGAAGTACTCTACATATGGTGAAGATATCATCTTTGGCATGATCGACACGATAATTTTTCCTGAAAGCAAAAGCTTGAATGATGAAGGTGTGAAAGCAGGCAGAACTTCAATTCCTCCAATTGCAATAGAAAGATTATTGGAGCTCGATACTACTACAAAGGCTACGAGGATAAGTGGGGCCCTATTAATGAAACCATAGATTATAAATCTCCTAGGGACCGCACCGGCCACGATACACACAACATCCAGTATTGCTGGAGCTGTTGTGCTTGTCAATTTCTTTGGTTTTTCCAACAGAATGACCAGAGGGATGGCCCCTATAGCTAGACTGGCCATTTACAAAGCCTATTGGAAGGAAGGTTGCAATGACCTTGAAACGCTTGCTGCCATGGAAGACGCCATTGCTGACAGCGTCGACATCACTTCAATCTCAATTAGCTCAATAGATGGGCCATTTTACAATGACAATAGAGCTATTGGAGCAATTGGGGCCATTGAAAAGGGTGTTTTAGTTTCTCGCTCGGCAGGTAACTATAGACCATTTTCATCTACTTTGAATAACATATTGCCATGGATTACTACCGTGGGTGCGAGTAGCATCGACAGAGATTTCCCCGCATCTATTGTTCTAGGAAACCAAGAGATATTGAGAGGCACTTCCATCTACAGCGTAGTAGATGATCCAAGGTTGCAACAGCCTCTTCCTTTGGTTTACATATCCACTAACAATAGCTCAGGGAATTTTCTCCTTGGTAGCATGAATTTCATTGAATAGAATTGCTTCTCAACTGTACAGAGAATATAACATCTTTCCTTCCATTCTTGGGGAACGGTATGTCGGTATTTTATTAGAAGTTCAATGAAGTGTCTTCTGCATATTGGGATTTTGGAGTAGTCTCATATATTATAAGTTATATGTAGATCTAAAAATAGATTGTCCAATGTTGTGAACACTAAGAAAATTTTATTCTTCTTCATGGATTCCAATGACCCAAAGTAGAGTCACAGTTTCCTCAAAAGAGGAGAAAGCCTAAAATTGATGGAGAGAATCCAAGCAGTGGATAAGTTTTTGAAAAATAATGATTGGATTTCTCTTCTGCAACAGAGATTTCTAGGGTTGTAAATGTGGACAGCAGTGCCATGAAAGGTAAACCTGCATGGAAGCCCTTGTTGGAGTGGGAGGACTTTTCTTTCTTGACCGGGAAAGCCAACCAAAGGGATTTGACTTGTTCAATCGAGAATGCAAACAATTATGTGGTGTCAGAAGAATCAGTTATTAGAAGTCATAAATCGAATCAGATGAGGAGTTTTGATTTAAATATTGAGGCCAACTAAGAACATTCGGTTCTTGCAATAGCGTTGACCTTATTTCATTAGGATTGTATATGTACTAACTCTTGTATAGTCTGAATCAAAAGATAAATGATCAGTAGGAAAATTATTTGTTGGGATGTAAATGTAAGATCAAATAGAAATATATATATATATATATATGTGTGTGTGTGTGAGAGAGAGAGAGAGAGAGAGAGAGATTGTTTTATTGCTACTCTGCTATTTTCTGATTAGCAGATACATTATATATATTTAACTTTCTATATAGCTTCCAGATGTTAAATAAATAGAGATGTTTTAATGCTTTTGAATAGAAGGAGGTATACATGTTATTGGGAACTCATGGAACAGTGCACCTCAGGTTTCTTTTTTTCTGTTTTGTGAGATGTCAGCTGAGGTTTGTGCGACTTCATTGTAGAGAGTGTGCAGAGTGAGATCACCCATCGCCTCCTCCCACTTCTCAGAAAAGCTGCTACTGCCAACCAGCCGGAGGAGAGTTAGTTGGATACGTAGGATGTCTTCAAGCAATTTTCCTTTGATAATATATGTAAGGTGGCATTCAGTATGGACCCTAGTTGCCTCGATATTTCTCTCCCACTCTTAGAATTTGCAGAGGCCTTTGATGTCACCACCAATTTAAGCCTTCATGGATCCCCTGCCCTTCCTGTGGATGCTCAAGCAGATGTTCAACATCGGCTTCGAGAAACACCTATGTAGGTAATCCACACCATTCATAAGTTTGCACAAGACATTATCGACACGCAAAAGAAAGAAATATTTTCCTCTCGAAGGACCACATCGATGTTGGCGCTGCTGCAGGAAAGGCTTCATACGATGTTTCCACGAGAGATCATAATAAGTTTTATCTTGGCAGGCAGGGACACACCATCTGCCGCACTCACATGGTTCTTCTGGCTCCTTTCCTCTCATCACCGAGTCAAACAGAGTATTTATGTAGAAATTACATGCCTTGTTTTTGTGGGAGAAGAGAGCAAAACCAGAAACCAGCGTTGGGAATTTGTACTCCAGTTGCAACAACTCGCAAATGTCGGCATACATTGGCTACAGACTAAGATGATCAAATCACCCATTGAATTGGAAAAGACAGGATGAAGCAGCCAGCACAGCAGTGCCATGCAAAGTTGAAATTCATTGTAGAGGATGATCAATGGCAGTGGTCATTTCAATCATTGGCCAGGTCTCTAGAGAGAGGTGATTTCATGGTTGTCCTTTTAATTTAGGTCCTTCATCTATATAATCCATCATGTGCTACTCATATAGGGAAAGCTTTCATCCTAAAAATGCAAGTTAAAAAACTAAATATTCAAATGAAGTATATAGTGAATAATTTTCCACTTAAGGGAAAATATTTATCAAGTGTGATATTATTCTGGGAAAAAAAATTTGCAACAAAAAAGATATTTGCACACGAAAAGTAAAATGTTTTCCACCAAAGGTGAAAAATATAAAATTGCTAGTGTATACGGGATGAATATTATTGAGCTACACTGGCAGTCCATTTGCCGCTAATATTTTCCAGAACAATAATATGCACCAAATGATGATGTTACATTTACAACAAATGGGAGAATTCGCTCTAGCGTTAAAAATATAAAACAATAAATAATATAAAATAATATATGCAAACCCTTCGTTCATTTCAGAAACACTACATGGTGATTAAAAATGCTTGTATTTAATCAACACCTAGTCTTAAAGAACGTCCCTACACTCTACGTGGCACTAACAAATTTATGTTATCTCTTCCCCAAAACATACATGCCACTTCAACAATCCTAACCATAAATTTCTAACATACGGGCTTGCTTTTTTTAACGTATGCATTTATCATTGTGGAAGCCCAATATTAAACTGTCACAAAAACACAGGTTTACAAAATGGAGGCAAAATGGAAAGGGGGTCTCTGGGTTGAGCCAGGACAATGAACTAGTCTATGGAGCCACTGCCTTGCCCTCATTATGAAGTGCTTGTCTCCTAATTTGCAAGGAAATATGAAAGGTACCTAATCCAACCTAATCACCTCTTTATTAGATTGGATGTCACCCATTAAATGAGAGATAGAGAGTGTCTGCAATTCTTTCGGTTTTAATAAAGAGATAGACGTAGTTTTATGAGTTCAGATTTGTGAGTATTTGTTGTTCAGATTTTCAGTAGTATGTATTTGTAGATAAGCATAATAGATCAATTCCTTGATTACAGATATGCCACAAGCTTGGAATCAAAGGTTTCATTCATTCTGATTTGAAAATGATAAAAATCCAATAGCAGGCACGGTAGTTGAATATCCAATATGAACATACTTTTCAAATGATGTTGCTGATTTGAATGCAATCGGATGATAAATCAAAGTAAGTACATGGTTTAAAACATTAAGTAATTATTTTCTATTCTAATTTTATAGAATAGGGTGATTTCCACAAATCATCATATTGAATTTGTTTTCTTTCCTTTTGATATACAAAGTCTCTTAGTTTATCATGCCTAAGCAATAAATAAACACAAAATTTTGCTTTTAACAAGTAATTATCGCAGCTTCCATTCAGCGTTGGAGAGGTCAAGAGATCGAAGCCCTGCAAAGGGCAGGCGACAAAAATAACACTGCAACACTCAAGTAAGCTTGTTCAGATTGGCTCAAGGGTTTAGGAAAGGCTTAAACTGATTAACTTGCTAGCTTTGCCAAGATCCTCTCTAGGTCTGCCTAAATGGGAGCTTTCGAACGGAGTATGGACATTCAAGAAAGCATAAAGGGCAGAAAATGTATTTTTTTTAAAAAGATTACAATGAACAACCAGAATTCGAAATACATGAGCTAAACCAAAAATAAAGGAATACAAATATTTTGCTAACTAAATAGAAGAGACTATACCGTATGAAGAGTAGCAAACTGTTTCCTTCTTTCGCTTTCAAGAGAACTATGCGAGTAGTAAGCAATTTCTTTTTCTACAAATATTATCTTTAACAAGCTGTTGTTATTTTTATTCTTATAGAGGAGGCGGTGGAAACCCGCCAACACTTATGATGCATTAATGGCATTAAAATATCCCAGGTACAAACTTGTAGAAGGTAGGTGTGAAAATGGGCAGTAAGGAAAAATCTATCTCATTTATGAGGCTTGAAATATCCTAGACAATACGCAAAGGTGGTAGGCAATCTAGAAAAAATCTCTCCTACACAGCAAGGTGTGCTGCAGTAGATTTGATAGGTCTCTAGAAACATTCTAGCAAGTGCGATTGCTAGTTATTTCCCATATTAACTGGGCATGGTGACAGAAGCACATTAAATGCATTATTTTTGACCAGAGGATGATCTACGGTGCAGTTCATTCCAATCATTGGCCGAATGTTGTGGACAGAGCTCAACCATGGATTGCAAATTCTAGGTTGGTCTCTCTCACATTGGATACGCCTTTGGCGTAAATAATAATAAGGTAACAATCTAGAGAGAAATAATTAAATATTGTCCACATTTCCAGCATGATATTTCTTTATTAGTAAATATAATATTGATAACATCAGTGTAATCAGTCCAAAGAGCTTAAACAGTAATGTATAGTATACCTTAAACAAAAGCCCACAAGATATTGAAAAAAATTATGCTCAGATCAGTTGAGATGCCAAAAAATGTTGAATATGTTTACATTCAAATGTGCATGTGTACAGTTGAAGGAAAAATTATTTCAATTCAAAATGGGATATAAATGAATGAAATGCTAAGGGAATGTAAAAAATTGCCTAATCTCCATAAGCCTCTTGAGATACCCTAAACCTTAAATAATTTATGAAGGCGCTCTAACTCTTTGCATTGGATGTTGAGAAGAAAACAACATTGAAGCATTTTGAGACACTACAACTCCCTTGATAAACTTTTTCAGATTGTTGATTTTTCTCTCTTCTGTTGTGGTGTTGATGGATAGAGAGGCCACTACAATCAACAGAATAATCAACACAGGTAGAGAATTATTCACACTTAACATTCTTTCAACTTTATAGCTTGTCCTATAATGTGTTAAAAAAAACCCTCAAACTGTCATTATTGATTCTTGACACCAATAAATCCTCAATTTTAAATTATATCATAATGAGGTTTCTTAAAAGAAAAACATCACAAATCCCACAAAGGAAAAAATAAAACTAGCTAGTCATCCTTAAAAAATACCCACAATCTTGACAAGATACCCACTTCCAAAACTCTATAGAAATTGCACAATTTGTACTAGTACAAGGAAAATGCTTAGCGTGGGTATTTGAAAGCCCTTCAAGAACACAAAACCAAGTCCAGATTTAAGTAGGAAAGAAACTCACGTGACAAACTAGAAATCTACCTCCGAACATCTCAAATTTATACACTCCCATATCCTAGTGATCACTTTTGCACAAAAAATCCTGAAAACTTTTATAAAACCCGAGTTATGCCAACAAGAGTCATATGAGACAAAATTCAAAGAAAAACCCCTAATTAACAGTTTCAACAAAAAATAGAAATGCATCCACCTACAGGCAGGAGCGAAGGCATGAACACTACAGACCATGATCTTCTTTCCAACTACCAACAACAATAGGATCCATTATAGGATTCAATATCTTCACTTGAATTGATGAGGGCCACAAAGCCCAAAACCCATAGAAATCACAACAGATAGAAACACAAAAGATGCGAGATAGAAAAATAACTCACTTTCAATTTTTTTTAGAAAATAAAATTACAGATTCAAAGCTTACATGCTACAGCCTCATGGGCTTGATTCATTACAACAAAATCAACTATGAAAAGAAAATCTACTATTCCGAGCCATAATCTACACTATCAAGGTCACCTTCTACAACCCCCACTTAACCCGTTTTATTTTCCCCAATAACTACCCTAGAATGTTCTAGAAACATCAAATTTCCCTTTTGTTTTGGCACCAAAAGTTCCACCATTTGATTTCTATCCCAGGAAGAAAATTTTAAGAAATTCACTTTTTAGAAGACCAACTTTGCGGGGCCATAACTTTTGATCTGGGTGTCTAATTCGCTATTATTGCATATCGTTGGAAAGCTCTCGATGAGTTCTACAATCTATGAACCAATTGTAGGTTAATTTAGCCACTTTTGAGCTATTTAGGGGCCTCTTATCTGAATTTGAAGCCGGATTGGAGAAATTTCCCAGGACAGAAACTTTAATTGCTTCCAAACTGTGCAAGGTATTGAGGTGATTCTTTCGCGACTAGAAATGTTTTTTTTTGCTTTGCTTCTTGGGGTAAAATTTCACATCCATACGAGCCCATTTTGGCTGACTTACTAAAAATAGTAAGTGTCTATTTTTTGCTATTTTTTATGTCTGACATTCTTATACCCTTAAGTGCATCATGGGACACAAAACAACTAAAGAAAATAAAGAAAACATTTTTTTTGGGTGAAGCAAGATTACCTTGCACCGATGGATGCTCCTGCATAATGAATCATTCAATAGTTCCATCATAAAGTTCATATGCGAGTAAAATTTGTGTATGCCCAGTAGTTCTTCAAATTACTTACAAATTCTAGAGAAAAAAGCAATTATTTAAGAGATGTAAAATAGTTAAAGAAAACAATGATTTTGGAGTGGTTATCAACTGTGAGGTAGTGGAACAACTATTGGAGTGGTGATTAATAGTGAAGCGATATCCTTCGACGTACAGAGGTGTTGTAAATTTCGCGTGGGGGGTCCATCATACGTTTTGATATACATGCATAAAATGCAACTGTAGTGGAATGCCTCTTGACATAATTATTATTTAAATAATTTATTCTAATATTAATATGAAAATTCAAAATTATTTGATAGGATTGAATGAAATATAATATAAAAAGAATTAAAAAAAAACATGTTAATCTATAATAATTTAATATAATTCTATATTAGTATTAAGTTTCACTTTATATTAAAAATAAATAAAACAATGAAATTTAAAAAAAAAGTTGTATAAGAGATTGAGAATCTCTTTATATATTTGTTTTGAGGTTTCAAAACATTCTTAATTAGATTTTTGTATTCTTAGGTGATTCTTAAACTCAAATATAAAAAACATAGTCACAAAATTTTCAACAATTGAAAATTTAATTTTAAACCTTGGTGAAAATTTGTAGCCCATACAGGTCATGCAATTGTACTTTCCCATCATTTGAAGGACCATGTGTGCTATCTATTGGATTGGTCTTATATCCTAGGAACTTTTATTATTTACACATGTTTTTGTTTTAAAATAAAGTTGACTATCTATGAATTCATTTGAAAGATGCCAAGAAATATTAATCTAGAGATCTCTATCTAAAGGACATAAAAATATGAATAGTGTCAAAATTTTATGAAATTATATCTTGATAAATTTTTATGCTATGTTATTTCTTAAAATACACTTTTTTTTTCAATTATTTGATTTTTACTTCAAATACTATTTTTGTCATTATTTTCAAAATGTTAAATTAAAAAAAATCAATTATGTTATTTTCATTTGAAGTTATTTTCTCTATAATTTTAAAGATGTTAAATGAAAATAAAATAAATTATTTATTTCATATGTTAATTTATTATATATAGATATTTTAATTTAGAGATTTAATATTAAAATTGTAACTTGACTTTTAAAAAAGAAATCAAAATAAAAAATAATTTAATGAAAAAATCATCGCCAAAGGGGTAATTTGTTATTTACTAATTGTTTAGTGTTGGTTGTAGGTACTCTAATGCCTATTGCAGGGTATGAACAATACTACTGAATGATGGCATACAAACTCATTTGGTATCTACGGCTCGTGTGATTAGCTTGTGTTTTGGCTATTGAAGTGACAAAGGGATGTGGTCACATGAACACATTGCATCACTCATTTTCCAGCTGTATGATTTGCATGCTTGAGAGACTTGTTCGACATTATTAATATTTTCATTCAATGTTCAATTAAATGGAATTCATTTGAACTTCTAAGAATTTGAAGGGAGGATTCCTTATGCTTCACGAAGCTTCAGATAGTGAAGGTGAGGTTTGCCATGGTTTTCATGCTTTCCAAGTTTGCCAACGTTCAAGGATGGAGTATTTTCCAAGAAATTACAGGTTGCTCATGCTAGGGAACCAGTGGGAATATCCATTTTTTGAAGCCATTGAAGATCACCAACTTCTTTTGGGTTCTGCTTCGCCTTCTTGTCCTAATCCGCAGCCCTCGCCTGTTTTCCCTAACCCGGGTTTTGCTTCGCCATCTTGTCTTAATCTTTAGTTGTCTCTTGGTTGCCCTACCCCGGGTTTGGTTTCTGGTTTTAAAGGTACCTCGGTTACAAAATTGGTCTCGTACTCTGGGAATTCTATGGAAATTCATTCTGATAAACCTATGGTCAGTAAAGAGTCAGCCCCTTGTGCTCCTGCATCTGGAAGATTTGTGAATGCCCCTAAAAACTCCCCTAATCAGGGCGAAATTAATTCTGCCCAGAATAACCTCAGGCCTGAGGACATTGTGAGGGTGGCAGAAAAAAGTACTGATGGCCTTTTAACTGTTCTTAAGTGGACCCAGAAGGACGTTTGTGATTTGATTGGCTGTAACAGAGATCTTAGCAACAGAGTCATGGAACTAGAGCGAAGATAAGCTAGAGTTGTAATGAGAATGAGGGATAGGACACCCCCTTACCAGGGAAAAGACAACAGGTGCAGGAGGAAAGATTGACTAGGTTGGAGTGCAATATGTCCAAGATTGGCCAAAATATCAGGGCCACTTTGGAGAATAATCATAAAATTGCCAGGCACAACACTATTATCATCAACGCTATGGTGGAAAAGTTAGAAAAAAATCAAAAGGGCTCATTGGTTATGGACTTGGATGCAGATAGAGGTTGTAGTATATCTTATGTTGAAGGGATTTTGACTCGCACCCGGGCTAATATGAAGAGGAAGGTCCCTGCTTCTCCACACTTGGTTCAAATCCTCAAGCAGGGGTTACAGGATATGAGTGAAGCTGAAAAGGAAGCCGAGGAGTTGATGAACACCTTGGATTAGTGTTGCTGTGGTCGTTTTTAGCTTTTTGGCAGTCCTTTTTTTGGACCCTATTGTCTCTTTTTGTTGTCGTTTCCCTTTTGGGACAGCTGTCTATTTGTTCAAACTTTTTATGCTCTATCCTTGTTTGTTTTAACTTTGTGGTTTCAGGTCCCTATAAAACCTATTTTTTCCTTTTCAAAAACAACTTCTTCTGGTCTTTAAGTGGGAATTGTCTTCAATTTCACAAAAAGCATCAAAAGGGTAATTGGTAATGAGGTGTTGTATCCACAATCAATGAGGATCATGTTTTCATCCCAATTGCTGTCAGTTTTTGTTTCTAACTTGTTTTATCTGCTTCAATCCTTTTAGTCTTTTGAAGAAATAGTTAATTATATATGGGCTTTATTAACTATCCTTAAAAACCTTATTAACTAAATTATGTTTTATTTTGATTTCTTTTTTAAAAATCAAGTTACAATTTTAATATTAAATCTCTAAATTAAAATATCTATATATAATAAATTAACATATGAAATAAATAATTTATTTATTTTCATTTAACATCTTTAAAATTATAGAGAAGATAACTTCAAATGAATATAACATAATTGATTTTTTTTAATTTAACATTTTGAAAATAATGGGAAAAATAGTTATTGAAGTAAAAATCAAATAATTGAAAAAAAAAGTGTATTTTAAGAAATAACATAGGATAAAAATTTATTTATCAAGATATAATTTCATATAATTTTGACACTATTGATATTTTTATGTCTTTTAGATAGACATCTCTAGATTAATATTTCTTGGCATCTTTCAAATGAATTAATAGATAGTCAACTTTATTTTAAAACAAAAACATGTGTAAATAATAAAGTTTCCTAGGATATAAGACCAATCCAATAGATAGCACACATGGTCCTTCAAATGATGGGAAAGTACAATTTCATGACCTGTATGGGCTACAAATTCCCACCAAGGTTTAAAATTAAATTTTCAATTGTTGAAAATTTTGTGACTATGTTTTTTATATTTGAGTTTAAGAATCACCTAAGAATACAACAATGTAATTAAGAATGTTTTGAAACCTCAAAACAAATATATAAAGAGATTCTCAATCTCTTATATAATTAAAAAAAAAAATTCACTATTTTATTTATTTTTAATATAAAGTGAAACTTAATACTATTATAGAATTATATTAAATTATTATAGATTAACATGTTTTTTTTTTATTCTTTTTAAATTATACTTCATTCAATCCTATGAAATAATTTTGAATTTTCATATTAATATTAGAATAAATTATTTAAATAATAATTATGTCGAGAGGCATTCCACTGTAGTTGCATTTTATGCGTGTATATCAAAACGTATGATGGACCTCCTACGCAAAATTTACAACACCTTTGTACGTCTAAGGATACCGCTTCATTGTCAATCACCACTCCAATAGTTGTTCCACTGCCTCATAGTTGATAACCACTCCAAAATCATTGTTTTCTTTAACTATTTTACATCTCTTGCATAATTTCATTTGTGATTAATAGGTTCTTCTTAATGCTTTTTTCTCTAGAATTTGTAAGTAATTTGAAGAACTACTGGGCATACACAAATTTTACTTTCATATGAGCTTTATGATGGAACTACTTAATGATTCATGATGCAGGAGCATTCAGTAGTGCAAGGTAATCTTGCTTAACCCAAAAAAAATTGTTTTCTTTATTTTCTTTAGTTGTTTTGAGTCCCATGATGTCACTTAAGGGTATAAGAATGCCAGACATAAAAAATTAGCAAAAAATAGACACTTACTATTTTTAGTAAGTCGACCAAAATGGGCTCCTATGGATGTGAAATTTTACCCCAAGGAGCAGAGCAAAAAAAAACATTTCTAGTCGCGAAAGAATCACCTGAATACCTTGCACAGTTTGGGAGAAATTAAAGTTTTCGTCCCGGGAAATTTCTCCAATGCGGCTTCAAATTCAGATATAAAACTTTAGAGGCCCCAAAACAGCTCAGAAAGTGGCTGAACTGACCTACAATTAATTCTTAGATTGTATAGCTTGTCGAGAGCTTTCCAACGATATGCAATTATAGCGAATTAGACACCCAGATCAAAAGTTATGTCCCCGCGAAGTTGGTCTTCTAAAAAGTGAATTTCTTAAAATTTTCTTCCTAGGTCAGAAATCAAATGGCGGAACTTTTGGTGCCAAAAAAAAAGGGAAATTTGATCTTTCTAGAACATTCTAGGGTAGTTATTGGGGAAAATAAAAAGGGTTAAATGGGGGTTGTAGAAGGTGACCCTGATAGTGTAGTTTGTGGCTCAGAATAGTAGATTTTCTTTTCAGAGTTGATTTTGTTGTAATGCATCAAGCCCATGAGGCTATAGCATGTAAGCTTTGAATCTGTAATTTTATTTTCTAAAAATAATTGAAAGTGAGTTATTTTTCTATCTCACATCTTTTGTGTTGGTATCTGTTGTGATTTCTATTGGTTTTGGGCCTTGTGGCCCTCATCAATTCAAGTGAAGATATCGAATCCTATAATGGATCCTATTGTTGTTGGTAGTTGGAAAGAAGATCATGGTCTGTAGTGTTCATGCCTTCGCTCCTGCCTGTAGGTGGATGCATTTCTAATTTTTGTTGAAAATGTTAATTAGGGGTTTTTCTTCGAATTTTGTCTCATATGACTCTTGTTGGCATAATTTGGGTTTTATAAAAGTTTTCAGGATTTTTTGTGCAAAAGTGATCACTAGGATATGGGAGTGTATAAATTTGAGATGTTTGGAGGTAGATTTCTGGTTTGTCACATGAGTTTCTTTCCTACTTAAATCTGGACTTGGTTTTGTGTTCTTGAAGGGCTTTTCAAATACCCACGCTCTGCATTTTCCTTGTACTAGTACAAATTGTGCAATTTCTATAGAGTTTTGGAAGTAGGTATGTTGTCAAGATTGTGGGTAATTTTTAAGGATGATAGCTGGTTTTATTTTTTCCTTTGTGGGATTTGTGATGTTTTGCTTTTAAGAAATCTCGTTATGATATAATTTAAAATTGAGGATTTATTGGTGTCAAGAATCAATAATGACAGTTTGAGGGTTTTTTTTAACACATTGCAGGACAAGCTATAAAGTTGAAAGAATGTTAAGTGTGAATAATTCTCTACCTGTGTTGATTATTCTCTTGATCGTAGTGGCCTCTCAGTCCATCAACACCACAACAGAAGAGAGAAAAATCAACAATCTGAAAAAGTTCATCAAGGGAGTTGTATTGTCTCAAAATGCTTCAATGTTGTTTTCTTCTCAACATCCAATGCAAGGAGTGAGAGCGCCTTCAGAAAGGGTTTAGGGTTTAGGGTATCTCAAGAGGCTTATGGAGATTAGGCAATTGTTTACATTCCCTTAACATTTCATTCATTTATATCCCATTTTGAATTGAAATAATTTTTCCTTCAACTGTACACATGCACATTTGAATGTAAACATATTCAACAGTTTTTGGCATCTCAACTGATCTGAGCATAATTTTTTTCAATATCTTGGGGCTTTTGTTTAAGCTATACTATACATTACTGTTTAAGCTCTTTGGACTGATTGCGCTGATGTTATCAATATTATATTTACTAATAAAGAAATATCATGCTGGAAATGTGGACAAATATTTAATTGTTTCTCTCTAGATTGTTACCTTATTATTATTAATAAATATGGTTACTTTTGAGTTGGTGCAACAGAAAAGTTTCCCAGTTTTCGAATATACTCTCCTTCGTAAGCGGAGTTATCAAAAAATCCACTTCTCTGTTGTCAACGCCTATTAAATTCAGCTTGTCCGATATTGAAGGGAAAATTTGATGCCGACTGTCGACGAGGTATTAAATTTATATTGGCACGACTAAAAAGTTATTTCATTATGCTATTCATAAATATGTATCTTAAAAAATAGGTTTGAATAAATATAAGTAATATAACTATTAAAATAATATCTTATCGTAAAAAATATTATAGAAGTTGAAAATTTAAAAATAAATAGTTTTGTTTAAGGTTATAGATAGTAGTAATTCAAAATTGTAATTTATTGGATTTAAATTTGGTTGTCTTTTAAAATTTATTTTGAAAATAAACATACAATTTAATTAATCTTTAATGTCTATAATTAGTTTGGAAGTAATATTAATCAATGTTGAATATTATATGATATTTTATTGAGATTCAACTTCACATTTCTTGAACTAATCTTCATCGATTTATATTTCATTAGAAGTTGTTCACAAGAACTCATATCTCATGAGCATGAACATGAAGGATCTAGTAAAGTGACTAGATTGAACCCATACTAAATGTATTTTTAAATTGTCTAAATTGACAAAATAAAAAAGTAATCTATATTAAAATTGCACAAAGTACCTAAACCAAATAAAATATAAGATTCAATATAAACCATATCATAGCTAATAATAATAGGAACAACTTCATTCAGAACATAGATGCATAATGATTTCCCATGAATGCCACTAATCTATTTTTTATTAGGTTTGGGTTTCATTTTGCATTGGTCTAGGGACTTCTATCATACAACCCAAACTAAAAAATAACACTATTCACTCATTTCATTTTCTTTTCACATGTGATGCTCCCTCATGTATGTGTACTTCCACATTATTATAGACAACCACTAATATATAATGAATGCTAATTCCCTCAAATCTATCTTGTGAAGTAAAATTCACTAATTAGAAATATACAATAAAACTTAAGAAACATTAAATTCAATAAACTCTAAATGTAATTAATAAAAATTATCTTTACACCCAACCCTTTTTTTTAAAATCACATAATTAAATTTGTTTGTAGTTAGAAAGAAACATAATCTAAATAAAAAAGAGTGGCTTATTAGTAACATGTTTTACTCATTGATCTAGAAACAAGTTGCAATTATTCTAAATTGAGATTCATTTTTGTCTTGCATGGTAAGATTAATAAATATTTTATTCCATGACGTGATATGATCTTTTAGAAAGAATAGAGCAAGATCACCATCACATAATGGAGCATTTATTAGTTATACCATGATAATTACCCAAAATTATCACCATCTCATAAAAATTCCACACTTATCATTGTATTTGTGTACAAATAAATATTTCCCAAGGATAGTAATTAGAATGAAATCACTCTCTAAAAATATTCCCGTATAAATTAGCTCTTATAAAAGGATAATTATATGATTAGGACTAGTAGAAATTTTTTTTTTATAATATTTAATGGGTTGTACCAACATATAATTAAAATATATATATTTTAGAAATATTACTATTAATTTTAAAACATCACAATTTTAATGTTCATAAAATAACATAAAGTATATAAAAAATGACAACATCACTTATTGAAAAGAAGAATATATTATTTACAATTTATGTTTGCTTTATTCTTTATTATATTTATATGCAATGTTCCTATTTCTCATATTTATTTTATCATCTCTACCCTCAATTTATTCATATTCACATCATCAACAAGTTGACAATTTATATCATTTATTTATTTGTTCTTTTTCTCAATCACACTCCCCATATCAAAATTTTGGTTATCCTACATATGTTATGGGGTTAAATAATGAATAAAGTCCTATCAAAATTTGGGATATCCTGTATATGTTATTGAGTTAAATAATGAATAAAGTTTCACACATATGAATTATATGTAAAAATAATTGAAACTTAGCTAAAATATTTTCCATTTATAAGAAGGACCATTCCCTAGAAAATTTCATCCTATACATATCTTTTTGGTTTGGTGGTTGTATTGCTCTTCCATTTTTTATCCACTTTAAATATTGAAAATAATTGTATAATTAATCACATTATCGGATAGATCTATAACTAATAACATTAAAAACTTATTAATTAGATGATATATATAGTTTATTTTTGAAATGTTAGAAATTATGGAGTACATATTTATTTCTTGTTCCTCTCCATTCTCTATTTGAAGAACCATTTTTCTCTCTTCTTGCAAGGCTAATATTTTGACATATATGAATGTAGATTTAGTAAGATGATAATATTTATGCATAATATTCCATAGTACTTTTAAACTATGTGGATTTCATTCAAGATAAAATATTATTTTCTTCTCTCCTCTTTCCTTTGAAATATTTCTTTACATGTTTAGGTGATCTTTTATTTCTTTTCCCTCATAATTAGAATCATTCTTTTACTCAATATTAGTTGAGTAAATAATTAAAATTTAATTTAATTTTATATATCAATTTATATTCACATTAAATGAAGATATGTTTAAAATGGGATGCAAATCATTATACATTTATATCAGTTATAAACCAAATGTACTTTCAATCTCTTATCTCTATAATTAAGAGCGATGTTGAAATTAATTTATATAGATTTTTTTTAATTTAAGATTTTACTAAATATATTTGGATGTTTAACATTATAATTTAACATTGTAATCAATATATTTGAGTGTTTGACATTCTCAAATAAAATCTAGCTCGATTTTAGGTACTTTTCTATAATCAATAAATTTATTGACCTTAAGAGATTAGTTGAAAGATCAATCTATGAAATATTAAGCTTGATTTTAAAAATATAATTGTAGAAATTTATTTCTTAAAAGAGGGCCTAACTTAGTTTGTACTACAACAAAAATTTAATGAACCTAAAATAAAAGAATTTTGATTTAAATTTAACCAAAACCATCCCCATTTTTTACACTAATTCTTCACTCTTATATTAATCAATTCATTTGGAGTTTTCCATATTCTAAAAATTAAATGATTATAAATCTATTTTACAAAAAATAAATCATAGTAACATTTATTATAATGTTTTTATTTCTAGCATTCTCATTCTCCTTTCTATTCACAATAGCTAATTTCTCCTTATCCTTATTTTGTACCCAAATTTATTTTTCCATAAATTTATCATTCACACTCATTATAATATAAAAAAAATATAATTTTAATAGAATTAAGAATCTTATAATTGTGTATGAAGAACATAATTTCCTCTCTATTTAAAATTTTATGCAATGAATTTACTTGTTCCTTGGAAATGTTTTCTTCATTATTCCTTAGTGTTAATTTTGAGGAATATAGATGAAAAGGGAATGAGAATGACATTATTTAGCAGGTTAAGTAATGGTGAGATAATATATTAGAGTGCTAAGAAGAATCCCAACACCATCAAACTTAAACATCCTTCCTTTCAAACTAGATTTTGAGTTGCTAACAACCATAACAAATACTGCACATCTATCTATTAGAGAGCACAATAGGAAGATGGCCTTAATCTCATCTTTAGAATTGATGCTCACAAAAAATAATTCACTGATTAATGTATTGAATTCATTCAAATGATTTAATACATTTTTGCCTTCCTTCATCTTTAAATTGTATAATTTCTTCATAAAAAGAATTTGTTTAATGTGGAATCCATCTCATTGTCATATGGGAGAAAGGGATCTAGGGATTAAATCACTCGTTCTCCTACATTATATTATATTCAACCAAAATTGATCAAATACAACCACTTGGATACTAACCTCAATGGAAGAGCCATAGTGGTGGATTAGGTTTTTGGTTCTTCTTAGGGAGGATTGATATTGATTTCATTGATTAGGAGTTAAATTAATTTATTATGAAAATCCATATCCAAGTCAACTATGAAGCTACAACAAAATGATGTAAATAAAGAAAATTGTAGAATTGAAAAAAAAATGGACAACAAAATAGCAAAGTGTAAAGATAAAGGAACCTAGCAGATAAGTTAGGACCTAAATTAGATTGATAGGAGTAGTGGTGCCCTAGTTTATAGAATGTAGATCTCAAGAATCCGTGAACAAATCTCAAATGGTCATAGTGTATAGGTTTTTCCTTCTAGGACTCATCTTTGCCACTTCATCTATTGATGATTAATTCCACTTTCAGTAATTTATGAAAGTAGGAGGCTTGAATTCTCGATCCTGCAATTAGGTCTTCAATCTTCTCTCAAATTGTCTTTAGATTCAACACTTGCACATAAGAGAGGGGGGAAAGGGTTGTGCCATATAGGGGCTCTCCTAGTTCAAACCCCATTTTGGTGTTTCCACCTCCATAATGGTTATGATGATGTAAAGAGTGCTTACCTTCAGTCAGGCAAAGGTAAAATCGATAAAACAAGTGATAAATTGATAAGTGCTACAACTTACCACTCAAATATTCTTTCCTTGGTGGACTGAAGTCATTGAACTCATCTCATGCAAGGGGCATTTATTTCTTTATTGAATTTCATGTAACTGATAGTACTTACATAACTAATAAGCATAACTAGCGAACATATAAAATAAACAAAATCACATATAAACTTGATGTATTGTAGACATCAATCTTGACTCATAAAAGTGTTACAAAATCTACTTATTTTGATCTTGATTGTTTTTAGGATGCTCAATTTACTCAAGATAATTTCCTTAAGTTTTCAAATGGTTAAAAATACTTTTATTTATATGCATTAATTCATTTTCCCACAAAATTAATTATCAAATTTCAAAAATAAATATAGATTTATAAATGTTAAAATGACAACAATAGCATATTTTAAATTGATCCAAAATAGGCTAGACAAGCATGATGGTGCCCTAGTCTAGACATATCTTGGGGATTTTGGTGTGTTGGAAAGAGACACTACAAATTTTATTTGGTGTTTTCATTGATGGAAACCCTAGTCGGTGATTAGATATGTGTATCATCAATTGCTCATACCGGGAGATAGATTGAAGACAGTTAAGGAAGAATAGTGCATCCGACAGTTTTGTGTTCATCAATTCACATGTAGATTTTATGTTGTTATTTTGAGTTGTGGATCTCATGGGAGGTTAATTGATGTATGTCTTGTGTTATCCAAAAATCTCAGTGCCTCGTATCAAGTTGTGTGCAAGTCTGGAGATCCAGTTGGATATATTTTTTTCATCTGTGTTTTGTGCTCGATCTAGTTGATGATAACATGTCACGGATATTCAAGGAGTGTTTTCTCAAATGCTTTTGTGTTCAAGCATTTTTATTTTGGTCTAAGCTAAGTTGTGGTTGACCATTGTGGATGCACATTGAATATTATTCATGATTTGAGCCAACAGTTGCAATTTTTTTCTATTTTGTTGGATCTGACTTGTAGCAATTAAATCTTTAGTCGTGGATGTATACAAGTGATCGATTATATCATTTGGTATGTAAGTAAGGTGTGTCAATGTGTGTTGTGAATATCAGAAGGGTGATTGAGTGATTATGCACAGTTTCACCTGTGCATTAAATATTTTGTGATGTGAGTTAGAGTAGAGCAGAGTAGAAGTGGAGAATCAGTCAGAAGGATAGAAGATCAACTACTAAGCCTAACTGGAACTATAATCAAGCATTTGTAGATGCTACTCTCTGAGTTCATTCTTTTGGATCTAATCCAAACCTTTGTAAGGTTGTGTGCCTTTCTATTTTCAAAAGTAAGCTCTAGGCAGTGCGCCTGAATGAAAGTGCATTCCCACATTATAACCTTTCTTTTGGGTATACTCATATCATATTGTGGATTGGCCATCCATTGTTCTTTTTCCCCTAAAAGGGTTTCCACGTAAAAATATTTTGGTTATGGTGTTGTGGTTGTTTTCTTTCTATTTGTACATATTTCTTTTGGTTGAATATTCTAAGTGGATTAAAGATCAAAGTAATAAAGTTAATTTTTGTAGAACATTGAGTCACCCCCTCTTAGTGTTGGTTGTTTCCAACATTTAGTATCAAAGCAAGTTCCTCAAAATAAGTCTAACATCTTGGGGAGATCTTGGAAAGTGTTTTCAATGGATACAAGTAGTCTTCAACAACAAATTTTGGTGGTGTTGGATGATCTTGACTAGTCAAAATCTAAGAACTGGGAACTACAGGAAAGTCTTGAGAATGCAGAGAAATTCATTCAGTCATTGAAAGACAAAATCAATGAATCAAGGGAGAAAAGAAAGGAATTATGTGATCAATTTAAGCAAAAGAATAGAAGCATCGAAGATGAACAACCAAGTCATGCCTTGAAGGAGAAAATAGAAGAATGTGAAAATTTCTCTAGAGAAAATGTTGCCCCGAAGCGTGAGATGGAATCTATCATGATGAGAATGACCAAGGAGATTGAAGGTAGAAAGAAGAATGAAGAAAAGCTTGCTCAATCATTGAAAGAAAAATCTAAAGAATGCAACTGATTGGAGAATGAATTGGAACAATCTAAAAACAATGAGAAAATTCTTGAAAAATAGCTTGATGATCTCACAAATGAACTTATTGCTGCAAATGAGTACAAGGAGAAATTCAAAGCTAGCTCAGCCAAGCTTGATGAACTGATTAAAGGTCAGAGGATTGATGGTGACTAGTGAGGTCTTGGCTATGAAGAAGGAGAAAGTTCCATATCCCTAAGACAAAGGAGATTCATGCAGGGAGATCAGATGAATGGAGCTAGAAGAAATCCAGTGAGATAGCCAAATGCTAAAAGATTCAATGGTTATTGTTTTTCTTGCTATAAATTTGGTCATATGGCTTCTCAGTGTAGAATTAGGATGAATCCAACTGGACCTTCATTCTCATGTTAGTGCTTCAATTGTAATAAGTTTGGTCATAAATCAAATGAATACAAAAATATGATGAACAACTTCCATAGAGATGTAAGATGCTATGCATGCAATAGACTTGGGAATATTGCTAACCAATGTAGATCAAGGAAAAATCAGTGGAACAGTAGGTCTGGAAAAAGAAATGTTATGTGTTACAACTGCAACAAATTTGGCCACACTGCTAGATTCTATTGAAGCAGAAGAGGTCAGGTAAATCAAAACATACAGTAGGATGTTAAGGGAAAAGGTAAAGTCACTACATATGTGATCAGGAGGAAAATGTAGAAGAAATAGGTGAAGAAGAATCCCTCTGTTGAAGGAAATGTGCCAGCTCTAGAATCTACTTCTGGTAATTCCTCTGGGAATTAGTTTTAGGCCTTTGGCTTATGGGGAGCTGTCAAGAAAATCTCTTAATCCCCTACCAGTAACTGACACCAGAATGTGGATAAGTTCAGTAAGTGCATAGATTCCTTTTAGATGTTGTTCAACCAATTGGAGAAAGTATCAAATAGTATTGGAGATCCGTAAAAGAATTATTTGTCACAGTGCATGAAAACATGGTAACCATATGAGTTAGGGTAAAATAATTTATTGTGAAAAAAAAGGTTAGGTGTGCAAATGATAAAATATCATTTTTATCCTTCATTTGTCACTTTGCATTTTGGAAGTTTGGAGAGCCCTGGAGCGAACTTTGCTGAATTGTGGCAAGATTCAAGTGTGAAGAAGATTCAGCGATCAAACTTTGATATGATGAAAAGATATTTATCGAAAAAACTTGTGAATTTGTGAATTTGCAAAAATGGCCACTCCATTGGTAGGTTAAGTCAAGGACAGACCCCATCTTAAGTTCAAGTGGCATCCTTTTAAGTCTATTGAGACCGAGCCCCTTAGTGCATTTTCGTTTGTACCGTATGGTGTCTTGCATACTGAAGACATTAGGGATTACATTCATGCTAACATTGAAGAGTTAGGGAGCTCACAAATGCTGAATTTGTATTCCAACCATATACTTGGAGAGGACTTCACTATTAAGTCAAAATACAAAACCCTAGAAGAGAATAAATTCACACAGTTGGTGAAATTCCCCATATTTTAGGAAAGTAAATGGGTGAGATATATTTTGAGCCGAGTTGATGCCAAGTTCATGTGGTTGAATATAACTTTCAAGATTATGAAAGAGACTATAAGCATTGTCACAAGTCTAAATTCCTCCGGTGGACTGCCAATCTTGAAATCTATAAAGAATCAGACAGTTACTGATGCAACAGGTGCAAAAATTGATAGAAGGGCACTGATAATCAAAGACGTTGTTGAAGTGGATGTGAAATTTACATAGATGGTCATTAGCTACAAGGTCTACCACTCTAGCCAGGATAATTCAATATCTGGTACTATCATTTATGCAACCTATCAAATGGTAAAAGAAAATGCAGATTATGACTTGTGTGAGTTGCTCAGAAGTCAGCTGGTGGAGAATCTGGGTAAGATTAAGAAAGAAAAAAAAAAGTCTTTTAAATATGGTAACTTGCTGATGTATTTGTTCTTTTACTTCATGAGTGAGGTTACAGGTGTTAGGAAAGTTCATTGGAAAAATAATTAGCCTGTAGCTATTCAAATAAGAGACATATTGTATGGAATTGGTAATAGTTAGACAAGAAAGCTGCCCTCTAGGGGTACTTAAAAAAATTTCAGAGTAAAATGCATGCAAGAGAAAGAATTCCTACTCCAATTATAGAGAAGTACAAAGATAAAATCTGCTTCATGGTAGATATTGATCAATGCCTAATGGAAGTTGTTGATCCCAGAATGGTATAGATTATGCCTATGGGATATGAGGTCAAGGAGAACATCTTGGAGATGTATGCAAAACATTTGTTGATAAAATATCTAGATCCGATAGAAGAGAGGTTTGGAACCTATGCTGAAAAGGATATGCAGGTGTATGAGTAGCTAAAGAGGCCTAAGCTTATTAGAAGAGTAAGAAAAGAAGTGGAAGTCATTGCAGAAAGAATGGGTATATCTACAGATGCGTACAAAGAAGCCAGGAGGATGAGAGATGAAGCTGAAGCAGGAGAAAAACCAGCAAGAACCAAATTTGCTAGTCTAGGAGCATCCTCTACCTGTACTAGATCAACAAGAAGTTCTCCATCCCTATCTGCTCCCATAGTCAATCCAATTCATGTGAAAACTAAAGACAAGGCTTCCAGTAAGAGGAAGAAGAACAAGAGCACAAGAACCTATGAAGCTATCTCAGAAGATGATAATGAGATAGATGAAGGTGTGAAAGAAATGAAGGTTACCGGCACTCAGGCTACAAAGGTAACCAAGAGAAAATCTTTCAGTAAAGAGGAAAAGGAAAACAAGAAGGAAAAAATTGACAAACCAAGTGTGTCAGTTGAAGAAGTTGAGAATGCTATTGTCAAGGATGGAAATCTCAAGCTCCTCTACAAATGGTATGAAAATTTTGAAGAATTAGGACAAAAAATTCTTGAGGAGGCAACAATAAAACATCTAAATATTTTCAATAAAGTTCTTGTTGAAATTATGTCTGGTTTACCTACGAGTCTGTATGAGATTTTGGAGATGAAAAAAGTAAGTGCTAGGATAGAAGAAGAGCATATGAGAAAGATAATTCTTGCAGAATTATGTCTGTAAATGTCTTTTAAGGAGATAAAGTCACTCTTGCACAAGGCCAAGAAGGAATTTAAAAGAAAAACAAGGGTGGAAAAACTTATGATTGGTGAAACTGGTGTTGTTGTTGATGAAACCAAGAAAATTCTGGAAGCATTTCTGACAAAGAACAAGGTCAATGATGAAGATTTTTTATATGATCCGGTACATGGGGAGGTGAATGTAGATACTGAGGATATTCAAATTCCTCCTGATGTGGGTAATACAAAAGTACCTATGGAGAGTGAAGCTCTTAAGGTTGTTTTAAACCTAAAGGAAAGGAGATGCCAAATGAAGAAGTTGAAGCTCCTAAAGGAAATCAAGAAATAGTTACTGAAGAACTAGGAGTTGAAAAAGAAAAGGTTCAAGTTAAGGAAATTCTAGTGGATGCAAGAGATACTGCCGAGGTGGTGAAGAAATTTAATCAATAGGAAGAATTTGAACTTGAATTGGTTGAAGGCCTAATCGATCTATCCACCTTGTCCCTAATTTAGAAAATGAAAGTTGCATCTATTGCCCAGGAAAAAGCTAGAGAAGAATTGTTGAAGTCTCACATTGAAGACAATGAACTTTTGGGACTTGCATCTGGAGTTCTGGAGAAAATCATGCCAACTCACATTAAGGATCCATCCAATTCCTCTTCCGGTGAATTGAAGAAACTCATAAATTCTATAAGTATTCATTTCGAGTCTCTTGAGATATCAACCATGGTTAAAGTGTAGAAAGAGTTTGATGGAAAAGATTTAGTAGGTTGAAATAAATGATTGCAAATGATAAAACAATGTTAGCCACCTGTATGAAGAATATTCAACGTTCTCTATCTGAAGGTGGAAAAGCCTATAAGTCATGTTTGGTTTTGTCCAAATTTACTAAAGATGATGAGAAGAAGGTGAAGGATCTTGAAAAAGAATTGGCTACCATTTATGATGCTTTTGATCCATTAGCTAGTGATGTTAGTAAGAAAGAAGGTCAGGTAATATCTCTACTTGAAAAAACAAGGAGCTTGAAGTATGAAAATTACATGATTGTAGGAAGAGCATGTGAACTCAGAGGACTAATTGGTTCAAATATTGAAATAATGGTGAGTGCTTTAAAGGAATCCAAAGATGCTATGGCATCTAGTGACCCAATGAATCTTGAGTCTACAGAAACACAATCTTATTTGGTTTGTGGTCACATAACAATTCTTGAGAGTCTCAAAATGGTTTGGGACACAAATTTAAGTGTGTTGAAGAGAGATTTTGTAGATGTTTTCAAATTTGTGTAAGTTACAAGATCGTGCTTGTACAGTTTGAAATTTTGAAAATTTGATATTTTTCCCAATTTTTCCATTGATGTCAAAGGGGGAGAGTTGTACAGTGAAAAATGTATATTCATCTTATGGGGAGTTGCATTTTGGAGTTGATATTAAAGATTCTTTTTGAAGTTTTGAAGTGGCAGTGTAATTAATGTTGGTACTGATCCAACACTTAGTCATTTTTCACTAAGTGTTGCCATCAATGCCAAAGGGGGATATTGTTGGAAGGAGACACTCCAAATATTATATGGTGTTGTCATTGATGGAAACCCTAGTCGGTGATTGGATCTGAGCATCATCAATTGCTCATACCAGCAGACAGATTGAATACAATCAAGGAAGAATAGTGCACCCGACAGTTTTATGTCCATCAATTCACATGCAAATTTTTTGTTGTTATTTTGAGTTGTGGATGTCATGGGAGGTTGATTTATGTATGTCTTGTGTTATCCAAAAATATCAGTACCTCGTATCAAGTTGTGTGCAAGTTTGGAGATCCAATTGGATTTTTTTTGTTCATCTGTGTTTGGTGGTTGACCCAGTTGATATAACATATCGTGGATATTTGAGGAGTGTTTTCTCAAAAAATTTGTGTTCTAGCATTTTTATTTTGGTTTGAGCTAAGTTATGGTTGACTGTTGTGGATGCACATTGAATATTATTCATGATTTGAGTTGACAGCTCCAAATATTTTTCTATTTTATTGGAGCCGACTTGTAGCGATTAAATATATTTAGTTACGAATATATATAAGTTATTGATTATATCATTTTGGTAAATAAGTAAGGTGTGTCGATGTGTGTTGCAAATATCAAAATGGTGATTGAGCGATTATGCACAATTTCACTTGTGCATTAAATATTTTGTGATGCGAGTCAGAGTAAAGCAGAGCAGAAGTCGAGAATCAGTTAGAAGGATAGCAAATCGGTTACTAAGCCTAACTGGAACTATAATCAAGCATTTGTAGATGCTACTCTCTTAGTTCATTCTTTTGGATCTAATCCAAATCTTTGTAAGGCAGTGTGCCTTTCTATTTTGAGCAGTGAGCTCTAGGCAGTGTGCCTGAATTCAAGTGCATTCCCACATTGGGTATGTGCAGGATCATCATGGAAAAAATAGGCCCTTAAGTGGTGAAAAGTTTAGAAAAATTAGAGTTAGGAAACTTGAAGTAAAAATTTGAGTAAGTTATCTTTATTATTTCAAAAATATGTAAGAATAGAATTTGTAGCAAATTGAATGTAGTTTCTAAACTACTAGGGTTTTTTTTTTTAAATCTATTTGGTGAAAATTTGAAATTTCAATGCAGTAGTACTTAAATTTTAGGGAAAAAATAAGAAGTAGGTGTCTGTCTAACCACCCTAACCACAAGTTCATGATAATATTTTTTTATAATGTTTCAGATATAAGTAGAGGACTCGTGTCCCAATGTGATGCATTTTTTTGGTAATTGTTTTCCAAGTAAATAATTATTTATGAATTTTTTATTACAACTTTTAAAAAATATAAAAACTTGTATGTCTGACCACCTTAACTTGGTCAAAACTTCATGAAATTCAATATTTTTTAATCCTATAGTATGTGGAGCATAGAATGTAACACATGTTTCAGATTCAAAAAAAGTGACACCATTTGAAAGCTATAGATGTTTTTCAATTAGCCTATCAATCAGGGCCTTAGTGATAATTCAAATAAAAAATGAATAATAATTATTTATTAAATTCAAAGTAAAACATAATTTATATTGGTGGAAAGCTAAGAATATCCTTTAAAAACCCTTTTCATTTCATCAATTTTAGGTAAAAAAAAGTCGTTAGGCACATACCCTACACATACCCATCATACCGCCACTTTTTGGCCCATCATGATCCTACACATACCCCATTGTAATATTTCTTTGGGGTATACTCAAATCATATTGTGGATTGGCCATCCATTGTGGTTTTTCCCCTAACAGGGTTTCCACGTAAAAATCTTTGTGTTATGGTATTGTGGTTGTTTGCTTTGTGTTCTTGCATATTTCTTTTGGTTGAATGTTCTAAGTGGATTAAAGATCAGAATAATAAAGTTATTTTTTGCAGAACATTGATTCGCCCCCCTCTCAGTGTTGCTTGTTTCCAACATGTTGTCGTTAAGTAAATATTAAATGTTGATTCACAATTTTATTTCAATTTCCCAAAAATGACCATAAAATGGGAAAATTAAGAGCATAATTAGGTCCAAACACATAGGGAAAGATAAATCGAGTGTGAAATTGTCAAGGGTGACAACTTATGATGCTACACTCATATATCAGACATCAATGCCATAATCATTTCTCTATCTTATTTTTTGCAACATTAAACAAAGCATTGCTAGATAGGGAGAAAATAATTGTTTTTGATAAGATAAGTAGGGAAGGGCCTTGATCCCAAAAAAAATAAACAACTGGGCTAAATCGCCCAATAGAGAAAATAGGCCAAACATAGCTGCCAATCAAAAACAATAGGGAAAGAACAACAAAAACAAACAAACCAGTAGCAAGGAGCTACTGGTAGGAAAAAACCTAGAAACAATAAGGAAAAATAGCTCAAACCCCTGACCTAGGAACCAAAGCCACCAGGTTCTTGTTACAAAAAACATTTTCCTTTTCAAAATTCTTCTTTTAATGCACAACTATCCAAGATGAATCTAAAATAAGATAAGTTGGAATAGAAGGGGAAGAAACCCCTTCAAGTGGAGTAAAAGATGATTTAGGTGAAGCAATCAAAACCAAGGCTAAATCAGTAGGAATTGAAGTTAAACCAACATTGTTCAGGAAGGAGGCAATAGAGGACTTAGGGGAAGAAACACAAACATCATGTAGAGTAGCCAAATTTTGAACCAGTACACATGAAGCCACTGGAGGAGTAGCACCATCAACAGTAGTAAAATTCTTCACAAAAGGAGAAGGGGGCTCCTCACTATTAGATGAATATTTATCATCAGGGTACATTGTTAAATGCTCACTAAGAGGATTCTTCCACCAGGTGGAGGAAGAAATAGGACGAGCCTCACGAGGAAAATCACGAGCCAAGTTTCTAGTAGCAAAAAAAAATCTACAACCAAAAGGGATAGTTCATAATCCACTAGCTGAGACCAGGAACAACCCTTAACCTGGAGCACTATCTCCCTAGGTAAAGCCTAAGATAAATCAATTTCCACCAAAATCATTGCAAAGGAGGTGTGAGTAAAATTCTTGTAAGCAATGTCAACTTTCAAAAATCTACCCAGAGCATTTCCAATGTCCTCAAAAGTAGAGGAGCACCCAAATTGTAAGGGGAGATATGGTAATCTCACCCAAACAAGCATACCATTAGTGGGATCCTTCAAGGGATTTAAGGAATGAACCCAAGCCTCATGGACAAGGGATGAGAGTCCCATTCCTATAGTCCATGATGTAAAATTGACTATCTATCTTCAGAAGAGTAGAAGCCAACTACCAAAAAACTCTAGAAGAAGGATAATTCACCATCCTACCTTCCACCAATGGACACCAATGGTTGGAAATCTAGAAATGCAACTCAGAGAGGGAATACCACTAGCGGAAAAACCTATAGATAAGGGTAGTATTTGAGTAGGAGTCTATATTGTCAGAGACTTCTTTTCCCATAGAGATAATAGGGGAAGAACCAACACACCATAAAGGTTGAACAGAGCCCAACCCAACATTCTTATTCCACACCGAATCCACAAAAGAAGTCTTAACATGTCTCTTTATTATAGGAGAACCTCACAAGACCCATCTACAAGCCTTAAAGTTTTAGTAGAACCCACATAAAAACCATATGCAAAATTCTTTAATCCATCCATAGGAGTAAAACCAACCTCAACTACCAAAAATGAAATTAGAGATGGTGAAATGCCCACCACTAACTTACAACCCCATGGTGAATCTGTAGATAGGTCCGCCTTATGGGAGTAGTAGCAGTGAAAAGGAGAGTGGATGGATTTCAAATTCAAGGCACAGAGCGGGCACAAGAGTCATCCATGTGATAGGAGAAAATAATTGTTTCCACTACCTTCTTGTCCAATTTATCCCACTGCTCATTAGACATTACATCTGGCTTCTTTACTTTACCCCCTAATGTGATTGCTGATCTCTCTAAATCAGTAGAGCTTCTAGGTTCAATTTCCACATTCCAAAATTCTAACTTGATAATTTTTCCAATTCTTGATTTGCATACTCTTCATGTAATAGAAAAAAGTAAGAAAAATAGAGAAAATATAAAATATAAACACAAAAAATATACATCAACATAGATAATTACACAATTCATCAATTAATTTAGTTACATCCATAAGAAAAGTGGGAACAACACTTATAATTCATATCACCAAATTTACAAATTCTCATGTGTGTTAAAAATGTTTTAATCCCCAAATATTTACTACACACTTCAATGTAGACAAATATTAAAGAGACACATAGGAGCTGAGGATTTGTGATGGTTGGACTACACAACACAAAAATTTATGGATGAGTAGTAATTTTTTAAAGAATTACTCAAAGGCTAGGATACATGGTTTGAATTTTTCATAATATAAAAGAAACTCAAAGAAAAAAATTAATGATCTAAGTATTAATAACAGATGAATATGGTTTTTGTATGAAGAACTCAACTTGACAATTATTTTACTTATCAAAATATATGAAGGTCATTTTTTAAAATTGAATCTATAAAGACAAGTTCACCTTTGAGGTATATATTATCAACTATAGAGCTATAATTTTTAGTAAAGGGTATTCAAAAATATTGAGGGCATTATACATAGTGAGATATTTAATATAATTAAAAGGTTTATATAACTCAAGTGATTCTTGTATTTATAAAAAAAGTATAAGTGGTTGATGCATTTGTTCTGATATAAAAATATAAATCTTTATGGTGATTTAAATGAAGATACCTTCATGGAGCATACATATTTCTTGATTGAAGAACCAGGCACCTCATGCATAGAATGAGAATATTGGTCAATATTTTAAGGAGTTAGGTTTAAAAATTTCATCAAAGACCCCAATTTCTATTAAGATTAATAGGCTGAATATTCTCATTATATTTTTGTATTTCTATGTTATAATTTTGAAAAGAAACAATGTAAATTTAATTATTGAAATGAAGACATGGGTTAGCCTCATAGTCTATAAATTTACAAGTTTGGTAGGCATGAGATAGGTATGCTTTCTATCAACCAAACTATACCAAATTGATGTTGGTAAAATTTAGGATGGAAAATGTAAAGGTTGTGCTAAAACTTCATGTGATCCTAATATTAAGTTAACATAGGATAAATGGATGGAAGTGGTAAATCCTACAAAATATGAAAGGCTAGTGGGATTTATTTTATATATTACCTACATGTACCCTAATATATCATTTTTTGTTGCATGAGTAACCATGTTCATTCAAAAACCATGTTTTTACATGAAAGTTGTAAGGTGTATATTAACACATGAAGGAAGTTTTTGATTTTTGTCTCAATTCCAAGATAGGGGGTCACTATGTTCAAATCTACACAAATTTGATTTGGGGAAAGAAAACCTAATGAAAAATGCCTACTTATTTCTTCATCTTCATGTTGGGAGAATAATTGATCTTTTGGAATTTCCAAAAGTAGTATAGTATTTTCAAATCTATAGATAAGATAGCATACATTCGACTAGCTTAAGCATTGAATGGAGTAGTGTGGTTTCAAGAGATGGTAGACCAATTATATGTTCTTGATTATTTATGTAAATTAGATATTATTTCAAATTTATATGAGCCTTGTCTTTCATATGTGGAATTGAGCATATTGAGATAAACTAGCATAAGGTTTCTGAGCATTTAAAGCTTCAAATAAAAGAAGTTGAGTATGATAAATCAAGTGAAATGAGATAAGTTAGAATAAAATTAAACATGTGTTTAATTAAAATAATATGGAATTATGGTTTTGTACATTGAAATCAGTTGAAAGTGAACTTTACCTATTGCCAAGTTGTGACAAAGACTTGGAAATAGTATTTTAGAACTAGATTACCAATATAAGAGTTCAAAGGTTTGCAATTAGAGAAAATTAGGGTTTGAGATGCAAATAGGTGCCATATTTTTCACTAGTCCAATCCTCTCTTATTTTTTCTAACCTTTCCAAAAAGAGTTTAATTTTTAGTACATTTTTTTTAGACTACAGGAATCGGTCAGGTATCCATCCCCCTATAAACTGCAGTGCACCTGGTGAAAAATTTTCACGTGACCAGTGGTGTTGGTGCGACACGCCCTTTGATACCATGGGTTTGCAGGGAGAGTAGACCTTGTGACCTCTTACTTGCAATAGGATAGTTTAGCCAATCGAGCTAGGCCCCCTGCCCCAATTTTTAGTACATATTAAACTTGTTATCTTGATATTATTTAAATTAGGGAAATTATGATAATGATAAGGAACATTATGTCGGCTTGCTATGCAAGGTTTGAATTTCAATAATTTTTTGCATCTTGATCATGTCTCATAACTGAGTTAACAATTATAGTAAAAAGGAAAGGGATGACAATATATTAATGTTTGTTGGAAATATAAGCTACTAAGATAACTAAATTGCTCTTTCCTAAAGCCTAATGCAAACCAATAAGTGAATGTGTTGGAGAATGCACCTAGATTATAATTTGACAATGGATTTTATTTGTTTTTTATTAGATAAGTAGGGGAAGGGCCCTGATCCTGTGGTTACAAATTTAGAACAACAAATAGAGAAACGGACTAGGAAAAATAGCACCAACCACCACCAGGCCTAAAAAGACATGTAGGGTGATCCCACAATAGTGGTTTACAATTTTTGGCCAAACTGGACATTGAAATAATTTTTTTTAACTAAATCTTCACTTTCAGGCACCTATAGCGGCTAAACCGTGAGGAATTTGAAGATGATGCAAACTAGAGTTTCGTGACATTTTTTTTCTGTAGATTCTAAATATATTTTTTTTCAAAAAATTTGGAATCAGATTGCACTTCTTTTTCCATCTCCCTCGAAAACTAGTTTTTTTTCAAAAAACAACATTTTAAAAAAGTGGTGCTTACCATATAACACAACTTTTTTTCCATGAAGGATAAAATTCTAATTCTTTCGAATTTAGATTTATAACTACGATATATAGTGCTTCCACTTGGTTAGATAGTTTTTATTGAAATTTTTTCTTTAATCAAGTTTGAAGTCAAACCAATTACAAATTCAAACATACGCGACCAATAACACAATTTTTTGTATGTATCAATTTTTTTGGTTGGATCAAGGAATTCAATATCTGGTGCACTTTTATTTTTCAATTTTTTTTTTTTGAGAATCTTCTATTTTTCCACATGTGTAGAACAGAGAGTTTGATTTTTGGTGAAAAATCTACATTCACAAGAAATAAAAAATAAATATAATAATAAAATTAAATTTATTTAAAATTATACTTTTTGGGAAGCTTATAGTAAGGACTACATACTTACAAAAAATAAATTTTAAATTAATTCATTTGATCCCTCAAAAGGTAAATCAAAATTTGTTTTTATCAGCATTTTGGTAGGTGTAGAGGAGACTCTGTTATAGGTATGGTTTAAAACTAGTGGGGTTCTATCCAAGGGGGTTTGATCTAAGGTAGTTTGATCAAACCCTCTTCAATTGGAATGCTTTAAATGAAACTTTTAAAGGCTTAAATCATTATATTTTCTAAAAATATGTGATTTCAGCAAAAATCAAAATCTCACAAAGATTGTAAACCAGCTTTGTGGGATCAGGCTGCAAGCTAAGAAACTAGAATTGCAACCAAAAAACCATTATCAACA
Source organism: Sequoia sempervirens (assembly GCA_007258455.2). Taxonomy (NCBI): domain Eukaryota; kingdom Viridiplantae; phylum Streptophyta; class Pinopsida; order Cupressales; family Cupressaceae; genus Sequoia; species Sequoia sempervirens. The sequence continues at coordinate 9,353,211 of VDFB02047397.1, forward strand.
TATTAAAAAACAAAATACCCATATTAATCCACAAAATGGTGCGTAGACCATTTATGAGATCAACGATAAATTAGTAGATGTGAAACCATAAAAAAGCTATCAAAAAATAGCAGTTCAGGACAGTACTACTAAGCACCGAAAGTTTTAGAGCACACATTTGACCACCGCAAAAAATACCCAATTATCACCAATCTGGTACCCACACTCCCTTCAAGCAAGGCCATCAACAACTTTCAAAACAAACCTAACAGTCAACCTAATAGGCCAATAGGCCACCCTCCAAGTAGACAAAATAATAGCTTGTAATAGCAACCACCCCAAGTGTGGGTAAGACAATCTATACTTCCCACTCATACAAGCAGGATTGAGAGGATCTTGAAACCCAAACCGCCAAAAAACAACTAAGTCCATCATCACTCCTTGAAAGAACCATCCCACATCAAACCTGTTACATAGAACAACTAGTTCAGAACTAGAAACAACATTCACACTGATGGGGTAGAAATCCCCCATCCACCTCCTTGCTTCTCCATCCTTAGAGGAGAAAGCATATCCCAAAGGTAGAACCTCCCAAACAACACCACTTGTAGAATACAACGCCTCAAATGGAACACCAACTATGGGCTAGAAACAAGAGAAAAACCAACATAGACCTGCAAGCCACCTTCAGGCAGTAAGAACAACAACCTTTAACAACATCCATCCCCCGAGGAACCAAGACAACTTGAACATGGGTATGTGTAGGATCATGATGGGCCAAAAAGTGGCAATATGATGGGTATGTGGCTGACGACTATTTTTTTACCCAAAATTGATGAAACGAAAAGGGTTTTTAAAGGAGATTCTCTGATTTCCATCGATATAAATTATTCTTTACTTTGAATTTAATACATAATTATTATTCATTTTCTATTGAAATTATGACTAAAGTCTTGATTGATAGGCTAATTGAAAAACATTTATAGCTTTCAAACATCACATTTTTTGAATCAAAAACATGCATCACATTCTATGCTTCACATACTATAGGATTAAAAAAAAAAATTGAATTTCATGAAGTTTTGACCAAGTTAAGGTGGTCAGGCATACAAGTTTTTATATTTTTTAAAAAGTTGTAATAGAAAATTCATAATTAATTATTTACTTGGAAAAAATTACAAAAAAATGCATCGGGGCATGAGTCCTCTACTTATATCTAAAATCTTATAAAAAATATTATCATTTTATTGTGGTTAGGGTGGTCGACATACACCTACTTATTTTTCCCCGAAATTTAAGTACAACGCATTGAAATTTCAAATTTTCACCAAATAGATTTAAAAAAACAAAAAAAAAACCTAGCAGTTCAAAAACTACATTCAATTTGCTACATATTCTATTCTTACATATTTTTGAAATAATATAGATAACTTATTCAAATTTTTACATCAAGTTTCCTAACTCTGACTTTTCTAAATTTTTTGCCACTTAAGGGCTTGTTTTTTCCATGATGATCCTACACATACCCACATCAAGGCCTCCATGTAGCATCAATATCCAAACACCATTAAAACAACAGCTCTTGAAATATTGTAGGAACAACACATCCAAACTCCACACAACAATTGGGGAGTTGACAAGCAAAACAAAGCACTGAGGAGTCAACACTAGCTTAGAGCACCACTCCGCCCAACACACTTCAACAGAGAGGGCCACTAAAGTATCCACACTCAGTGGATGTGAGGACATAAATATGCCCCTTACTGAAATGTGGGTTGATCATACCAATAAAATTTAAACCCCATTAGTTGAGATAGGGAACTTAGTTTTAGTTTACTTTCTTAAAGGGTATGACTCTGTAGTGTCCTACTACTCTAGTTCAACAACCTGATCTTACACATCCAATTATCCAGCCATTAGTCTATTGGAGCTTAGGATCATTCGAAATGGAAAGATCATCTAAAAGAGAGGAGATAAGCTTGAAACCTAAAAAAAGTGAAAAAATGGTTAAGTTTGGTGAAGATGGGCGCCCCTAAAGAAGATAGGCGCCTAGGGTTTTGAGGCCTCAAATGATAGTGTTTGTAGTCGGAGTCTCCAAGATCACCTCGTCAGATTCAACCAAGCCATCCAATAGAATAGTTAGCCAACTGATCTGATCAGTCTAGCTCCTAAAATCAAGGATTCATCAGAAGACCAAAAGGAAACATGAAGAAACTGAAGAACAAAAAAATGGCTAACACTGAGGAAGTTGGGTGCCCCAGAAGGAGATGGGCGCCCATGATTTTGAAGCATCAAACGAAGTTTTTCGCCAAAGGTACCTCTAGGATGATCTTGTTAGATTTAGTCAGGCTTCGCGATGAATCATTCAGCTCATCCATCGGATCAATCTGGAAGCCAGAGATCGAAGATCAAAACAGGGTTCAAAATCATAGAAAAGTTGAAAAACTCAGAAAAGTGACTAAGTCTGGAGAAAGTTGGCGCCTCTAGCCAAGAAGGGCACCCAAGTTTCCTTGTCTTAGTCAAAATTTTCAAAATTTCAAAATTTCAAGATGAAGGAAAATGTCCAAATTCAATGAACAAGAAGATTTTAGGGTTTGCATGGATTAAAGCAAAAGAAAGCAGGGTTTTCTCAAGCCTAAAGCCTATTTAAAGATGCCTTTGCCATTCAATTTTCATCATTCTTTGTAGGTGGCATCCAAGTTGAAGAGGAGCAACAACTTATAAGTTTTTCTTTTCAAGATTCAATACTTTACCTTGCTGATTTTCCAAAAGTTAATCAATTTTCAAACCAACAACATAAGATGTTTCTTTTTCATGCTTTTTTCATCCAGAACATCAAATTTTTGAACAAGAAGGCCAAGGTTTTCAAATTTCAGTGATCTGGGTCTTTTTAGCTCATCATTCTAAAGAATTTTTGAAGAGATTTCTTAAGTTATAGCAACTTCTTTTTCCTTGCATGTCAAATAAATCATAAGAGTTTTCAAGTTTTGATCATCTAGGTCCTCTTAAAACATTCTTCTGAACAAAACCCAGATCACAACTTGTTTCCAAGAAAATATTAGATTATAGGGTTTTCTCTTTTTCAATCAGCCCTCAATATTTTTCAAATATGATCAACTAGGTTCATTCCAAATTTTCTTTTGAACAAGACCCAGGTGCTAGCTTTTTTTGAGAAAATTTGAAGAAATTAGGGTTTGCTGCTTTTTTAGTCTACACTAAAAATTTTCAAAAATGAATGATCTCAGTCTTCTTGTAATAGAATTTTGAACAAAGCCCATATCTCAGAAAATTTTCAAAAAAATTGTTTGTTTGAAGAAGAAAAACCAACATTCTAAAAATAGAAAGTTGGTATGTTAGGGTTCAAACTAAATTTGATTGGCTCAAAATACTTCCTCATCAAGCTGGTGTAGTCAAAATCACAAAATGATCAGTTTTTCCCTAGTGGGTCTATTCTACTTTTTCAATTTCAGAAAACATTTCGGGAGCTCTAAAAGTCATCAATGGAGGCCAGTCAACTACCAAGTGTCAGATTCAACATTCAAAGCACTAAACAAAAGATGAGATGGTGAACACGCATGAAGAATGAAGGAGTAAGTTTAAATCTGCAAAATAATGACTAAGTCTGCTAGCCATGGACGCTAGACAACTGTTGGCATTCAAATTTGCACCTCTTGAATATAGATTTGAAACAGACAACTATGCACAAATAAAATTCTCTTCAAATTAGGAGGGGAAGCTCCCTCTTATTGGTGGTGTTCAAGAAAGTAAACTAAAGCTAAGTTTCCTATCTTTTTTATCTGCTAAGAGCACAAGGTTTATAAAACTCAAGCACCATAGCTAAGATTTTCTGATTTGGAACTTCAACTACAACTAACCTACGCTAATGACGTTTCTAATTTCTCAAGTAAACATAGAGAGAGAAATATAAATGGAAAAGGTTTGATTCTCTAACAAAGTACTTAGATAAACTCTTCTTCCAACATACATCTACTTACTTTCAATGCAAGCTGAAATTAAAGATCATATAAGGATAACACAATAAACAAAAATCTGAGACATTATATCAAGGAAAAATAGGCTCAAGACTTTATTTCTCAAATCTCTAGAACAGAGATTACACTAAGCACATGCACAAAACAAGAACGTTCAGCTAAAAGAGACTTGCAAACTTATTCTTACACAAAGTAAACAACAACTACAACAACTTGCTAGCTAAAAAGGCTCAACAATTTGCTATCATAAGTACAATCAAACAACATTGATTAACAATAGAAGGCACTAATAGGCTCAGTGTTTGTTATCACAAGCATGGTTGAAAATAAATGAGCAAGGCTACTCTTATTTATAGGAAAGTAGAGGAGTAGGGAACCTTAAAATATCCTTGCTTTTACAACTATGGCTTGCTTAGCAAGCAAGATTTATTTCTAAAACTAAAAGAAGATAAGGGTATGTGTAGGATCATGATGGGCCAAAAAGTGGCAATATGATGGGTATTTGTAGGGTATGTGGCTGATGACTTTTTTTACCCAAAATTGATGAAATGAAAAAGGTTTTTAAAGGAGATTATTAGCTTTCCACCAATATAAATTATGCTTTACTTTGAATTTAATAAATAATTATTATTCATTTTCTACTTGAATTACGACTAAAGTGTTGATTAATAGGCTGATTGAAAAACATTTATAGCTTTCAAAATGGTATCACATTTTTTGAATCCAAAACATGCATCACATTCTATGCTTCGCATACTATAGGATTAAAAAAAGAAAATTTGAATTTCATGAAGTTTTGACCAAGTTAAGTTTTGAATTACAAAAAAATATGCATCACATCTGGACATGAGTCCTCTACTTATGTCTAAAATATTATAAAAAAAATATTATCGTTTAATTGTAGTTAGGGTGGTTTGACATACACCTACTTCTTATTTTTTCCCTGAAATTTAAGTACTACTGCATTGAAATTTCAAATTTTCACCAAATAGATTTTTTTTTTTAAAAAAACCTAATAGTTTAGAAACTACATTCAATTTCCTATAGATTCTATTCTTACATATTTTTGAAATAATATAGATAACTTATTCAAATTTTTATGTCAAGTTGCCTAACTCTGATTTTTCTAAATTTTTTGCCACTTAAGGGCCTATTTTTTCCATGATGATCCTGCACATACTCATAACATCTAACAACCTAAGAAATCAGAAAAAATAGGAAATGCCAACTATTACATTTTATCTTCTTTCTCTTCTTCAAAGAATAGATAAAAATTGTTCTGAGAATAGAAAGAAAGCAGAAAGAAATCTTCTTTAATTCTCGATCACATCCACTAAAAAGCTAGAAACTGTGTCCTTGTCAAGTGCATCAATACTATCAATTTAGCAAAGTTTCACTTTTCTAAGATTTCTTCACCATCTGCAATTTATCTCAGGAAATATTCAACCTCATTGGCCTCTTTCTCAAACTTTGTTGACATCATGGAAATATGACTCATTCTACCACTAACTAAATTATTGCCATCGTTGTTGTGAAGAACATTCTGAAAATGGGCTTGCACTTCATCAAGTCCAACATAGTAACCATCTTCAAGACTTTATCGAGAAGGTATCTCTGCAAAAAACTCACTAATGAATAGAAGAGCTTCAATCACCCTTTGTCTATATGCAATAAACTCCTCAGATATCCTCTCATAGGTTCTAACCTTGAAGATGTGATGCTCTCTCGAAGTAAGGATCTGCCTCTTATGTTCTCTTGAAACCATTGAACCATAAGCTATATCCAAATCTGCAATGATGATTTCATGCCTTGGTTTCACCTCTGCCATTGATTGTTCAAATCCTTGAATCTCTTGACGTAGCTTATGAGTGTCGTCCCTTAGCTAAAACATATGTTCCAAGATTTCCTTTCCTCTGACGATGAAACTCTCAAACCATTCTTGAGTTTGTTTCCCACATATTACTCGTTGTCTCAACTGATGATGATCAACTGGTGTCTCTAGAAACTAAGTCACTAATAACTTTCATGAGCAATAGTTTCAAAGATAGCAAGTCACGATACTCTTAGATTGAAAAGAATGTGTATGTTGTGGTTCGAGCTGTAAAGAATTTCAGATTTTATATATTGAATTGCCATACCATTGTATATGTCACAGATCCAACATTTAAAAATGTGCTAACTCAGTAGGATATGGGGTCAAAGAGAGGAAAGTAGGTCGCAGAAGTGCAAGAGTATGACTTGGAGATCAAGCCGACCAAACTCGTTCATAGGAGAGCTCTTTGTCAGTTGATAGCATAGGATGGTGACAAGAAGCTTCAAGCCAAAGGTATACTTGAACTTGAACCTGAAGTTAAATAGGATCTGCCTATGGTCCTACTGATTGAGTTTGTGGGAGAATGGTTTATTGAGATATGGTTTTACCTAACTTATGGTGATTTCCTGAGTCATTTGATCAAGCCTTCTCAAGAGAACGTGAAAGCAGTTGCTCAAGATTCATCTTCAACAAATTTTGATATTGTAGATGCCTTGATGAAGAAAAAAGTATAGATTTCTCAGTTAGAATATCTCCAAGATTATCCAGAGCAAGTGGACCAACTTCTTAATTTTGTAAAGAAGGCACCTATCAAGCAGCCTACATTGCTTGAATTATCCACTCTGACGGAAGAAAAGCCAAAACCCTTCTATATTTTTTTGTACATAGGGGGTTACAAACTAAGTAATTGTATCATCAATTCTAGAGCCTCAAACAACATCATGCCTCTACAAGTGATGAATGCTCTATGACTTTCGTACACCAAGAAAAAAGACAAATGTTACTCACTAGAGTCCAAGTTAGTGTCGTTGGTTGGACAGTTGAAGGATGCTCAAGTGAGGTTGGCGGCCTGCCCTAAGAAGAAACTTATGATGACCATCCTGTTGGCTGACATTCCAGCTAGCTACGGGATTCTATTGAGTATAAGCTTTTGCAAGGACCATGCTTGTGATAACAAATGTTGAGCCTATTATTGCCTTTTATTATTATTTAGTGTTGTTCAATCATGCTTATGATAGAAAATTACTGAGCCTCTTTACCCAGCAAGTTGTTCTTCTCTTTGTGTAAGAACAAGTTTGCAAGTCTTGTTTTGTGCATGTGTTTGGTGTAATCTTTGTTCTAGATATTTGAGAAGTAAAGTATTAAGCCTATTTTACCTTGATATAATGTCTCATATTTCTGTTAAATTTCAGCTTGCATTGAAAGTAAGTAGATGTATGTTGGAAGGAGAGTTTATCTAAGTATTTTTTCAGAGAATCAAACTTTGTTCATTTCTAATTCTCTTGCTTTGTGTTTACTTGAGAAATTAGAAATTTCTTTAGCGTAAGTTAGTCATAGTTGAAGTTCTAAATCAAAAAATCTTAGCTATGACGCTTGATTTTTATAAACCTTGTGCTCTTAGTTGATCAAAAAGATAGGCAACTTAGTTTTAGTTTACTTTCTTCAACACCATCAGCAAGAGGGACCTTCCCCTCCTAATTTGAAGAGTAGTTTATTTGTGCATAGCTATCTGTTTCAAATTTGCATTCCAGAGGTGCGAATTTAAATGCTAGAGAGTCATATAAGCATAACACAATAAACAAAAATCTAAGATTTTATATCAGGGCAACAAAGCAGTAACTAGACTTTATTTTCTCAAATTTTAGGAACAAAAGATTACACTTTTAGGACAACAGGATTGTAGCAAAATAGGCTTACAATTTAGCCATCAAACCAGAATACATCAACACATGACACATGCATTGAACAATACTTGTAGCTAAAGAGGCATGCAATTTTCTCTTACTTAAAGTGAACTGACACTTAATAACAACTTGTTGCATTACAAGCTTGTGATTTGCTATCACGAGTAAAACTCACTTTGTGTAAGAGAAAATCGCATGCCTCTTTAGCTGCAAGTATTGTTCAATGCATGTGTATTGTGTTGATGTATTCTAGTTTGATGGCTAAACTATAAGCATATTTTTCTACAATCATGCTATTCTAGAAGTGTAATCTCTTATTCTTGAAATTTGAGAAAATAAAGTCTTGTGCCTACTTTGCTTCCCTAATATAAAGTCTCAGATTTCCATTTATTGTGTTATACTTATATGATTTTAATTTTAGCTTGCATTGAAAGTGAGTAGATACATGTTGAAAAAGAGTTTATTTAATTATTTTTTCAGAAGATCCTTCCTTGTCCATTTCTAACTCTCTTTCTCTACATTTAATTGAAAAGTTAGAAACGTCATTAGAGTAGGCTTAGTCGTAGTTGAACTTCTAAAACAAAAAATCTCAGCTACGATGCTTGAGTTTTATAACCTTGTGCTCTTAGCTAAACAAAAATATAGGAAAATTAGTTTTAGTTTATTTTCTTTTTAACAACATCAGCAAAGAGGGAGCTTCCCCTCCTAATTTGAAGAGCAAGTTACTACACATAGCTAAAGAGAACAACAACTACAACAACATATTGCTAGCTAATGAGGCTCAACAATTTTCTATCATAAGCATGATTGAATACACGTCCTTTGGTACCATGGGTTTGGGGGGAGACTAGACCTTGTGACCTCTTACCTAGAATAGGATAGTTTATCCAATCGAGTTAGGCCCCCCGCCCTAATTTTTAGTACATATTAAACTTGTTATCTTGATATTATTTAAATTAGGGAAATTATGATAATGATAAGGAACATTATGTGGCTTGCTATGCAAGGGTTGAATTCTAATAAATTTTTTCATCTTGATCATGTATCATAACTGAGTTAACAATGATAGTAAAAGAGAAAGGGATGACAATATATTAATATTTGTTGGAAATATAAGCTACTAAGATAACTAAATTGCTCTTTCCTAAAGCCTAATTCAAACCAATAAGTGAATGTGTTGGAGAATGCACCTAGATTATAATTTGACAATGGGTTTTGTTTGTTTGTTATTAGATAAGCAGGGGAAGGGCCCTAATCCTATGGTCACAAAGTCAGAACAACAAACAAAGAAATAGTTTGAAAAAAAAAACACCATCCACCATGAGGCCTAAAGAGGAACGCAAGCCAAGAAACTAGAATTGCAACCACAAAACCATTATCAACATAATAAAAAACAAAATACCCATATTAATCCATAAAACGGTACACAAACCATTTATGAGATTAAAGATAGACTAGCAGGTGTGAAACCATAACAAAGCTATCAAAAAATAGTAGTCTGAGACAATACTACTAAGCACCAAAATTTTTAGAGCACACATTTGACCAATGCAAAAAATACCCAATTATCACCAATTTGGAACCCACACTCCCTCCAAGCAGGGCAATCAATAACTTTCAAAATGAACCTCATAGTCAACCAAATAGGCCAACAGGCCACCCTCCAAGAAGACAAAATAATAGCCTATAACAACAACCACCCCAAGTGAGGGTAAGATAATCTGTACTTCTAACTCATACAAGCAGGATTGAGAGGATTGTGAAAACCAAACCACCAAAAAATGACTAAATCCATCATCACTCCTTGAAAGAACCATCTCGCGTTGAGCCTGTTACTTAGAACAACCAGTTCGGAACTAGAAATAACATTAACATTGATGGGGTATAAATCCCCCATCCACCTCCTTTTTTCTCCATCTTTAAAGGAGAAAGCATATCCCAAAGGCAGAACCTCCCAAACAACACCACTTGTAGAATACCAACCGCTCAAATGGAACACCAACTATGGGCTTGAAACAAGAGCACAACCAACACAGACCTGCAAGCCACCCTTCAGGCAATAAGAACAACAACCTTTAACAACATCTACCCCCCTAAGGAACCAAGACAACTTGAACATCAAGGCTTCCATGCAACAACAACATCTAAACAACACCATTAAAAAAACAACTCTCGAAATATCATAAGAATAACACATCCAAACTCCACACCATAGTTGAGGAGTTGACAAGCAAAAAAAAACACTAAGGAGTCAACACCAGCTTAGAGCACCACTCTGCCCAACACACCTCAACAAAGAGAGCCACTAAAGCATCCACACTCAACTAGTTCAACCTTTTCTCCACACCATAGTTCAGGAGTTGACAAGCAAACCAAATAGGCCAATAGGCCACCCACCAAGCATACAAAATAATAGCCTGTAACAACAACCACCCCAAGGGTGGGTAAGAAAATCTATACTTCCAACTCATACAAGTAAGAATGAGAAGATCCTGAAACCCAAACCACCAAAAAATAGCTAAGTCCATCATCACTCCTTGAAAGAACCATCCCACATCGAGCCTATTACTTAGAACAACCAGTTTAGAACTAGAAACAACATTAACACTAATGGGGTAGAAATCCCCCATCCACCTCCTTGCTTCTCCATCTTTAAAGGAGAAATCATATCGCAAAGGAAGAACCTCCCAAACACACTACTTGTAGAATACTAGCCCCTTGAACGAAATACCAACTATTGGCTAGAAATAAGAGCACAACCAACACAGACCTACAAGCCACCCTTCAAGAAATAAGAACGAAAACCTTTAATAGCATCCACCCCCTGGGGAACTAAGAAAACTTGAACATCAAGGTCTCCATGTGGCAGCAACATCCAAACATAACCATTAAAACAATAACTCTTGAAATATCATAGGAACAACACATCCAAACTCCACACCATAGTTCAGGAGTTGACAATCAAAACAAAGCACTAGGGATTCAACACTAGCTTAGAGAACCACTCTGCCCAACACACCTCAACAAAGAGGGCCACTAAAACATCCACACTCAACTGGTTCAAACTTTTCTCCACACCACAGTTCGAGAGTTGACAAGAAAACTAAATAGGCCAACATGCCATCCTCCAAGTAGAAAAAATAATAGCCTGTAACAACAACCACCCCAAGGGCGGATAAGACAATCTATACTTCCAACTCATACAAGAAGGATTGAGAGGATCCTAAAACCCAAACCACCAAAAAACAACTAATTTCATCATCACTCCTTAAATGAACCGTCCCGCATCGAGCCTGTTACTTAGAGCAACCAATTTAGAACCAAAAACAACATTAACACTGATGGGGTAGAAAGCCTCCATCCACCTCCTTGCTTCTCCATCTTTCAAGGAGAAAGAATATCCCAAAGGAAGAAACCCCCAAGAAACAAAACTTGTAGAATACCAGCCCCTCGAATAGAACTCCAACTCTGGGCTAGAAACAAGAGCACAACCAATAGAGACCTACAAGCCACCCTTCAGGCAATAAGAACAACAACATTTTAAAACATCCACCCCTTGAGGAACCAAGACAACTTGAACATAAAGGCCTTCATGCAACAACAACATCCAAACAACATAATAACAACTCTCAAAATATCATAGGAACAACACATCCAAACTCCACACAACATTTCAGGAGTTGACAAGCAAAACAAAGCACTGAGGAGTCAACACTAGCCTAGAGCACCACTCCACCCAATACACCTCAATAGAAAGGGCTAATAAAGCATCCACACTCAACTGGTTCAACCTTTTGTCCACTCCCTTGAAGAACATCAACGAGCCATTGAAGACCATAGCCAATAAAGAAGATAATCTTGAAACAAGAGAGTCCACAACACCCTTTAGGACCTACTTCAAACTAGCCACAAAAGGAGCCAACAAACCTTCCAAGGGGACCTCAAAGGTGACCAAATGCCTCAAATTCAACATAACCTTAGTAGCTTTAGTTAGAGCACCATTTGAATCCAACACAACCACCTCCATAAACAAACCCCAAACCTCATGAGGTAGGAGCATAGTGAAAATATCATAATCGTTATAACCCTTAAGAAAACCTTGCTTGATGGCACCAAAGCAGGACAAAGGCATCATGACCACCAAAGAAAGCAGAAAGAAAACCACAATAAACATTCCAGAGACCCAAGTCAGAAGGACAACCACACTCTTGAAACCCACAAAAGCAAGAAACTGCAGCTTCAAAACAATTGAGGCAAAGCACAAGACAATAACCTCAAGTAAAGTAATACTGAGCAAAAATAGCCAAAAAAAACCCCACAAAACTAGAGTCCATAAACAGGACAGAAACAACCTTAAGCTTGAGCCAGAAAAGGACAACACAGCGCAAACAAAAAAATTTAGCACATAGACCAAACAAAGCAGTGAAGCAGGCACTATGAAGGCAAGAAAACCACAATAAACCAATAGGGCACCAAAGAGGACACTTATAGCAGTGACTAACTACCACCCAACCTCCAACAAACATGTACACAACATGAGACAAAGAAGAGTCCACCATAGGACTCAAATCAACAACCCTAAACAAAAACTCAAATAAAACAAAGGACCCGCACGGCACTACAGGACCAACAACCACAAAGAGAGGTTTTGGCATAGCACAAAATGTGGAATTGAAAAGCTCCATAGAAGAAACAATAAGGCACATGCCCTAGCCAACCTCACCATCATAAGGCTCAGACTTCGTCAGGGCTAAACCCCCAACCACAAAACCAACATTTCCAAGAGAAGTCTTCAGCAAACGTGGAACTCCACAGAGCATCCAGGAATAGGGAAGATGAATCAAGTCTTTCCCTGTCAACAAATCCCCAAAACAACACACCGATATAGGGGCCCAAGAGACATTTAAGAGAAACTTAGCCGCAACCCCTACCAACCAAAGCACTGGTAGAGGAGAAGGCGCCACCAATAAAAAGAAGAACTTAATCCTTCCCCAATCCGATGTCCCCAGAGGCCAACCAGAATGCCACAGTCCGAAAGGCAGAGCAAACAAACCCCCACCTTTAGCAGACACACCAATAAGACTAGGAAACAATAGATGAGTAGTGACTAATTACTTGTAAAAAGAGAAATATGATAGTAATTTTTTTTCTAATCTCTATTTTATGATAATTTTATTATGTGGAAATATATTAAGATAATATCTTTATATATATAAATTTAGATCCCCAATTTAAAATATCATGATCAAATTATTGAAATGATTCAAATTAAATGTAAAAAAAATAAAAGTGAATAAATCGGCATTAAAATTCATCACTAGAACTTAAAATAACTAATATGTTAAAAATACAATTATAATTACAAATGTACTTAAAGATATAAAATATTAGAATGTATATTGAGTCTTTCACTTTTCTCCTATGTAAAAGAAAGATTTTGAAAGTTAATTATTCCCTTTCTTAAATAGCAAACCATGTCACTTTCATGGAAATTGATAGGAGTGCTCTGTCGAAACTTTCTAATTACGAGGGCAAGTGAATATAATTCAGTGTCTTACAACAAACCAAAAATGGTAATGTGAATCTTAGCTAAAGACCAAATCTAAGCAAGAAAAATGCACCTAAACAAATAAACATACGTAATTCCGAGTCGGCATCTAAATCATCCTATTCTACATTGGATTTGCTAATTTATCTTTGCTCTGGATTGTAAATGTTGTCCCGCTGCTTAATTCTGAGAATACGGCGTTCATTGGAAGCCTTCGTCTTCCACGAATCGAGATGACCTTACACTTTTATCTTACTAATATTCAATTGATTCCTTGAATAACGGAGGATGATCCCATGACAGAGATGTAGATACCGGACAAGTTTTCCAGAGTATTCCGCGTTGCCTTATTTACTGAACAGATTTCGGGTATATGATAGAGGGAACACAAGACGAGTACCTCCAGCGCTTATCGTGCAGCGTCAGCATCTCTTTAGCTTTAGTCCTTGCCTTGGTCGTGCACTCACCGTGCATTAGCATGCACAGCTTGGCGACTGCACCGATCTGCACCATTTCATTAATTATTCGCTCAGACGGAGAAAATTTACAAAGAGACCAAAGGATCCGAACGGCCTTTTCTGTTGCGAAGTTGGAGACTCTCATTATTTTCTTAGAGACCGATGGGATACCCATGGCGTGGTCGGCCATGGCAGCCCTTCCTTCTGCACATCCGCATAACACATCGAGAAGACATAACATCTTCTCGCAGATGCTTTTTTTCTCCACAGTCTGATCGGGAAGCGATTCAATCAACGCGCAGACGGCCCCGGCTTGGATGGCTTTAATTTTGCTGCGCCTGCTGGTGGAGCTCATTGCGGTCAACACCTCGAGGGCGGCCACGGTTGCCTTGTGGCACACCTCCTCTGTCAACACTTCCAGAAGTCCTTCAATTAAATCATCGTTGGCGTTCATAACAAACCTGTCGATGACTTTCCTTGACACCGTCTGTAAGAGCACGGCGGCATGAAACCGGGCATTGGAGGTGCCTCTCTTAAGAATGGAGGCCAAGGACGCTAGACACTTGGCGGTGGCAAGTGAATCCAACGTTTCGTCAGGCAAGGGAAGAGAATAAAGGATCCCCAACGCTTCCTCACAGGCTGACGCAATTTCATAGCAGCAACCGGCTTCGTCAGTTTCGGCACTAGGGTTTTCAATGAGAAAGACTAAGACAGCCGGTGCGTCGGAAAAAGCGATAAGTCGTCTGTTGCTCTCGCTCTCACCGGCTACAGATCTGAATTTCTTCAACGCCTTCACTTGAAAGGCCGAAGCCGGAGACGACTCGATGTCTCGGAGCAACTTATGAAGTTGATCGGCGTCGAGGGGCGGCGGGGGCGTGGAGATCCGGTGGACGCCCTTGGGAGAGTTGAGGTCGCACCACTGTTGGATGAGCCGCCACAATGTGTGGTTGGGTGTGAGGTCGGCGTTGTGAATGTGTTGCCTTGTGAGAGGACAGGTGTTGTTCCCCAGTGTAAACATCCATTTCTCAATGCTCTGCCGGTCGTAGGTGACTCCCGTGCAGAGCGTGACAGGGTCTTTCATCAACTGCATCGATATAGGGCACAGGAAATACGAAGGGATTTCCACCTCTGCAGAATCCATGCCGTTCCGCACAGCACACAAACGATATAGTAGAGGCTATTGCTAACGTTGGAAGGCGCTAGAGTTATGGAGATAATGCATGTTGTGGAGGATACAGAGGCTTTAATAGATTCTTTTGGAAGAGACAGATCGATGTCAACGGTTGATTAGAGTCTCGTTGGCATTGGTGAGCGCGGTGTTGCTTCCACATAAAAAAATGTGGTAAAGTCAACACGCTCTGCAATTATAAAAAATGGTTGTTGATGTAGGAAGCACAAAGTCAGGGAAGCAAAGCCGCGCAGGTGCTACCGGCGGTACCGTCCACATTTTGCATCCTCGGATGTCACCCCAAGTGTCGCAATCCTTTTATACTGAATTTTTAAGGGCTTGTAATCTGATTAAACACGGCAAACCGAAGACAAAATCTCAATGCTTCTCATCTTTGGCAACATAAGCTTACTCTATTTTTTATATCTGTAGTGTACGATATAAAAATTATCTATTCTTGCAGGTCAACTTTATACCTTTTCCGAGCGATGCTAAAATATTATTTGTTTTATTTACCATATTTACCAGTTTATGTTCTATTCAACTTTCCATTCACAAAACGACGATGGTAAACAGGCATTTCGAGAGTTCAACCGGAATAAACAAAATGTCTAAGATAAAACCACAAAATTTATTTTTATAACTAGCAATCGGACCTAGGTGTGCATTGGGTATGCCGAAGAGATCTCGATGGTCAATTAGGAAATTTTTCGATCTATAAATTATTATATAATATTAATTACTAGCAATTGCATTTTAGGTTTGCAATGGGGTACACCGAACAATTAGGAAAATAGATAAAGGGAGATATGGATACATAGATAGAGAGAGGGAGACATGTCTAAAGAGAGAGATATGGATGGATAGAGAGGGAGACATGTCTAGAGATAAAGGGGGGAGGAAAATAGAGGTAGAGATGAAGATAGAGCAAGAGAGGAAGAGGGAGACAAATAGATAGAGAGATATAGGGAGAGGGGGAAAGAGAGATAAAGAGATATAACAGAGAGAATTAGAGATAGATAAATAGAGATGGAGAGAGGGAGAGAGTAGGGAGAGATAGAGATATATGGGAAGAGAAAGAGAGAGATGAAGATATGTGGGAAGAGAAAGGGAGAGAGAGAGGTAGAGACAGAGATACATATAGGGGGATAGGGAGGGAGTGAGGGAGGGAGAGATGGGGAGAGATAGAGAGGGGGGAGATAGAAAGGGAGGGAGGAAGAGAAAGGGAGAGAGATAAGTAGAGGAGGGAGAGATAGAGAAGAGGGGGAGAGAGGGAGAGAGATAGGTTGAGGACGAAGAGAGAGAAGAGGAGAGAGGGAGGGAGATAGGTAGAAGAGGGAGAAAAAGAAGAGGGAGGAGACAAGGAGAGAAATATGTAGAGAGGGAGAGAGAAGAAGATGTGGGGTAGAGGGAGAGATAGCTCAAAGAGATAGAGAGGGAGAGAGAGATATAGAGGAAGAGGGAGAGGTAGATACAAAGAGATTTAGATGGTGAGATAGACTGATACAGAGATAGAGATATAAGGAGATATAGAGAGAGGAGGAGAGGGAGAGAGAGACAAATAGAGAGAATCAAAGATAAATAAATAGAGAGGGATAGAGAAATAGGGGAGATAGAGAGAGCGAGAGAAGTAGGGAGAGGTAGAGATATATGGGAAGAGAAAGGGAGAACGAGGTAGAGATAGAGAGATAGGGGATAAAGAGGGAGGAAGGGAGAGATGGGGAGAGATAGAGAGAGGGAAGGAGAGAATGGTCAATAAGGAGGGAGGGACAGAGAGAGGGAGAGATATAGATAGAAAGAGGGAGAGATAGAGGGGGGAAGAGAGAGAGAGAGAGAGAGAGAGAGAGAGAGGTAAGGATATAGAAATAGAGAGGAAGATGGAGAGGGATATGGAGAGGAGAGAGGGATAGATAGATCTATAGAAGAGATAAATATATAGAGAGGGAGAGAGAGGGAGCATATGATAGAGGGAGAGATAGAAAGATAGAGATGGAGATAGGAAGTGATATAGAGAGAGATAAATATAGAGGGAGAGATGGAAGAAGAAATATGGAAAGATAGAGATAGAGAGGCAAAGAGATAAAGATATAGAGGTCTAAGAAGAGAGAGAGAGAGAGAGAGGGGGGGGGGAGGGAGACATGTCTAGAGATAAAGGGGGGAGAAAAATAGACGTGGAGATGAAGATAGAGCAAGAGTAGAAGAGGGAGAAAAATAGAGAGATATAGGGAGAGGGAGAGGGAAAGGGAGAAGGAGAGATAGAGAGAATTAGAGATAGATAAATAGAGATGGAGAGAGGGAGAGAGTATGGAGAGATAGAGATATATGGGAAGAGAAAGAGAGATAAAGATATATGGGAAGAGAAAAGGAGAGAGAGGTGGAGATAGAAATATAAATCAGGGGATAGGGAGGGAGTGAGGTAGGGAGAGATGGGGAGAGATAGAATGATACAGAGATAGAGATATAAGAAGATATAGAGAGAGGAGGAGAGGGAGAGAGAGACAAATAGAGAGAATCCAAGATAAATCAATAGAGAGGGAGAGAGAAATAGGGGAGATAGAGAGAGGGAGAGAAGTAGA
Organism: Sequoia sempervirens; assembly: GCA_007258455.2. Classification (NCBI taxonomy): domain Eukaryota; kingdom Viridiplantae; phylum Streptophyta; class Pinopsida; order Cupressales; family Cupressaceae; genus Sequoia; species Sequoia sempervirens. The sequence goes on from VDFB02047397.1 coordinate 9,370,649, forward strand.
GAGAGAGATATATATAGGAAGAGAGAGAGAGATAGAGATATATGGGAAGAGAATCGAGAACAAGGTAGAGATAGAGAGATAGGGGATAGGGAGGGAGTGAGGGAAGGAGATATGGGGAGATTTAGAGAGAGGGGGGAGATAGAGAGAGGGAGGGAAAAGGGAGAGAGATAGGTAGATAAGGGAGAGATATAGAAGAGGGGAGAGAGGGAGAGGGAAAGAGATAGGTAGGAGAGAAAGAAGAGGGGGGAGAGAGGGAGAGAGGGAGACATAGCTCAAAGAGATAGAGAGGGAGAGATAGGGAAGACGAGATAGAGAGATATAAAGGAAGAGGGAGAGAGAGAGAGATAGAGAGATATATATGGTGAGATAAAGTGGTAGAGAGATAGATATATAAGGAGAAATAGAGAGAGGAGGAGAGGGAGAGAGAAACAAAGAGATAGACGAAGATAGAGAATTATTGATAGATACACAAAGATGGAGAGAGGGAGAGAGAAACATAGGGAGATAAAGAGAGGGAGAGAGGAGTATAATTATTTTAAATATACTTTATTTTGTATTATATACAATATATATTTTACATTAATTATATTTAGTATTATATTTATATGTTAATCTTTTGTACTTTATAAAACTATCGTAATTGTTAATTATTAAATATAATCATTATATATATAATAGTTTTATTAAAAATATAAAATAATAATAATATCTATAATTATTTTATTTATAATTTATTTTGTAGTATATATAAAATATATATTATAACATAACATATGTTATTATATATATTAATATTGTGATTTTGAATTTCTAGAATATGTATAATATACTTGTATATTATAATTAGTAATAAAATATAACTATAATGTAAATAATATACATTATTAATAACTATAAATAATATAATATAATATATTTTCTAAATATATATTATAAATTGTCACAATAGATAGTATACTAATATTTAATTTTAATTTAAATACATTGATTAATAAATGTTAAAATTTATTATTTAGATAAAAATAAAACTTTACATAACAATGTAAAATATAAAATAAAATAGGTAAATGTGCTCACTATTATGATCTTGGTCATAATTTTCATTTTAATAAACATACTCTAAAACCCTCATCGAAACCTTACTTTTTAGCAACGAGGAAGAGTTTTGAGGAGTGGAAACTAGTAGCGATGAGGAAAGCAACCAAAACTAGAGAAAAATAGATGAATAAATGGCAAAAAATGATGAATGGCTGGCACAAGATAATTAGTGAATAAACACAAAAGAAAAATCAACTATCCAAATGAAACCAATCATCTCCCAACCCTTGTGGAATGTGTTGCACCGTGGGGTATGTGCAGGATCATGATGGGCCAAAAAATGGTGATATGATGGGTTTTTGTAGGGTATGTGGTTGACGAACTTTTTTTTACCCAAAATTAATGAAACGAAAAGGGTTTTTAAAGGAGATTCTCAGCTTTCAACCAATATAAATTATGCTTCACTTTGAATTTAATAAATAATTATTATTTATTTTCTATTTGAATTACAACTAAAGTCCTAATTTATAGGTTGATTGAAAAACATCTATAGCTTTCAAATGGTATCACATTTTTTTAATATGAAATATGTGTCACATTCTATGCTTCACATACTATAGGATTAAAAAAAGAAAAGAAATGAATTTCATGAAGTTTTGACCAAGTTAAGGCGGTTAGACATATGGGTTTTTTGATTTTTTAAAAGTTGTAATTAAAAATTCATAATTAATTATTTACTTGAAAAAAAATTACAAAAAAATATGCATAACATTGGGATATGAGTTCTCTACTTATATCTAAAATCTTATAAAAATTATTATCATTTTATTGTGGTTAGGGTGGTCAGACAGACACCTACTTCTTATTTTTTCCCTGAAATTTAAGTACTACTGCATTGAAATTTCAAATTTTCACCAAATTGGTTTTATTTATTTTAAAATAAATCTAGTAGTTTAGAAACTAAATTCAATTTTCTACAAATTTTATTTTTACATATTTTTGAAATAATATAGATAACTTATTCAAATTTTTACGTCAAGTTGCCTAACTCTGATTTTTCTGAATTTTTTGCAACTTAAGGGCCTGTTTTTTCCATTCCTGCACATACCCCGTGGATGGATAAAGTGAGCTAGGCTCAGTTCAAATTGGATTTGTCTTCAAAGTAAACTATTTTAAAGTGAGATAATTATTTAAAAATTCATAAATGAATATGGGGAAATTATAAGCATTCCTGCATTTGAATGCATGATAAATCAGTAGTTACATTATATGGGGTGTAACGGTTATATGATATTATAATAATATAATTTATTATGAGTTATGATAATTATTTATATTTTACTATTTTCTAATGGTTTATAGAGGATTTCTTATATATCTATTTAATATATAGATAGTTTTATTTTTAGATAATCAGTTTTTTAAAATAGTGTTTAATTCACCAAAATAACATTAATTTGATTTTTCATTTCTATTAAAAAAATATATTTTATTATAGCTTGGTATAAAGTAAAGTAAAATAAACAATAGTTTAATTAATATAACAAGAATTATATATATCATATTTTATTTTATTATTTTTCTTTTTTCATCCAATCACCAAACATGGTTAAATATGTTAGTCTTCTCTTTTTAACTATGATGAACAAACATAAAAATACTATCAAATAATTGTTTTTTAAGGTATCTCAACCTTGCATCTTAATATTTCATGTTTATTAATTAGTTCAATTTATTTATTATTTTACTATCACATGAGAAAGAGGACATCCCACTTTGAGGTGGCATTCTTGAACACATATCAATATTTTGTAATGTGTGTAGGAAAAGCGCATTTAATATCATTATGATGTGAAAAAGCATGTTATCACTTCTTTATTGTACTATTCAAAAGAAAAAATGCCAATTTGAATAAATTTTTACTCTTGGCATATTTCTTCTAGTGTTGTCATCGATGGCAACCTAAGTTATTATTCTGGTCCATAGATCAAAATTTGTTCCTACTAGCAGACAGAGTGAAGAACAAAGTTTTACCGGAAGTGACAATGAAGAACATGGTATTTGGTTAGTATGTTGATCTGTATTCTTCATCGGATTATCATTTTAGGTTGTGGATATCGACAAAGGTTTTAGAACATCTATTTTATCTTATTGTTAAGTTTTGTGTTGTCGCATTAGTTGGTGTATGAGTTAGGAGATCTAGTAGGATGAGTTTTCTTTTTATTTGCTCATGGTGGCCGACTTGGAAAATGTACCATGTCGTGGATGTATAAGGAGTAATTGTTTAATTGTTTCTTGTGTTGGAAATTTTGTTTTCTATCCCAAAATAACATTAGCTAACTTTGATGGGTGTGCATTAAATATAATTTATGATTTGAGGTAACCGTTGGAGAATATTTCAAGTTTTTTTGAAGCTGACATGAAGTGATTGAAATCCTTGATAGCAGATATATATGTGAGTTCAGGTAATTCATTTTGATGTGTGTGTAGGTGTGAAGAGCATAACGAATGTGTGTGTGAATATAAAAAAAATTAGTTGAGCGAATTTTGCTTGTGTAGAAGAGGATTTTTGTGAAGCGAATTAAGGCAAAGTAGAGAAAAGTGCAGAATCATATAGAAGGTCTAGAATATGATCTATGAGCTTCACCAGAACTGATACCAGGAATTTGCAGATGCTACTTCCTCAGTTCAACCTTTTTTTGTAATCCAAACATTTTGTAAGGCAGTGCGCCTTCCTAATTTTAAGCAATGAGCTCTAAGCAATGTGCCTGAATGCATGTGAACTCTCTTTTTCTTCATACTTTTAATAGAGTATAAATTGTGGATTAATCTCCATCGTGGTTTTTCCCTTAATAGGGTTTCCATGTTAAAATCTTTGTGTTATGGTGTTTTGATTTTCTTCTTCTTATGTGTGCATCTTTACTTCTGTTGAAATGTTGTAAATGGTTTAAGATCTGAAACGAAAGTCAAATATTGTTGAACACTGATTCACCCTCCCTCTTAGTTTTCTTTGAGTCCAAAATTGGTATCAGTGCAGGTTCCTCTGAAGAAGTTTTAAAACTTGAGGTGGATCTTGGAATGAAATGGACTCTAGTAGTCTTCGACAATAGCTTTTGGTGGCACTTGATGATCTTGATCAGTCTAAAGAAGAATTCATGGAATTAAAAGGAAATCTTGAGGATGCTAAAAAATTCATTCAATCATTGAAGGATAAAATCAACAAGTCAAGAGAAAAGAGGAAGGAGTTATGTGATCAGTTGAAGAAGAAAGAAAATAAAAGCCTGGAAGATGTTCACCTGAATCAAACCTTAAAAGAAATAACTGAAGAATGTGAAAAGCTTGCTAGAAACAATGCTACTCTTAAGCTTGAGATGGAATCTATGGTAATGAGGAAAAAAAAAGGAGATTGAAGAAAGAAAGAAGAATGAGGATAATCTAGCCAAGTTCTTAAAATAAAGATCTGAAGAATGCAACAGAGTTAATAGTGGATTCATTCAGCTAGAGATTGAACTGCAACAATCTAGAAATAATGAACAAGAGCTTGAAAGAAAGATAGTTATTCTCAGAGATTGTAGCGCTCGAAAAATTAAGAGTGCTTTCAATCCATTTAAATCAGCATTAAAGAGAAATTAAGAGTATTAAATTTATTCAAACCATTATAAAAAGGTTTCCAAGAAGTCAACATTGTTCATAACACTTTCAAATGATATTATTAAAGAGAATTTAAACTGCATTTCACATATATAATAAATACATCAATGTAGTGTATCGAGATTATACAAAAAATAAGTATTTCAAATGACTTTCTCATATACATGTATTCAATCTTACTTGGAAGAATCAACAATTCAAATAGAACATCTTTTCTATGCTAAGTTATAAAACTTTAACTTTTCAATCAATGTTACATTAAATACTTTCAAATCATTCTTCCATTTCAAGTTTCAACAAGAATGTCAAAATACATATACATTTACAATGAGCTTCACAAGCCAAATCTGAATAGTACATAAGTACATCAATAGCAAATAAACTTGGAACCACCAACCGCCGTGACACCTTGGTCTTCTTGCGAGCTGGGGCCAAGAATGTGATTCAGGCGCCTTTTCTGCCCAACCACGAAATCCATGACTTCCTCGGGTCCCTTCCTAACTTGAAGGAACCCCCGACCCTGCATAAAGGAGCCTAGCAACCCGAAACAACAAAACAGGACGGAACTCTCGATGCGTTCCTGATGCCTATATGCATTTCTAACATGAGAAATAAACACATTTCTTGCAACAGGAGGTGGCAGAGACTCAAATAAATTTCTAGGATTTTAAAACAAACAATCCATCTATTTCAATGGTACAGTGCTTGGCCAAGCAAAATAATACAAGTAATGGTAGATTAGAAAAGGTAATACTACCGTCTCTGTTTGCCCACCTTCGACACCCTGTCCTGGAAGTTACCATAATAAATACTTAAGCATAAACTTTATACATTTTCATACATGCTTCAATCATTCAATCAATTCTAAAAGAAATGAATTTTCAGAACATCCTTTGTAATTCAGTTGTAAGATGTCATTTATTCTTTGGTAAGTGTCCCTTTTTGATTTGGATAAAGGCTTTGTTTTAAAGAACATATATATATTGATACTTTTCAGTGTACTAATAGAAAGAAAGAACAGTGTTTTCTATTTTTAGTATGCATTTCTTTTTCTTTCCAAGCTCAAGCTGACAGACAGTTTAATTCCCAAATTCAATGCAGGTTACAGAATAATAATAATATACTGATACAGTGCAATTTATTCAATAATTCTAAGGTTTGAAAGATAGACTTTCATTTAGATTTTTGTGTTGTATTCCTTTACTCAGGATTGTACTGCTTTAAAGTAATCAAGATGGTGTCTCAAAAACATTTCTGTTTCTTGTTTCAGGTTTAACAAATCTGAGATACTGGTGTGTAATTAACAGAAGTTCATGCTACTTTCTGGAAATGAGTTTAACAGAGTTCATACTATTTTCTGTTCTGGAAATGAGTTAAACAGAGTTCATACTATTTTCTGTTCTGGAAATGAATTAAACAGAGTTCATACTATTTTCTATTCTGGAAATGAATTAAACAGAGTTCATACTATTTTCTGTTCTGGAAATGAATTAAACAAAGTTCATACTATTTTCTGTTCTGGAAATGAATTAAACAGAGTTCATACTATTTTCTGGCACATATGTGCATGGATAACTATATATATGTATACAAATTATATATATATGTGTGTGTGTGTGTGTGTATGTGTATGTGTATGCAGTCAATTGTATATGTATATGTAAAATTCGTGTATAGCTGTGTATACTTTGAAGTAAGAAATTCTAGTTTTCAAAATCTGATTGAAGAATTCACTGGTCGTACACACAGAACAGGATATTTTCCATGGTTTCCTTACTGGCATTGAGCGACTAAAGGGCTCAGGGGAAGCCCTTGCCCCTCCCATGGGGAGGGGGCAGGCTGTGAGGGGCTCGCGCCCTCTCCATAGGCCACGGCTTGTGGAGGGCGCGAGCCTCCCACAGTCCACGACCTTCCCATGGGGAGGGCAAGGGAATTAATCCCTTATCAATTTCAAAACTCAAAAAAAAAGAAAGACATTTGCCCAGTATAAACTGCATTCGGATTTATCTCAAGACATTTTGATTTTTATTTAGATGACAGAATTTTTAAACAAACCAGATATGGAGACATATAATTGTAATTACACTTGAGAAAAATGCAGACTTGCCACAAAACGAAAACCCTAACTCTGAAGAAGGAATGTGTATTCTATAATTGCAACACAGAGTAGTAAGCTGATACCCAGATTTCAAAACGAATTTGGAAAAATTTCACAGATGTTTGCACTCTAAACAGAGGATAAAACATGTCCTACTGCAGTTTTTTTACAATAAAATTAAAAGAAGGCATAGCAATGAAGAGAACCTGGCACAATTTGCTTCCAATGCAGTTGTTCCACAATACCTTCTTCGCCTCTGATCCAGAGCTCTTCGATATGATTCAATTCAAAATTCTCTTTTCTTTCTTAAAGCCCTCTTCCTCTTTTTCGAGGATCATGCATAAAATTTCCAGATGATAGCAGTTTCCAAGGATTGCCACATGCCCAGTGAATTGTTGGTTTTGAGACAGAATTTCCAGAGCCCAATGTTCTCTCGGGCTGTTCATTCTTCAATATTTTTGGAAAATTTATATACAAAACTGAATTATATCCTTATTTTATGCTAACTCTAAGTTTTTATTTATGAAACCACAATATTCTATTTTATTTATCTTATTTTATTTTTAATCATATTTCTTTTAAAACAGAATCCTTTTCCCTTTTTGTTGCTCAAATAAAATGGAGATTAATAAAATAAAATAAGCCATATTATTTCACAATTTAATTAAACCATAATTTTAAATTTGCTATGCTAATCATTTTCATGCAATCACATTGTAAAAACAAACATGACCTAATGCAGCTACATGATTTAAGTGGTGTGTGCGTAACCGAGAGTTTCTCCTCTTTTACCCTGTCGAGAAGCTAACCTCCTTTTCCTCAATCACACTCTTGGCCTTCGATCTCCTTGGCCTTCGATCACCTGCCACTCAAATGCACTCAGGCGTGCAAAACGAAAGTGTATTAGTAACCATTGTAGAAACATAAATTTAAACAATAATTAATCAATATATAAATGCATTCATAATTCTAGAAAGAAAACAATTATTTGTTTCTACATTCCCATACATCAAAGCATTGTAGTATATTATATTGCTTTAACACATATCATCATTCGTATATTAAATCTCATAAAGTCATGGTCAAACATTATCAAAATATGTCATGGTCAGAATAAGTCATGGTCAAGATAAGTCATGGTCAAAATAAGTCAAAGTAAGTCATGGTCAAGATATCATCAAAGTATGAGACGTGACATCCTTCCCCTCTTGAGAAGAGACATCGTCTCGATGTCTAAAAGCAAATCCACACAAAAGAGTTTGAAGTATCAGTGTATCATAGTCACAATATGCATAAAAAGAAAAGTAAGCTATAACCTCAAATGAGGAAAAGATCTGTTAATGTCATCTGTATTTTCCTAGGTGGTATTATCCATCGAATATTGGTCCTACTGGACCCTGCACTCCACAATATCATGGTTCCACAACTTAACATTGCACCTCCCAGAATCCTGGTGGGCTCCGCTAGCACCACCCCTGAATCCTGCTAAGTGTGCCAGTTATGCACACCACACATATGGTATTACTACCATCCAATTATATATCCAAGTAACAAATAGGTCTTGCACCAGAGCTTACAAGAATAACATCACATCTTTCGAGCTTAAGAATTTATTCACTCTCATCAGTATAAGTATAGAGAACATTTCTCGTTCAAGCATAAGTATCAGTGTAGTTAAGGAAACAATTTTCTATGCTATGAGTATAAACACCCATACATAAATGTCATTGCACAAAGCATGAGAAGTGCATTATTGCACAAGCACCATTCTCATATCATACACATGTAAGTACTTTTACTAAAAGAAAAACAATCAGGCATAGAGGATCCACCTTATCAATCATTCATACCTTGTCTGCAAGACAAAACTTATCTAAACATCCTTACCATTGAAGGCCCCTTAAGGCATCTCAACCTTTTGTCCTTCAAAAATATCGTGGATTCTACAAGACCCATATCCTCAATCATCAACTTTCCCAAAGTCTAGAACCATAATGAACATTCTTTCCTTTAAAACATCCCTTCTTAGGTTTCCTGCCTTCGAGAAGGCTCAACCAAGATTATCTATTATTATCCAATTTATTTACTTCACATATAAATTTCAAATAGAAAAACAACTGCAAAGGTGCTCCAACGAGGTCCAAACAAACCATCGTACACACTGACTATACTGAGACTAGGTCATTTGCAATCCATTCCTCTGACAATCCTAATTTTTGAACTTTCTCTTCCTATATATATTTAGTGCCCTTCATCTTACTTGAATTACACTTCATTGATTTCATCTTTTTCATCTTTCCATTACTAGCTATTGGTTTATTCTAGTTTAGAACATCTTTGAGTAACTTCCTCATCCATTTTTAGTTCTACAATACTTTTATTATCCCCTTTTTTTAAACAATTCACTCTATATATCAAACTTCAATCAACATTTCCAATCTTGCCTTTCTCTTCTCATCCCCCACTATTTTTCTTATCTCAAGGGTTTCTCCTCTCTTTCAACTTTCATTGCTATTTTATTGTCATTTTAGTCTTTCACTCTTACATTCGAACTTTATGTTACCACAACATCTCACATTTTATTAATTAATACATAGCTATGAGAAATTTCCATTCCTATGCCCTTATCCATCCTAAAATATCTTCTTCTGATCTAACAATACATGTTGCCCAAATGTTTCTTTGCTCTACCCTTTCACCACCTGCAACACCTCCCTACTTTCCATTTGTGTTCCATTACATTCACCTTAATTGAAGCTTACTACACAACCACTTTTCTTTCCCAACTAACATCCTACTACCTAATATATCATCATACCAAAACAAGTTTTTCTCAAAACTCAAGGGATATACTTAGTAATCAATCCATAAAGCATGTTCTCAAATTTCCTTTGTACTATCTAGACACTGTGTCCTCTCATATAGTAATACCAACAAGATATAATAAGCCCATAGCAACACCAGTGTTCAAACTTTCCTATTATTTCAAAATTAAATACTTGTATCAGACAACGTATTAAGGAATTTAATCTATCGTAATTCTATCAACATACATACCAGGAACTGAAGCACTCTCTGTATTATACCCCCTCATATGATCTATCAGAGGTCCATCATGGACATGATAGAGCACATAACATGAAACTTGACCATCAATTTAAAAAATTCAAGCATAGCCACCATTTAGAAAAATTAAATCAATCCAAGGAAAAGAAAAGTCGATTTCAACAATAAGGCATAAAATGTGCACCATTTCAACAATAATTCACACATGACCATAATGGTCGCAAGATAAATAAGTATCGAAAATTTGATGGCCATACTTACTCATGCACATAAATAAAAATTCAACTTTGGCCTATACACCATTCAATAAATTGAACAAAAACAATAAAATAAGTAAGTAAATAAATAAATAAGATATCAAATTTTTGCAAGTTACATAACATATGAACAATGTGACTAACTCTAGTCATCAGATAGGGAGTACAATACCCAACCATACATGGGTTTCAAAATCCGAGGTAAGTAAGAGAGCACATTCAATCATAGTGTACAATGAGTCATCTAAGATCCAGTCACACAAAACAAGAGGTCCATTCTACTTCATCATCCATCATCGTTGAAGATGCCAAACAACAAAAATTGCATTCCTTTCAAGGGAACTTCAATCGCCACGTGATGACACACATGGTCAAACACTAGCGAACATCCACAACTCAAGGTATCCAAATGCTTCATTCACAATGAAAAGCAATTACCAATTCCCACTTTATAGATATACACCATTCATATGGATAACGCATTACTACTACATTCACACATTAATTACCTGAAGTTCTCATTTGCACAAATAAATATGCCAAAACACATACACACGGGATATGAAAACAAAAATTATTCAAGTGCATCACTCACACAAGGTAAGTATACCATCTCTAACATAATATGAAGAACAAGCTTGAGCGCTTTACTTGCACTAACCATAGATAATCATAAGTGCATTACTCGCACATTATACATGTATATATATGCAAAGTACCTAACTCACACGATGCATTACTCACACATTGTACATGTATCTATGCAAAGTGCCTACTCACACGATGCATTACTCACACCAAATATAAATCAAACAAGAGTACATTACTCACACATTATACATGTATATATGCAAAGTGCCTAACTCACACGATGCAATCCTCACACCAAATATAAATCACACAAGAGTGCATTACTCGCACAATATATGCAAAGTGCATATTCATATATATATCATTTATGTAAATCCAGCATATAGGACTCATAAGGTCTCACAAGATCAAAACTCATGCCTTGTCATTAAGGCTGACAATGATAACTTGTCTAAACAAAAAATTTTCTCCTAGGACCATATTGAAGACTCCTAAGGAGGCTTAACTTGTATTTACTAAAGATCACAAGGATCATACACACATCCCGATTAGGAAAGAACAAACATCACCTAAAAATCAGCTTACTCATAATCAAATACCTTTACCATTGCAGACATCCTTCTTGGATTCTCTTCTTCCTTAAAGCATCATCTAATCATTAATGGTCGTAGGTGATTGTTCTTTCTACTTGTCTTAATATATGCATATTTTATTTTTTTTACCTCTAGTAACCTTGTAACTTAACCTTTTAGATCATAGTCATTCACCCTTTATGTCCTCAAAGAGACCTCTTTTCTCAATATTTCTCTATCACTTCATGGGTTGTCATCATGTCTTAGCCATCTTGGCTCAGATATATCCATCACAATATCTCAACCCTTTTTAAAGGTACAATCCCCAATCCTTGCTTCGACCATGACATTTTCCTACTAAGGATTCTTTTGAAAATGCCACTAAACTGATGAGTACTCTCAACTAATATAGTCATACCATGTCTAATCTTCTTGGTTCTCAACTTAAACGTCCAACACTCATTGAGGTTCCAACCCATCAAAGAAATCTTTGACCCAAGATAGGGTGCTAATTCACTCGATGCTCTTAGAAATTTAGGTCATCAACAGGTTCACATTGCAACCTATAGCATAGAAGTCTTAAGGTCCAAGTGTTGAACCTATGGCTCTGATACCAAGATCTAGCGCTCGGAAAATTAAGAGTGTTTTCAATCCATTTAAATTAGCATTAAAGAGAAATTAAAAGTATTAAATTTATTCAAACCATTATAAAAAGATTTCCAAGAAGTCAACATTGTTCATAACACTTTCAAATGATATTATTAAAGAGAATTTAAATTGCATTTCATATATATAATAAATACATCAATGTAGTGTATCGAGATTATACAAAACATCAGTATTTCAAATGACTTTCTCATATACATGTATTCAATCTTACTTGGAAGAATCAACAATTCAAATAGAACATCTTTTCTATGCTAAGTTATAAAACTTTAACTTTTCAATCAATGTTACATTAAATACTTTCAAATCATTCTTCCATTTCAAGTTTCAACAAGAATGTCAAAATACATATACATTTACAATGAGCTTCACAAGCCAAATCTAAATAGTACATAAGTACATCAATAGCAAATAAACTTGGAACCACCAACCGCCGTGACACCTTGGTCTTCTTGCGAGCTGGGGCCAAGAATGTGATTCAGGCACCTTTTCCGCCCAACCACGAAGTCCATGACTTCCCCGGGTCCCTTCCTAACTCAAAGGAATCCCCGGCCCTACATAAAGGAGCCTAGCAACCCGAAACATCAAAATAGGAGGGAACTCTCGATGCTTGCCTGATGCCTATATGCATTTCTAACATGAGAAATAAACACATTTCTTGCAACTGGAGGTGGCAGAGACTCAAATAAATTTCTAGGCTTTTAAAACAAACAATCCATCTATTTCAATGGTACAGTGCTTGGCCAAGCAAAATAATACAAGTAATGGTAGATTAGAAAAGGTAATACTACCGTCTCTGTTTGCCCACCTTCGGCACCCTGTCCCGGAAGTTACCATAATAAATACTTAAGCATAAACTTTATACATTTTCATACATGCTTCAATCATTCAATCAATTCTAAAAGAAATGAATTTTCAGAACATCCTTTGTAATTCAGTTGTAAGATGTCATTTATTCTTTGGTAAGTGTCCCTTTTTGATTTGGATAAAGGCTTTGTTTTAAAGAAGAACATATATATATTGATACTTTTCAGTGTACTAATAGAAAGAAAGAACAATGTTTTCTGTTTTCAGTATGCATTTCTTTTTCTTTCCAAGCTCAAGCTGATAGACAGTTTAATTCCCAAATTCAATGCAGGTTACAAAATAATAATAATATACTGATACAGTGCAATTTATTTAGTATTTCTAAGGTTTGAAAGATAGACTTTCATTCAGATTTTTGTGTTGTATTCCTTTACTCAGGATTGTACTGCTTTAAAGTAATCAAGATGGTGTCTCAAAAACATTTTTGTTTCTTGTTTCAGGTTTAACAAATCTGAGATACTGGTGTGTAATTAACAGAAGTTCATGCTACTTTCTGGAAATGAGTTTAACAGAGTTCATACTATTTTCTGTTCTGGAAATGAGTTAAACAGAGTTCATACTATTTTCTATTCTGGAAATGAATTAAACAGAATTCATACTATTTTCTGTTCTAGAAATGAATTAAACAGAGTTCATACTATTTTCTATTCTAGAAATGAATTAAATAGAGTTCATACTATTTTCTGTTCTGAAAATGAATTAAATAGAGTTTATACTATTTTCTGTTCTGGAAATGAATTAAATAGAGTTCATACTATTTTCTGTTCTGGAAATGAATTAAACAGAGTTCATACTATTTTCTGTTCTGGAAATGAATTAAACAGAGTTCATACTATTTTCTGTTCTGGAAATGAATTAAACATAGTTCATACTATTTTCTAGCACATATGTGCATGGATAACTATATATATATATGTATACATATTATATATATGTGTGTGTGTGTGTGTGTGTGTGTGTGTGTGTGTGTATGCAGTCAATTGTATATGTATATGTAAAATTCATGTATAGCTGTGTATACTTTGAAGTAAGAAATTCTAGTTTTCAAAATCTGATTGAAGAATTCACTGGTCGTGCACATAGAACAAGATATTTTCCATGGTTTCCTTACTGGCATTGAGCGACTAAAGGGCTGAAGGGAAGCCGTTGCCATGGGGGGGGGCGGTGTGAGGGCTCGCGCCTCTCCGGCCGCGGCCTGTGGAGGGTGGCTCGCACTCACAAAAGGATATGAATATCACAGTAAAAACTTTCCTGAGAATTGGACATTCCGACAGGTGACTAATATCTTTCTGTGGACATTCATTTACTTGTCAAACCAGGGGACGTAGACTTTAAATGGCGTAGCAAAATATATGCACTAGGAATTTGTTTTGGTCAAATCTTAGCAAAAATACATACTGGAAAGAAATTATATCTAAGCTACAGAATGGTAATGCAGAATTCTTTAACTCAACTATGCTTGATTAAAACAGAAACTGTAACAGCTACGACTGAAGCACAAACCATGAACTGGCCTTATGCCAGGAACAGTCACAGGGATGGACTCTCTATGCTAAGCAATGTAAGACTGAGTTCGCTAAAACTTCAAAATGAAAGCTAACCGGATATCGGCTAAAAGAACATCTAACTAATTAACTACAGATACTTACTAAGTGGGCCCCCTTAGCAAGCATCTACTGATTACACAGATGCTGAACTCAGAACTTCATCGATCTTTATTCATGAAAACAGAACAAAATACATTGTCTTGTTGGTGTGAAAGCTAACAACAAACTCCGCTTCTGGTCAAACAGATTATGTCTTTCATTATCATACTGATTCTTACATGATCTCTGCTACTCTATTTCTATCTTACCTAACAAATCACCTATTACTCATTCTATTCATCTTCTACCACTACCTCGCGCAGGAGGAGTATCTTATTTTTAAATTAAAAGAACAACTAACTAACTTCATCAAAGAAAGACGTGGAAGTAAAGTATATCCCTGAATCAAGGAACAAACTTCATAAATGAATTTATGTGTTCAACCCGATTCAGAGAGAATCTAGTGCTCCACTCTCTCCAGATTGACTTTCCATTAAAAAATCTTTCCAAATCAGTTTCGGTCAAAGAGTCTTTGGCGGAGCTTCCTCAAAGTCGTGCAGGAAATGGGCTTTACTGTAAGGCTGAGATCGGCTGCACTTGACTCAATCATTCTTCAACAACTTGTGAAACAAAAGGTAACAGACGTGCAAGAAAAGGCATATGGTACATACACGATATCTATTCATTAATCACACATTTCAAATCTACTTCACCATTCAAAAACTTTATACGATATACCAGCCATTTTTGGGAGTCAATAGGGCAATAAATGCAATCAAGTCAACACAATAGGCTGCAGGAATATAAAAGTGTCTTGCTACAAGATATCCCCATAAAAGGTTTCAACAAAGTTTAAACAGCCATGAAATAGCAAAAATGAAGTCATTAAAAAATTTATCATAACATCAAATTATGAGCATATTTTAGGCTCATCACTGCCCCCTACTAGCCCAATGCTGGTCCTCTAGCATTAACTTTCCTGGTGGTTTCTCTGAAGTCAGTAGTGGCTGCATGACTTTGGAATGGATGTCCAAACCTGTAATAGAATCCTCTGAAATCCCGGCACCTTTCATATCTGCGGTCTTCTAATTCATTGTTAAGATTTGTAGCCTGATGAGGATACAGGGGCCACATTAGCACAGGGGGTCTAAATGTCAGTGGTAGCCATAATTCAAATCGTGTTTGAAGTCCCAATTGAATATATCTGCTGGTTCATTTGAGTGTAGCTGTAAAGTTTAAGGGACCATGTGGTTCTGACTTTCTTAACCCAACAGTCAATTTTTTCCATCTTTTCTCAGTTCTGGTATATGCTAATCTCCAAAATGAATATTGTTGTGCCTGGAATTCATCATATATTTGCTTTCTGATGTCAAATATTTTTGCTCTGGCTGAAACATTATTAATACCATATGTCAATGCAAACCAATCTTTCAGCATTGCATGTGGGTTTGAATTTTGAGAGCGTAATGGGACAGGCTCTGTTTTCTCAATTTCTTCATACGTTTCCCACTGTCTGCCATAATTCACCTCATTTTCTGCCCACGACATGAATTCTCTCAAATGAATATCACCAATGTATGGAAGAGGATTCCATTCTGTTTCAAGTGGTATCAAAAATCCATGCAAATAGAATTCACACAGAGAATTCCTTAACCAGTTAGGGGCTCCTTGATATGCTTCATAAAACTCTTTGGCAGAATGAATTATGGGGTCTTGGTTTCTGGAAATTCTCATCAATCGAAACCATAAAAACTGTTCTTTGAGGCACAAAGCATAAACTCTGGGTGGCGGTCTGCATTCCATAATTTGACCAGTTACCTTTAGCATTTCGTCCATTTTTGCTTTCAATTCAGCAATTTCCTGTTTCTGATTTTCAATTTTTTTTTTCAATTTCTTCTTTTCTATTGGCCACAGACTTTGTTGCATATCAGTCTGGGCAATGTGTCGAAAAGTCACAGTTTGCAGTGTAACTGTTTCCTAATTATTTTTAACAAATTCCAGAAATTTAATTAAAAATGTCCTCCTATACACAACAATGGCTTTACACATTGCAGGATGAAATACAACTTCATTAGGCACATTTATTTGTTCAGCCTGTTCTTGTTCTTGCTGCAGGATAAATTCTTCTTGTTGCTGTGGTGAAGAAGTTTGTGCTTCCTCCGAGAATTGCATAGCAGCATTAACCAGATCATCAAGACTTGGCAACTCGTGCCCATTATGCCATGCTTCTTTTGTATCTACTTGTTCCTCTTTAGGAACGACCAAACTCTGAGTAGCATTCTCAGATTCATTCCGAGAAACATTAAATTTAGATTCAACAGACCCTTCTGAAATTACAATTACCTCAGGTTTTGGTGAAACAGGGGAGGTCCTAAATTGTTTCCTTGTGGAAACCCTTCTTGGTATTGATGTGGCTGCAGGAGGTGTTCCAGTAGGTTTTCTTTTTCTTGTTTGTTCAGGGGGCTCTGCCCTACCAGAGGGTGATGGTGAGCTGGTAATATCAATAGCTGTTGCTGTAGGAGAAACTGCTGCAGGGGAAGGTGCTACAGGAGATGAGCATTTCCTTTTCTGAGAACGAGGGTCAGATTCTGGGGACCCTTCTGCCTTTGATTTTCCTTTCTCCCTCCTAGTGGCAGACCTAGTTTGTACCCTAGCAGAGGATTTAGCTGTGATAGCTACAGGATCGGGTGCTAAAGGAGTAGATGACCCTTGCCCTGTTCCACTAGTAGATGCAATTTCTTTCTTCTTTCTTTGAGGCCGTGGGGTAATTACCCTAGGGGGTTGTAGAGGTTATAAACTCTTTTGGGCAACAAATTGTTGTCAGGAGAGAGGTGAAACGTCTCTCAAAGAGCGCTCAATAAGCAATTTAATAAGGCCATGATGAGTGACAGAGTTATCTTTCCCTTGTTGAGTTCCATGGGCACTTTGCTCTAAAAACTTTAACAAGAAATTTGGAACATTCATAGCCAACCCATGCCTTATATGGCTTAATAATTTAAAATGATGCGAATGCAGATGGAAAAAATGGCCTTCACAGGTTAAATACCTCATTATATAAGTGGCATACTCTGAATATGGAAGAGGCAGTGACACTCGCTTGCATCCTTGCTTGGAGATGTCCAGAGGTCCATCAGCAGGCATCGAAAATTCAGCCCTTACAGCTGCAGCATCTAAAGAAAAGTTTTCTCCAACGGCTGGGAGCCCGGTTACCTCAGCAATTCTGTCTTTGGTTGCAACAACTGTTAGACCCCATACGGTGGCTTCCCCTTCAGAAAGTGTTCTCAAAAATTCTGTCGCAACCTCCTCATCAAAATCATTTAAACTCAGAAAATAATTTAACTATCCACAGAGGCTAAATGCTTGGACTGTCTGTGGGTTTTGCAACAATAATTCATGAGCTATAGGCTCATGTCGTACCAACTGACCACCTATATTGCAGTTTTTCTAGCTGAACTCAATTTCTTGCTGAAGATTCAAATTCTTTATTTCCTTTTCTGCTCTGATTTTTCTCTGTCAGGCCGCCACATTTCTTTTTTTTTCAAAAAATAAACTTTTTTAAACAAGCAGTCTTAATCGTAGTTTGCAAGAAAAAGATGCATTAAAGAAGGTCATGCAATCACGTTTGGAAAGTACCAAAAATATATTAAAGAAATATTATTTTGCAGTTATGGCAGCGACAAAAAGACAGGCTTCAAACGATGGATTACCCCGCCCCCTACTTAAAAGATGACATGTATCCTCACATGTACTAAAAAATAGGTAGAGATTCGGGTGATAATGACCGGTACATGCATAGCAGTAATTGAATAGAATGAAATAAATCAAATATGCGATAAGAAAAGATATGGCGTACCTTTAGTAATTGCACGTACATGTGAAGAAAGATGACGGCGCTGCATGAATTGACAATTTGGAAAGATATTTTAATTAAGGTTGATGCAAATGGTTGAAGTGGATGGGTGATGTGGGCAGATGAAATGTATGAATGAAATGGATGGATGGGATGGATGGATAGAAGATAAAGAAGTGAGGTGGGGGTGATAAATGAAAATGGAGAAAAGGGTTTTCTTAAAAAGAAAACCTTTATTATGGGCATACTTTTTGAAAATTACGGGAACGCTGCAGGAGAAAGGCTAGAGCCTTTGGCTACAGGAAGAGTAGCGGGAGGAACCTGAATGAACTGCTTCATGAAGTCTTCCTTGGAAACTGGCTTATGGTACAGTCAGAGTCGGTGGCCATTGACGAGCAATTTGAAACGGACTGGATCAATTGTGACCAGCTGCACAGCTCCGTTGTCAAACACATTTTCAACCTCATAGGGCCCAAGCTAGCATGTTGTGAGTTTACCCTGGTTTTCTTGGTACCTGGAAGCATATAACAAAGCCCAATCTCTAGCAGAAAATTTTCTGGTTTTGATGTGCTGATCATGCCATCTCTTTCTCTGCTGTTGAATTACTTCTGTATGCTGCAGGGTGGCTTTTCTCATTTTGTCCAAAGCATTTAGCTGTAGGAGACGGTCCTTTTGTGCTTCGGATAAGTCCATGTTGAGTTCAAGAGCTGTCCTCAAAGTTTTATGTTCAAATTCAATGGGTAACATAACTGTTTTCCCATAGAGCAACTCAAAAGGTGTAAACCCAGTTGTTGTTTTCCATGTAGTTCTGTAAGCCCAAACTGCTTCAGGAAGTCTATTACTCCAGTCTTTCTTATGAATCTGCACAGTCTTTGTGAGGATCGCTTCAATTTCTCTATTTGTTACCTCCGCCTAACCATTGGCTTGAGGATGATAGGGGCTGGACTTCCTGTGTTTGATCTTATAGTCATTCATAAGTGCAGTGATTAGATTTGATATAAACTGAGCTCCTTGATCAGTTACAAGCTCTCTAGGGACTCCAAATCTGGTGAAAATTTGTTCATACAAAAATTCAGCAACTTTGTTATCTCGGGCATTAGTCATAGCTTTTACCTTGACCTATTTTGTGACATAATCCGTGCAAACTAGAATATATGACTTTCCATTTGATGGTGGGTCAATTGGCCCCACGAAATCCATCCCCCATTTATCAAAAGGGGTGACTATCACCTACGGATATAGTGGCATTTCATCTGACTTAGTTGGTCTTCCCATATGTTGGCATTTGTCACACTTCCTTCTATAGGTCACAACATCCTTGTGTAATGTTGGCCAGTAATACCCTGTTGTAAGGACTTTCATTGTTGTTCTTTGTGCTGCAAAATACCCTCCACATGGTTCATCATGGCATACATGCAATATATCATAAGTCTCATCTTCTCTTACACATCTTTGCATTACTTGATCAGGGCCAGTATAGAACAGACAATTGGTAATCCAGGTAAAGTTGAAACTTTTCTCTGTCAACAACTTCTTTTCTTTTGGGGAAAAATGAGCTGGTATTCTGTTTGCTGGTAGATAATTAGCAATATCTGCATACCAGGGTGTATGTGCAGCAATGGAAAATAAGTGTTCATCTGAAAATCTATCATCAATGACCTCTTGTTCCTCAGATGCAGCTGATTGAAGTCTTGATAAAAAGTCAGCTACAATATTAGCTCTTCCTAGTTTGTCAATAATTGTGATATCAAATTCTTGTAACAACAGGAGCCATCGTGCCAATCTACCAGAAATGGCAGGTTTGTTCATCAGGTACTTGATTGCTGCATGGTCGGTGTGGACAAATATCTGATAACCTGTGACATAATGCCTGAATTTATTCAAAGCATATACTACTGTAAGCAATTCCTTTTCTGTAACAGTATAGTTGAGCTCAGGACCTTGAAGGTTTTTGCTGATAAAGTAGATAGCATGCTCAATTGAATTTTCTTTTTGACTTAAAACTGCTCCTATACCAAAATCAGACGCATCAGCATGTATGTGAAAAGGCAGGTTCCATTTTGGACCTTGAAGAACAGGGGCTTTGGTAAGCAAGTCCTTTAGCTGCAGGAAGGATTTTTCACAGGCCTCGGTCCACTCAAATTGGGAATCCTTTGTTAACAAAGCATAAAGTGGACTGACAATTTTACTAAAGTCTTTTATAAACCTTCTATAATACCCTAGATGACCAAGAAAACTTCTAACATCTTTTTATTTTGTAGGAGTTTGTAAATTCTGAATAACTTCAATTTTAGTAGGGTCAACCTGAATTCCATTCTTTGAAATATGATGACCTAGAACAATACCTTCTTCCATCATTAGAAAGCACTTTTCACTGTTTAGAGATAAATTTTGCTCTCTACACCTTTTTAATACTTTTTCTAAATTCACCAGTGCTTCTTCAAATGTGACTCCATATGTAGTGAAATCATCCATATAAATCTCCATACATTCATGAGATATATCAGCAAATATACTAATTACTGCTCTCTGAAATGTTGCTGGTGCATTACATAAGCCAAAAGGAAAGACCGAATAAACAAATGTTCCCCATGGACAGGTAAAAGTGGTCTTGTCTTGATCTTCAGGGGCAATTTTTATCTGATTATACCCACTGTAACCATCTAAGAAGGAAAAATATTTTTTACCAGATAGAGAATCTAGTACTTGGTCTACAAAAGGTAATGGAAAATGATCTTTCTTAGTGGCATTGTTCAACTCTCTGTAATCTACACATACTCTCCATTTTCCTCCTTTCTTGGGGACAATGACTAATGGAGAAACCCATTGGCTGTCAGAAATTGGGTAAATAAAACTAGCATCAAGCAACTTTTGAAGTTCATTTTTCACTATTTCTCTAAGTGCTGGATTTACTCTTCTCTGAGGTTGTCTAACTGGTGAACAATCTTCTTTGATATATATCCTATGAGTACAGACTCGAGGATCGATTCCTTGCATGTCCCCATATTCCCATGCAAAAGCTTTATGCTATTCTTGTAGCATTTTTAATAAGTCATCCTCTTGAGATTGAGACAACTTGCTATTAACATTCAAACAATGATCTGGAGACAATTCTATCTGCTTAATGAGATTACTCATAGAATCAATAGGTAATGTTTGTACCTCTTGTGGAAGCAAGTTATGAAAAATTGTCGGAAGTTTAGGCAATGAACTCTCGGAATCTAGCTGCTGCAGGAAACATTGATGCTGACTGTCAATTGAATCAGATAAATTATCTGCATCAAGATTGAATTGCAGAATTTGAAAAAGAAAAGCATCTTCACTTTGAAGTTGAGAGAATGGATCATTTTGAAGCATCATCAATTGAGCCAAAGAATTGGCTTCTTCAGTTTCTTCTCCCACATCTGGCCAAACAGGTTGGGACAAATCTGGTTGAGGTTTAGCAGGTGGATACAAAGCCAATTTCTTTGTGGATTGCCCATCAGAAATGGTCATATCTCTGGAACGACATCCTATAAAAGCATCAGTAGTTGCTAACCATGGCCTACCAAGGATAACTGGATACCCTCCTAAAGTTTCCTTAACTGATAATATTGTAAAATCAGTAGGATACTCCCAAGATTCAAGAGTGACAATTACATCTTCTATCATCCCATCAGGTTTGACTGTGGAGCTGTCTGCAAGCTGCAGAACTGTGGGTGTAGACCTAATGTTTGAAATATTCAAGGAGTCTATAGTATGCTTTGTCATTACATTAATGGCAGCTCCTAAATCAATCAAAACATTTTTTACAACTTGGCCATTTATATGTATCTGTACTACAGGGCTTCCAGGGTCAATATACTTTGGAATGACTACATTTCCCAACATTATATCAGCCAATTTCCCTAAGACATGAATTATTTGGGGATCCTTTTTCTTTCATCCAGGCTTCTTCAAATAGGCTTCTTTAATAGCTTTTCCAAAAATGGGAACATCTTTAATAGCCAGAAACAAAGGGATTTGAATTTGCACATTCTTGAGCTGATCTAGTATATCAAAAGTGGGTTCTTCCATGAGTTTAGATTCAGTACTTTGTAACCTCTGAGGAAAAGGTGGTTTATCTTGTCTCTGCAGAACAGGTTCCATAGAAACTATATCTGGTATAGGTATGTGCTCAGTTGAAACAACAGGTGCATTAGATTCTTCAAGGGGTGAATCAGATATTTCTGTAATCAGAGGTGGTTTGGGAGCAAGTAAAGTAGTTCCAAACCTCAGATGGATGTCATTAACATTTAAGGCATAAGCCTGATATTGGTTGGCTTCAGAAATATACCGCAATTTCCCATTGAAATTTTAGCTGTTATTCTTATTATTGGGATTAGGTATGCTTGGTAGGCGGGGCATAAACGTTGCTGGAGGAGTCGAGGATTTGTATTGATTCTTTGCTTGAGGAAGCGGCATAAAATTATTGTTGTATGGTACATGGAGGCTGCAAGAAGCCAAGAGACTGGTTTTGCCATTGTTGAGGACCTCTCCATTGAGGATTTTGTTGCCAATTTCCTGAAGGTGGGGTCCATTGACCTTGTGGCTGTTGCCAACCTCCTTGAGGAGATTGCCACTGTGGGGTTTGATAATTAGACCAACTTGGTTGAGGCTGATTCCATGGTGGTGGTGGTCCATATGCTTGTTGCCATTGGTTATTATAGCCAGAATAGGGATTACCAAAAGTTAAAGGGTCTTGAGGCATACCTTGCCTTTGGGCCCATGGTCTCCTTTGTGCAACAAAGAACACTTGATCATCATCACCTTCCACTAGTTTGAAATTAGTAGGCAGTTGTCTGGCTTCCAGATTAGCCACCATCTTGCATCTGCAATCACGATTCTTTTGTCTATAGTAGGGACAGAACTCAGCCAAAGCTACCTCAGCTTCTGCATGTTTTTTCTGAGCTTGCATAGTGTCCAATTATGTAGCCATATTATTAATGATGTCCTGCTTGAAATCAGATAGCAGATTTGTGATCTCCATTCGGGAAACTCCACCAGAAGAAGACTTCCCCACTGAAGCATGATGACCTCGACCTTTCTTAACTATTGCTCGAGAGTAGTTAAGGCATATCTTATGTATATCATCCCAAGGCAGTTGAGTTATATCACCTCCTCCCATTAGGTCTAGGGCGTCAATACAGGCATCACTGATTCCCCTTAGAAAGAGTAGTTTCTGAGAGTCCTCGTTAAGAGTATGGTTTGAGTTCCTTTTTAATGAAAACAAAAACCTTGAAATATAATTTTCCAGACTTTCATCCTTCTTCTGCTGAATTTAGAATATGTCATCACCTTTGCTGGCACTTTTACAATATTTCTTATATTTTTCAAGGAATTTCGTCGGCATGGCTACCCAACTACTTACAACGGCTCTTCCCAGACTCATGAACCATCTGAGAGCTCCCTCCTTCAAAGTGGAAGGAAATAGCTTCAGTTTATGAGCGTCGGTGTTGTAGTCATAACTGCGACAGAGGACATCAAATTCAAACAGAAAGGTTTCTGGGTCTTCTGTGACCAGGCCATAAAACTTTGGAAGCAAGGAAGAGGGGATGCTTTTAAGATTATCAGTATCTTGTTGGGGAACAATGGGAAACTCAAATGCAGGAGGTGGATTATTAGGTGGATTATTTGCCATGTCTGGGTGCTGGAATAGCAAAGCAAATGGATTTTCCTCAGGTTCATTATCAGTTGGATCAAATGGTAGTTCAATAAATAGATTTTCAGGGAGGAACCTTCCCAGTGCGTCTCTTCTTCTTCTATGCATGCAATATGGTGAGTAACGGCTTGAAAGATTTTGAAATTTTTTGACTAACAGACTAAACTAATGTTGAAAATGACTTTGTCAGACTCCTAGTTAGACACCATCCCCGGCAACGGCGCCAAAAATGGCTCGCACTCACAAAAGGATATGAATATCACAGTGAAACTTTCTTGGGAATTGGACATTCTGACAGGTGACTAATATCTTTCTATGGACGTTCATTTGCTTGTGTCAAACCCGAGGGGTAGACTTTAAATGGTATGACAAAATATATGCACTAGGAATTTGTTTTTTTGGTCAAATCTTAGCAAAAATACATCTTGGAAAGAAATTCTATCTAAGCTTCTGAGAATAGTATCGCAAATTCTTTAACTCAACTATGCTTGATTAAAGCGAAGCTATGCTTATTCACATTTGAAGCACAAACCATGAAGCGGCCTTATCTTGCGGGAGCGATCCAGGGGATGGACTCTCTATCCTATAGGAGCACTATAAGACTGAGTTTGTATGAAAACTTCAAAGATGAAAGCTAACTGAAGATCAACAGAGAATAACAACTAACTAACTAGCTATAGATACTAAGTGGGCCCCTTAGCAAGCATCTACTGATTACATAGATGCTAAACTCAGAACTTCATCAAACTTTATTTTATTCATGAAAACAGAATGAAATACATTGTCTTGTTGGTGTGAAAACTAACAACAAACTTTGCTTCTGGTCAAACAGATTCTATCTTTCATTATCATACTGATTCTTATATGATCTCTGCTACTCTGTTTCTATCTTACCTAAAAATCATCTATTACTCATTCTATTCATCTTCTACCACTACCTCGCACAGGAGGAGTATCTTATTTTTAAATTAAAAGAACAACTAACTAACTAACTTCATCAAAGAAAGACGTGGAAGTAAAGTATATCCCTGAATCAAGGAACAAACTTCATAAATGAATTTATGTGTTCAACCCGATTCAGAGAGAATCTAGCACTCCACTCTCTCCAGATTGACTTTCCATTAAAAAATCTTTCCAAATCGGTTTCGGTCAAAGAGTCTTTGGCGGAGCTTCCTCAAAGTCGTGCAGGAAATGGGCTTTACTGCAAGGCCGAGATTGGCTGCGCTTGACTCGATCATTCTTCAACAACCTGCGAAACAAAAGGTAACAGACGTGCAAGAAAAGGCATATGGTACATACATGATATCTATTCATTAATCACACATTTCAAATCTACTTCACCATTCAAAAACTGTATACGATATACCAGCCATTTTCAGGTGTCAATAGGGCAATAAATGCAATCAAGTCAACACAATAGGCTGCAGGAATATAAAAGTGTCTTGCTACAAGATATCCCCATAAAAGGTTTCAACAAAGTTTAAACAGCCATGAAATAGCAAAAATGAAGTCATTTAAAAGTTTATCATAACATCAAATCATGAGCATATTTTAGGCTCATCAGAGGGTGCGAGCCTCCCACAGTCCACGACCTTCCCATGGGGAGGGCAAGGGAATTAATCCCTTATCAATTTCAAAACTCAAAAAAAAAAAAAAAGACATTTGCCCAGTATAAACTGCATTCGGATTTATCTCAAGACTTTTTTATTTTTATTTAGATGACAGAATTTTTAAACAAACCAGATATGGAGACATATAATTGTAATTACACTTGAGAAAAATGCAGACTTGCCACAGAACAAAAACCCTAATTCTGAAGAAGGAATGTGTATTCTATAATTGCAACACAGAGTAGTAAGCTGATACCTAGATTTCAAAATGAATTTGGAAAAATTTCACAGATGTTTGCACTCTAAACAGAGGATAAAACATGTCCTACTGCAGTTTTTACAATAAAATTAAAAGAAGGCATAGCAATGAAGAGAACCTGGCACAATTTGTTTCCAATGCAGATGTTCCACAATACCTTCTTCGCCTCTCATCTAGAGCTCTTCAATATGATTCAATTCAAAATTCTCTTTTCTTTCTTAAAGCCCTCTTCATCTTTTTCGAGGATCATGCATAAAATTTCCAGATGACAACAGTTTCCAAGGATTGCCACATGCCCAGTGAATTGTTGGTTTTAATACAGAATTTCCAGAGCCCAATGTTCTCTCGGGCTGTTCATTCTTTAATATTTTTGGAAAATTTATATACAAAACTGAATTATATCCTTATTTTATGCTAACTCTAAGTTTTTATTTATGAAACCACAATATTCTATTTTATTTATCTTATTTTATTTTTTTAATCATATTTCTTTTAAAACAGAATCCTTTTCACTTTTTGTTGCTCAAATAAAATGGAGATTAATAAAATAAAATAAGCCATACTATTTCACAATTTAATTAAACCATAATTTTAAATTTTCTATGCTAATCATTTTCACGCAATCACATTGTAAAAACGAACATGACCTAATGCAGCTACATGCTTTAAGTGGTGTGTGTGTAATCGAGAGCTTCTCCTCTTTTACCCTGTCGGGAAGATAACCTCCTTTTCCTCAATCACACTCTTGGCCTTCGATCTCCTTGGCCTTCAATCACCTGCCACTCAAATGCACTCAGGCGTGCAAAATGAAAGTGTATTAGTAACCATTGTAGAAACATAAATTTAAACAATAATTAATCAATATATAAATGCATTCATTATTCTAGAAAGAAAACAATTATTTGTTTCTACATTCCCATACATCAAAGCATTGTAGTATATTATATTGCTTTAACACATATCATCATTCGTATATTAAATCTCATAAAGTCATGGTCAAACATTATCAAAATATGTCATGGTCAGAATAAGTCATGGTCAAGATAAGTCATGGTCAAAATAAGTCAAAGTAAGTCATGGTCAAGATATCATCAAAGTATGAGACGTGACAGAGATGAACTCACTATTGTAAATGAATACAAGGAGAAGTTTAAGATTAGTTCTGCTAAGCTTGATGAGTTCACTAAAGGAAAAAAGGATGCAAATGACAAGCGAGGTATTGGATATGAGAAGGAAGAAAGCTCCAGATCTAAACATGAGGATTCCAAACAAAGAAATTAGATGAACAAAGGCAGGAGGTATCTGATAAGACAACCCAATGCTAATAAGTTTAATGGTCACTGCTTTGCTTGTAATAAATTCAGTCGTATGGCTTGTTAGTGTAGAAGCAAAATAAATTCAAGTAGTCCATCATTTCCCAGTCATTGTTTTAGTTGCAACAAGTTTTGTCATAAGTCAAATGAATGTAGAAGTATGTCTATTAGTGTAAAGAATGTTAAGGGTATGTGCACGATCATCGTGGAAAAAATAGGCCCTTAAGTGGCAAAAAATTCAAAAAAATTAGTGTTAGGCAACTTGACGTAAAAAATTGAATAAGTTATCTATATTATTTCAAAAATATGTAAGAATAGAATCTATGTAAAATTGAATGTAGTTTCTAAACTACTAGGTTTATTTAAATATAAATATATCTATTTGTGAAAATTTGAAATTTCAATGCAGTAGTACTTAAATTTCAGGGAAAAATAAGAAGTAGGTGTCTATCGACCACCCTAACCATAATTAAATGATAATATTTTTATAATATTTTATATATAAGTAGAGGACTCATGTCCGGATGTGATGCCTATTTTTGTAATTTTTTCCAAGTAAATAATTAATTATGATTTTTTTTATTACAACTTTTAAAAAATATAAAAACTCATATGTCTGACCAGCTTAACTTTGTCAAAATTTCATATATATATATTAATCCTATAGTATGTGAACCATAGAATGTGATGCATGTTTTGGATTCAAAAAATGTGATACCGTTTAAAAGTTATAGATGTTTTTAAATTAGCCTATCAATTAGGTATTTAGTAATAATTCTAATAGAAAATAAATAATAATTATTTATTAAATTAAATTTAAAGCATAATTTATATTGGTGGAAAGCTGGGAATCTCCTCTAAAAACCCTTTTCATTTCATCAATTTTTGGTTAAAAAAAGTCATCAGCCACATACCCTACAAATACCCATAATATTGCCACTTTTTGGGCCATCATGATCCTACACATACCCTTAAATGCTACACCTGTGGAAGATTTGGGCATATTGCTAATAAATATAGACCAAGACGAAATCAATGGAATGAGTGGTCTAGACAGAAATCATGTGTGTTACAATTGCAACAGATTTGGTCACATTACAAGATTTTGCAAGAACAAAAACATGGATAGAAGAGGTTTGGTATACAAAGGCAGAATTTCATAGACAAATGATAAAGGAAAAGTGAAAATGATGGTGGAAGAGATAAGAGATCAAATGAAGAAAACATGGGTAAGGAAGAGTTAATTTGATGAAGGAAATAAGCCTACACCGGAAGCAGGTTCCGGTAATTCCTCTGAAAATTGATCTCAAGCCATTGGCCTAGGGGGAGTTCAAGAAAATACTTTGTCCCCCTGCCATTTTTTGCCATCAGAATGTAGTAAGTTGTCAATAGTTGTGCTAGTGGTTTACAAATTGTATTGATGGTCATTTATGTAGAAATTTGAGAAGTAGAAGGTCCATAGATGAATTTCTTTTTGCTATCTGAGAAAAAGGACTATTCGGAACACCTAGGGAAAAATATTTACTGTGATAAAGATGTTAGGTGTGCAAGTTATAAAAGGGTATTTGGAACCCTCATTTGTCACCATTCATTGAAGAAGAATAGGAGAGCCTCTACATTTGTTCAAAATTTTGAAGGAGTAAAGACATTTCAATGGTGAATTTATCAGGTATTTGAGTTGCTTACTTTGGTATGGAAGGAAAAATGAAGCAAATCAAAGGAAAGGTGAATTTAGACAAATACAAAAAATGAAAAGATTAGTAATGTGATAATTTTTTTCCTGAATGATGAATTGAAATGGCTTGAAGATGTAAAACACAAAAGTTTGGATATTTGGAGTGAATTTCCATACTTTGATAATGTAGAAGTTGTTATGTTTAGGGTGCTGGCAAGAAGTTGAGTCCACTTTTTGGCCAAAAAGTGGGTGTTTTCCCTCATTTTCAGAATTTGACACATTTGACCTTAAAATTTGAAGTACTTACAGATGGAATCTTCAAAAAGTCACTAATCATAAAATGTAGTACTCAGAGTCTAGTTTCCAAATATGTAATTTATTTCAATACCCAGATTGTACAAATTGAGTTTCAATAGGCATTTCTAAAAACCACTATTTAAAAGTCACTTTTTTATACCATACCATGCACGTGTACGACATCCATATTTTGACCTAAATTATCAAAATTTTCTAAATCCTTTTAAGAAAAAAATTGTGACTCACTAAAGCTTGCTTTTGATATTTTTTTTAATTTTTTATTGATTTTTTTTTTTTGGTTAAATTTTTATTAGGCATATTTGTCGTTTTGAAAAATCATCATGTATGACACATAAGATGACCTAAACTTATCCTTTTTTGATTTTTTTTTAAATTGAAAAAAATTGTTTAAAGTTTGTTCTCATGCAATTCGTTCTTTAAAATGTTATGTTGATCAAAAGTTATTAAAATACTAAAAAAACCTGATAATTCAAGTTTATAGACTAGTTTCATTAGAAATTAATTGAAAAATAGAAAAATTAATCAAATTATTAAAAAAATTACATATTTAGAATCTGAACTTTCTCATCTATAATGGGGTTTAATTTCATAAAAAAATCTGCAAAATTAGTCTTCAGACATATGTCCAAACTCACTATTTTCCTATGACATTAACAGGACCTTCAAATTGCAGGTCAAAATAAGTCAAAAGCTTAGGTTCAAGTCCCCAAGCAATTTCCCAAACTAAAAAACAAGCCAAAAACCTGCCCAAAAATTCGTAATTTAGAAAATGGGATCCCGTTTCATTAAAAAAAACATTTTTTATGGTTCTATGAAATGGATCTCATTTTGTAAAACGGGATCCTATTTTGAAAATTACCAAAATGGAAAGTTTCCAAAATGGAAAGTTTTCAAAATGGGATCTCGTTTGAAAAATTCAAAATGGATTTTTAAAATTGGAGTTTCAAAATGGAAATTTTCAAAATTGGAAGTTCCCAAAAACATAAAGTTTTCAAAATGGATCCCTGTTTGAAAACTTTCCATTTTTGGAAATTTTTTTCGTTTTTGGAAAATTTTCAAAACGGGATACCCTTTTTTGCAAGCCGATTTCATTTTTTTTCCTAAGGAAAAAAAATCCATGTTTCGTGGACTCATCTTCTTGCATTTACCCTTTATCTCGAATAGATTGAATGATGACATTATAACTCTGGATAAACCCTATCACATTTCAAAATAGGTAATCAAGAATTTAATTGGTTTATGCAATGTTGGGGATATTCTGAAAAATAAGTCGATTTAGAACAAGGAGGTCAAAACCCTAACTGGAGTAACAGAAGGTCAAAGGGCTCTAATAATTTCAATGATCGAGGATTTGATAACAAGGTACATTATGCATGGAATTTCATACAAAATCTTTTTCAAAAACAGGGAAGGTGCAACTTCGATAGGCACAATTAATATCTCTCATAAAATGATAATGGAGGATCATGATTTTGATCTGTGTGGGTTGCTAAAAGATCAATTGATGGAAAATGTGCAACTAACAAAGGAGGAAGATTACCCCTTCAGGGTTGGTACCTTGGTCATATGTCTTGTGATATATTTTCTGAGTTACTTGCTACAAGTTGATAATGTTGTATGGAAAGAAAATGAACCATTTTATAAACAAATTTTTGAACACTCTAAATACTTTGGAAAATTGTGAGCAAGAGTATGCAAATTTCTTTAAAGAATTGCTAGGGAAGTTTGGAGGAATTAGCATTTCTATTCTGGTAAGACCACTTGAAGTTGGATCTTCTTCCGGTGAGATGGAGTGGAAGAAGAAAAGAGCACAAAAGATTGTTGATTACACTCCTCTGTAACACAAAACTCAAAAAATTGAAGGAAAAGGTAAAGATCTAGTGATTGTGGACATACTAGATGAATAATCTAATGAGTACATTCCAAGAGAAGAATCAAAATTAGTTGAACTAGATGTAGTTATGGCAGAAGGAAGTGAAGAAGAATGTTTTTTATCCAAAGAAAAGATACTACAACTTCTTTAGGAGAAATATGGGATGCAGAGAATTGCAAACATATGGTCTGAGAGACCCTCTTATGAGTAGGACCTGATCGAGAACACATTGAGTACTTATTTTTTGCACAATAATATTGGTTTGGAGTGTTGGTAGAATGTGTTTCCTGAAGAGATGATTGAGTGCATTAAGGATGCCATGGTCTCTAAGTCTCTGGATAGGAAAGAGGGAGAAATAATTCTACATCTGAAGGAGCAATTTAGGCTATCTCTCACCAAACTAAAAATGAAAATGAATGTGTTGAGGCAATGCATAAATTCAACCAATAACATATACAACCATTGTCTTCATTAGCCTCATGCAATTGGGAAATACAAAGATAAGCTGGAGCATATTGAATCTAAGTTGAACAAAATAGGTTAGGATTATAACATGTTTTAGGACCAAGATGGCACAGTCAAGAAAATGATTCAAGTGTTGCAGTCTGAGTATACAAAAGTTTTGTTCACCAAAACAACCTTGTGGACACCTTTTGGAAAGTGAAGGATTTAACCGAATGCAAATTGGAGCAGTTGATTGAGGTTTTGAGGAAAGGAGAGAAATTAGAAGAGGCAATCACAATTTCAGAATCCCTCATCTAGATTATCAACTAGACATTAGAGAACAATATCATGATCATAATCATTGGGATTGCAGTAGAAGCTTGGAGGATATTTCTTCCAGAAATGAAAGATAAGTACAAGATAATTTTCTGACTCGAGTAGCAGTTGTATTTCTTCAAATTTTGATCAAAATTTTGAAAGGGAGAGAGAGAGTAGTGAAAAATATGTTTGTCATTGATGTCAAAGGGGGAGAGAGCAGTGAAAAATGATTTATCATTCTAAGGGGGAGATGTGTTTTGAAAAGATGTTGTGTTTTGAAATTTTGAACTTTGGTAGCATAATCATATTGGTTTTGACACTTAGTCATTTTTCACTAAGTGCTTCCATCAATGTCAAAGGGGGAGATTGTTGGCATATGGCTTCTAGTGTTATCATTAATGGAAACCTAAGTCATTATTCTAGTCCGTAGATTAGAATTTATTCCTAACGGCAGGCAGAGTGAAGAACAAAGTTTTACCATAAGTGAGAATGAAGAATGGGGTATTTGGTTAGTATGTTGACCTGAATGCTTCATTATATTATCATTTTAGGTTTTGGATCTCGGGGAAGGTTGTTGAGCATCTATTTTATCTTATTGTTAAGTTTTGTGCTACAACATTAATCAGTGTATGAGTTAGGAGATCCGACAGGATGATTTTTTTGTTTATTTACTCATGGTGGCTGACTTAGTGAATGTAGCATGTCGCGGATGTATAAGGATTAATTTTTTAATTGTTTCTTGTGTTGGAATTTTTTTCTGGGTCCTAGCATAACATTAGTCAATTTTGATGGGTGTGCATTAAATATAATTTTTGATTTGAGTCAATCATTGGAGAATATTTTATGTTTTGTTGAAGCTAACTTGAAGCGATTGAAATCCATGATAGTGGTTATATATGTGAGTTCAGGTAATTCATTTTGATGTGTGTGTAGGTGTGAAGAGAAAAATAAATGTGTGCAAATATCAAAAAATCAGTTGAGAAAAGTTTGCTTGTGTAGAAGAGGATTTTTATGAAGCCAATTAAGGCAGAGCAGAGCAAAGTGCAAAATTAGACATAAGGTCCAAAATATGATAGATATGACCTTCACCAGAACTGATACCAGGCATTTGTAGATGCTACTTCTTCAGTTCAAACTTTTTTTGTAATCCAAACATTTTATAAGTTAGCGAGCCTTCCTAATTTTGAGCGATGAGCTCTAGGAAGTGTGCCTGAATGCATGTACATTCCCTTTTTCTTCATACTTTTAAAAAATAATAAATTGTGGATTAATCTCCACAATGGTTTTTCCCCTAGTAGGGTTTCCACATGAAACTCTTGGTGTTATGGTGTTTTGATTGTCTTCTTCTTGTGCATGCATCTTTAAATTCTTCTGTTGAAATGTTGTAAATGGTTTAAGATTTGAAATGAAAGTCAAAATATTGTCCCCCCTCTCAGTGTTCCTTGAGTCCAACATTTACTTGGAAAAAAAATTCAAAATTGTACTTTCAATTCAATCATGATTTTAGATTTATTGATACATTGTAATTTTAATCCTATTTAAAATAGTAGTTACAATTAGATAGGACGAGAATGTAGTGCTACATTACTATTGTGTGAAAAGTGAATGAATTGGAGAAATTGAAATTCTAAATGTATGTGACAATTTAGTTGATTACCATCCTTCAATTCATTTTTTCCTTTCTCTTTGTAGATGTGGTAGACATTAAGTTTGAAACTTTTTCTTAACCTAAAATGGTAATATTGCTTATTTGTGGCATTAGGGCATATAAGCATGCATTTTTCATTTAATAGAAAACAACGAATTTTCTAAATATAGAACTCTATTTTCCTTGAAGACTTGATATTTGTTTTTCAAATTATCCCATAGTGCATTTGCAGATGTAGCATTTTAGGTTTCATGGATTAAATCATTGGATCTTGAAAATTTGAGAATTAGTAGGGTTCCATATGACACATGTCATAGTAAGTTGGGTTATTTATAGCATATTTTGAAAACTTGCTGAATACTTAGTAAACTCATCTTGATTCATAGGTCTTTCTACAGGGCATGGTGAGTCAATATGTCTCACACACTGAGTCTCAATTGAGTACTCACTAAGGACTCGACTATTTTTTAGTAAGACTCACTAAGGTTTGAGGGAAGACTTGAACTTTTTTGACATAGAATTACCAAGTGAAAAAATAAAAATACCCCATGAAAGTATTGTTTCATGGTAATTGAAATTTAGACATTGATTAAATCTCAAATGTTAATAATATATTCTAAATTCTAATTCTTTTAAGCATTTAGATAACATCATGTTTCATGCATTCCCTTGAGTGACAATAATGCATAAAAAAAATTTTATCACCAAAGAAATAAATCATACTAATGTTCTAAATCTTATTTAGATGCACATTCAGTCATAATGATTTCATGTGTTCTTGAGCAACAATAATACAAAATCTCTATTAGCAAGGGGAAAAGTTCTTCAAAGAAAGGAAGATACATGAGCCATGAATCCAAATAGTTGCATAGCCACCAAAATGTCAACCTATAGTCAAAATCAAAATGGAAACTACCTCAAAAGCTACCACCTACCTTGCATTACATCATAAGCCTTGTTCTATATGAGATAAAGACATTAATTTTCTTTCATCAACAATCTTGCCCATTTCAGTAACCATTGACACATTATTTGAAACATTTCCATGCATCTTCCTATACTTGGGATAGTTATCAACAAATTTGGTCATGTCCTCTGCATAAGAAGACTCATAATCAGTTTTACCATTCATTCAATAGAATTTGTACTAAGAATACACATACACTAATGCTAATTCTATGGAACAAATGACTAAATTAAATGAGACATAAATTCATTATATGAAAAAGTAGAAAAAAAGTATCCTTGGTTGAAGCCATACCTAAGGTCTAAATGATCTGATTACTCTCTGCTATTTGGTGGAACTCATCCACCATTCGTTTAATGTTCATTCCAAGATCACCAAAATTATCATACATGTTTTGCTTAAAGAAGGCATCTTGTTCTGATGATAACACAACCTCCTATTATAGTGAAAATGAAGTGAAATTTTTGGAATACTACAAGAGAACATAAATAGCCCATCAACGTAAAAGTAGAGTTCACAATTTAAACAATAAAAAATTAAAACTTGGTGATCTCTTGAAACTTTAGGGATATTTCTTAAATTCACTTTATTTTCTTTAATCCCCAAAAGGGGATACGAAAATTTGCATTAGCAAGCAATCTTGCTATCAAATTATGGAGTGAAATCACGTGCACAAGAATGACCACTTATATGTATAAATAAACTAAATTTAAAATTTGCAATTTTCTGAGGTAGTGCTTAATAGGTCCACTAATTCAATAAAGGGGTTATAGGATCATCTCTTCTATCAAGCACTAAAAGTAGGGGATCAATTTTTGAGTGTCTAAAATTGAAGAGAAAGTAGCTCATCTACTTCAGTTTGAAAGGTTTGTCCTCCATTATGAATATTTCTATAACTGATGTAGTTTGAAATTCCATTCAATTCTTTTGGAGCTTGCCATACAAAAGACCTTTAGACATTGTAGTGAAAGGAAGATTGTATATACTCAAATGATGAAATGTGACATGTTTTAATCTTCATTCTTCAACAATAGAAAAGATCGTTATGTTGTTTTTGTAGTAGAATAGTATATAGCCATAGCCACATTGATACAAGTCATTTTTTTTGTGCATTTGATCTTCTAGTGTCTATTCCAAGTAGTTTGATAAAAGGAAAATTTGACTTGTATAAAATCTTCTACACATTTCTATTTTTCCAATTTTTAACTAAAGGAAAGTGGTTTAAGAGGAAGATAAAATAAGTTTGAACACTAAAAATTCAAGGAAAACAAAATTAGCAAGTAAAGATAGACATGATATCACAATTTTACCCAAAAAACAATAAGATGATGAAATCCCCTTGATCAAGGTGAGCCAAGTGCAATGCTTTGCACTTACTGATGTATAGTGCAATTTCTTGGTTAAGCACAAGAAAATTGTAGAGAGTAACACTCTGTTGTCTACACTCTATCATGTCATACCGTGTTGCCAAAAAGTGTATACTTTGCTTGATATGGGAATAATTGATGACAAATTGGACTTAATGAGGCCTTGATTTGGTGTTGTGAGAGTTTAACACATCCACACTAGGTCTTGGACCCTTGTAAACTAAATAAATTGAATTTAAAAATGTCTTGTAAAGGTGTTGTAAAGTGTTGTAAAAGACTTTCACACTTCTCTAGATTTAATGGACCTATTTTCCCTAAGTAATTCAATGTTGAAAAATGTATTTAATGGCATTCTCACATCAATCTAGAAGGCTTGTAAACTAAATTTGACTTTAATCTAGTGTTGTAATGTGTCTTACACTTTCACATTGGATGTTATGACTTTCTAGGCTATGTCGACCTCATTTTAATGATGTAAAGTGTATTTAATTACACTTTCACATTTAAATTTCTGTCCCAAGACCTAATTACTCTTTACATCATCATTAATAGGCCCCTATTGACCCATATTATGCATCTCAAGGCCTAATTTGATCAAATACCCAATGAAATCAACATAAGAACTAAAATTCCTCATTCCCCAACATTCTAGTTGTTAAAAGGGCCCCTCTGGGACTAAGTCGCCCATCTGGGAGAATGAGTCCTTGCTAGGTGGGACTAAGTCACCCATCATGGTGACTTAGTACAATTTGGCCTATTTTCAAGGTTTGAGTGGGAAATTTTGGAATTTAAGTTTATTTTTCTTTTATGTCAGCCTTAGGGATCCAATTAACGAGAAAATAAGGTGAATTTCGTATAAATACAAGTCTCTAAACCCTAAATCATAAGAATCTTAATTCATCATCATTCATTCATTCGTCATTCATCATGTTCTTGAGTCAAGCAAGTTAGGGTTTTGGCATTCTAAGTCATCAAGATAGCATTTTTTCAGACATTCAAGGGCAGATTCTTCATGTTTTGCTATAGAAATTTAAGATCAAACATCATGGCAAGGTATTAACTCCATTGTTTCATGATTCATTACATTCTTTATCCATTTTAGTTTAATTACCTAAAAAGGGGTTTGACCAAGGAAAACCCCCATGCCCTAACATTCACCATTTCCTTCTCTTTCATTATGTGTTTGTAGATTTAGACACTATGAGGGTTTGAAAATCATTGAATATTAGGTTGAAGACTTGTTGAAGACCTCTCCTTTCTTACAAAGGTCAAAACATCCAATAAAAGTCACTTTCAAGCATGGAAATTAGAGTTTTGGAACTAGATATCAGTCAGGAGCCGAAGTGTAAACTGAGGGATTCTATTTCCACTTTTGAATTTTCAAAAATTTAGAAGTGGACTAAGTCACCAATAGTGGTGAATTAATCTGAATAAACCTATATTTTAGAGGTTTCTATAGATTTGGATACCCATTTGGCCGAAATGGGCTCCACAGCAGTTTCCTAGATCTGGGACTAAGTTTCCCAACTTCGCGTAAGTGTCCCAATTGGCCTAAAAATCAAAATTTCTAGAATTTTAGAGGTGTTTACTGTATTCATTCTTCTCTTCAACATTTTCTAGGTGCATAGTTTCTATTTAGCATCTTTATTTTGTTTTTTATTGCATCCATTTCATCATTCTACATATCACAATGTGTTTTTCAGCACTTTGCATTTCTTAGGTTTAGCATCAATAATTCATTTCATTTTTAGTTTATTTCATTTAGACATCATATTTAGATACATTACATCCCTTTTATATTAATATTAAGTGTAGACATTAGCAATTTGGGCCCATTTCTCTCCTTTTAGGTGAAAAACCCTAAAAGTGTTAGAGAACCCTTGGGTAACCAAAATCGTTTTCCACACATACCTTTATGTTTTAATGATCCAATCCTTCTCATTGTAGGAAGTATTGTAGTTCCTATTGTATGTTAAGAGAAGGATGTTCCCAAATGGGTTGGGAAGCCTGTCCTCAAAATGTATGGCAATGTACTGGTCATGTGTCAATCTCACCAAATTTTTTCTTGATGTTACTACTTGTTATTTATTCCTAATATACCAAGAAATCAAAAAACACCAAATGAACACAACATTGATACCTTTAAATCCTACCGCGATGCTGATGGGTATAGGCTTGTAACAAGAACTGCAAAATATATGGAAAATGGAACCAAAATGGAGTCCCAATGAAACCCAATATTGAATTCCTGTGTCTTAAACTCAAACATTAAAAAAAAGAAAAAAAAGGACCACAATATTTAGATCATCTAGAGACTCCCTCACTGTGCCCACCAGCACTACTATAACTATTGTAATCATCAATAGATGAAGATTACCCTTGACCTCCATGGGCAAGCTCAACTTGTTCAACATATGAATGAGCAACTCATTGTGACTTGAAAACCATATTTGTACACATTTTAAATATCCCTATTTTGTGTTTTGTAATGAAGTAAGCCCGGTTACCACACCATGTCTGATATTTTCATTGGAAATAATCCCAAATCCCCAAAATTAGTGGGCCTTATTATGGTAATTAAAAGTGGTGGAAAAAATGCCCTGAAAAAACTGTGAAAAATTTGGTTTTTGTCTACCATTCCAAAATATCCACCCATATAGCTTAAAATTTTAGATCAATAAAATTCATAATAAATAATTTTGAAAAAAATTGAAGTTAAAAAAATTGCATCTCTACTTTACAAAAGATAAATATGGAAAAAAATAATGATTTGTAAACAAATTTACATAACAAAATTTGCACAATCACTGCAAAACAAACTAATAATCAATGTTTAAGTACACCACGGGCACTATAGTTTTCTAACAAGACAAAAACTAAAAATATTGTTGAGGGGCATTCTCCATGTCCATGAAATCAGCTCAAAATGTAATAGTTTCTATAACTATCAAAATATAATACAAAGGTAAGCCCTCTTCTACAAGAATTTCAACCCATTAGAATATTTATTTTCTATATAAAATAAATTCGAAATACTTGCCGTCATTTTCGGTGTCCGGTGAAGATATTTTAGATCCTACACTACCATTTGACATGGCATACGACGCTTTCAGACAAATTAACAGCTATAATTCTCCGCTCGGTTGGTTTTAAAGCCAATGACGCGGCAAATTTAATGGAATAGCTATCATTATTAGCCGCTTACAAAACGCTATAATTCACGTGACATAACGGAACGGCAGAATTTGTTTACTGTCTGTGAATGGATCAAAATAATTGCTACGTGGAAATATGGACAGACTCTGACTCAGTCATGAGCATAGCAGCGGACATAATGGAATTAAAGTGTGAACGGTTACTTTGAAATTCAAAAGTCAAATGCTGATTTATTATTATTATATTCTTTTTCTTTTTCAGAAATCAACGCCTAGCGCACTGATAGGAGGGTAGAATCAGTGACTAAGGAGCAAAATCATGGTAGGCCATTGTGCTTTTTATTAGGTAATTATATTATATAACTAGAGGAGAAAAATATTATATATTTTTTTCAAAAATATTCGTTTATGTTCTTTGTTTCGAAGATTTTAATTCATGATTTTAAGTATATTTTTTATTTTTTTATTCATTGATTTAAAATTTATTCTATTTTGTTATATTATATTTTTAATGTAATTTGTTTTTGTAATATTGTTTATCTTAAATTAGATTACAATTGTGATTTTGTTCTTTAGTTTGAATTGGAAGGTCTATTGTATTCTTTGATTCAAAATTATATATATTTTCAAAGGTTGATAATTCTAGACATGATGATTATCCATTGGTGTACATGTTCAAAAATTGAGTTGTGTGTTTATGGCTTAAACTTAAAGGTATCACTCTAGGGAGAGGATTAAATACACATTGATTAATCAATAGAAGATGAAAACACATTCATACATATCTATCACTAATATTTTTAGATTCTAGTTAAATGCTACACATAACTATCCTAATCCATGGTTATCTTATCATTGATAACTTAAACTTGAGAAATGACTAATTTCATGATGATTATGCATCATTCTATGTTTTGTAAAATCCTTTCATACATTTCTTAACTCTTAGCTTAGAACATGCATGTCTAGCATGGATTCTCATTTTTCTACCTCTACCGATCAACCCTTAGAATATAGCTTATGGGCTTATCTATATGTCATGTTGATGTACACCATTTTAAATATCTATGATTATATATCATTTTAGTCTACCCATTTTATATCTTTTCAAAACCAATATATTTATGATTATCTTGATTTTTATCTTACATATCTCATTATCAAGATGAACAACTACATGAATTTGACATTTATGAAGAATAATTTATGAGGACATCTTGTATTTGTCACTAGGGTTATGTGATAATGATGTTTAGGAAAATAATTATCAATACATTATATATTCTTTCATTCATATATATGACATGGATACACATAAGACAATAGGATAAGTCATTGATGATACCATCTTTAACCCCATTTTTCTTCTGCAATAAATATTTTTTTCAACCAATTACAAGTTGTACAAATAAAAAAATTATAAAATTAAATTAAGGTTTTCTAACTGTCTCTAAAGGATGACTTCACAAATGAGATACCATGAAATCCATTAGCACATGACTTACTTAGCTATGCTTCATCATTTGTGAGATGTTTCCTTGTGGTCTTTGGGCATAAGGATTATCTATAAGAATACTAGTACTTGTTTAATCTATTTTCCTAAATTACATACAACTAAACATATGATATAGGTCCTTAATCATGTATACTTTCATGAAATTAGTTGCGTATAAATTTTTTTCATGTATATTGTTCCTTTATTTTTATTTTTATTTTTTAAAAATTTATACATACTTATTATGTGCATATTCATCTTTTTTTCCCTCACTTCGTTACCCCATTATCATTTCTATTAGTTTATGCATTGAAGATATATAATACAAATTCTTGTATTGTCTATAAGAGGCACACATCCCAAACCAAATCTAACATTAGTTCTGCCCTAAAAAGTAAAATCCATGCTCCTTATGTTCCCATGTTGCACTAGTGTCCTTATGTTTACAATTGATCTAAGAAATTAATTTTACTATGGCCCATTAAAGGATTCAATACTATAGTCATGCCTCTATCTATACGTTTATTTTTTCATTGCTTTTCCACTTTTAAACTTCATATCTCACATCAATGGAAACATGCTTACATCTCTATGACCATATATTTTTTTCATGTGTTTTCTAAAGATATTTTCTAACTCATG
This sequence comes from Sequoia sempervirens, assembly GCA_007258455.2. Classification (NCBI taxonomy): domain Eukaryota; kingdom Viridiplantae; phylum Streptophyta; class Pinopsida; order Cupressales; family Cupressaceae; genus Sequoia; species Sequoia sempervirens. The sequence goes on from VDFB02047397.1 coordinate 9,411,655, forward strand.
TTCTTTAAATCCTAAAGTATAGACCTACTTTGTGTAATATTTTTGTTGCACCCTCACATCTAGAGTTCAAGACAAGTTTGTGTTATCATATTGGGAGAGAGAATAAGGTTTGATATTTATCTTAAAATATGAGAATTAATTTTTTTAGTTCTATAGCACCCAAATATGATGGACCTAATTATTCATGTAATCAAAATTAAATCTCTTTTAGTCAAAAGAATAGCATTCATGCAGTGTGTGGTGCCTTTTCTTGAGATTTTTCTAATAATATTTAATTATTTTTCCTAATTTCTTGAGGTGATTGTATTTCATACTGAACTTGAATTTATTATTAACTTAAATATATCTAATGCTAAAAAATAATACATGTTATAGCTTTTGGAAATCTAACACTAAGGACTACAAACATACAAAATGATATTTCAAATGACTTTATTTCATCATAATTTGTTCATGTAATTACTAGTGCTTACCATGTACAAAAATCATGTTATCCAATCTAATGAATCCACATGTTGTAGAATACTCTCTATTAATATACAACTTTGAGATCACAATGCCCCATGCACAACCCTTGTATTTTTATATCTAATGCTAGTGAAATTGTGTATAGATACATTTCAAAGAGTTTGAAGTGAATATTTCCCATCCTATACAATAGTTAATTAAGACTAAATAATTTATTATAACTAATTTAGATGAAAATATAATTAAAAAAGGAAGCTCAACTAGCTATTAGATGGGATGGTGTGCACTTTAGAATGAATTTTTATCTTATAATGCCTAGTTTTTATTCCTTTTTAGGCCTAAATTGTTAAACTAACACCATACCTTTTTTTATGGTTATAATTTTTTTTAGTATTGTATTCATTACAATAATTCTAAATCTTTATCTATTTTTCTTAAAAAACATAGATATTCATATATTTTTTCAACATTTAATAAAAAAATATGCATAAAATCACAAACTTGTGTTACACTTTTGGTCGACTAAATAGTTCCCAGTGAAACAATTTCATCCTAAATATTTTTCTAGGTGAAACAGTTTCTCCTGAAACTACATGGCCTATATGTGGCACATAAAGTTTTAGGCGAAACCCTTTTTTCTGAAACAACATTTTTTTCTTTTGTTGATTTAAAATCTAACTTAATTTGCATATAAATTTTCGATTGAAAGGGTTTTGGTCGAAAGGATTTTGGTCAACACCCTTTCATCCAATATTGTCTATGTAGCATCCTTGTTGGTAGTCACTTCATCTTTTTTCATAAATTTATGAAAACTTCCACTTGAACATGATATTTCTTTAATCAAAATGATTTTTTTGAAAAAACTAAAAATACCCTTTTGTAGAATTTAGAGTCAAGAATATAAATATATATATTTTTTGATATTTAAATTAGTTTTAATATGTTTTTTTTTAATAAAATAATGGAAGTAAGTTGTTAAAATAAAAACTGAGGCTAATTAGAAATTTTAAAAAATACTAAAACATATTAAATTTTTTTGAAAAATATATGGCACATTATAAGAGAGAATCCTCTCCAAAATGGTATAATTTTTTGAAAATGATAAGAAAATTAGACAATATTTGATGTCAAATGAAAACTATCAAATTTTGGTACATTTGAATTTAACACATTATTATGAGGAAAATATACATCAAATTTTTATTTTTTTATTTTCATGCACTAGATATTGAAGTTATCTATTGGAGAAAAAAATTAGGGGAAAATCAAATTATTTTCTATTTTTTTCTTAATATCAACTCAACGTCATTTTTTCTTGAAATTTTTCAGCAATTCAAAATTTTCTCTCAAATTTATAAAAAACAAAACAATTTTAATTTTTTTTCAAAATTATAGGAACAAAATTCACTAAGAGTTCTACGTTTTATTAGTTTGCATAATTTTAAAATTCAAGACATAAAGACCACTTTTATGCAGTTGAAGTTGAAATTTTTTGTTTGTGTTGGTTGATTCCTTTATGAAAGTGTAACATCGGGTTGTACTTTTATCCATATATTTTTAATAAATATTCAAAAACCTTAACCTTGAACATGGTAAGAATAAAACAAGTTTAACCAATTTTTTTAAGTTAAATTTTTCTATAATATTATGCTAAGACATGAATGATTAGATTATTTCAAAACTCCTTGATTGAGTAGTGGCATGAACCTCAAAGACTATTGACCAAAACCACTAGTCAGATGCTACATACATGTCTACTAGATTAGTTATAATTAAAAAATTTAATACAATTCATCTATCCTGTATTGTTTACAAGGGTTTTCATACTAATAACTTAATGGAAGCTCTTGCCATTTTATATGTTGTGACGTGTGGATTTCAGCTTGGGTGGAGAAGGATCATATGAGTTTGACTCCCAGGTGGTGGTTAATTTGTTGAATAGGTGGGATTTACAAGATGTTAGTTGGTAGTTAGCTTCGATTGTTAAGCAAATTCTTACTATTTTTTCTTCTTTGGAGTCGGTTACTTTCAATCATATTCCTAGAGAATGGAACACTATTGCAGATTGTTTGGCCAAGTAGGCCTCTGATCATATGCAAAATTGGAACATTGTGGATATGGGTCAATTACCTTTGGATTTGTCTCATGAAATGGACAACTTAGTTGAGTTTGATAGGGCTATGTAAAGCCTTGTGTTGTACTTCTTCTCTTCTTAATAAAATTTTACCCCTCTTTTAGTTTTATCTATCCTTTATTGTTTAATGGACGTCCATACACTATTGTTATCCCATAGGTTCAAATATACTCATGGTGTAAGCTAGGTTACTAGTATGAATATCACTTAGACTAGTCACCATGTAATGTAAAGTAACAACTTAATTTTTCTATGACTAATAAATATGTTAAGTGACCTAATCCACAATGATAATAGGTAGGAAAAGGACCTTATGTTTTTAAAAGGAAGGAAAAATAAAAGATAAACTATTTAGAGATTACATTTATTTTAAATAGAAAAACATCAATTCTTTTAAATATATTGTCATGGCCATAATTTTCACTAGAAAACTTAACAAACTTTTTTTTTTTACAACAACTAGGATGGTCTTTATATCTAATAAGGTGGTACAAGACATGCAATGAATGTTGGCACGCAATGATGTTGCACAAATAACAAGGTGACAAGAGCCACTAAGAGGGTTTAACATGATATGAGGAAGATATCTCCTATTGCCATGCCATAAATTTGCACGAAGGGCAAAAATACAACTATCAAATGTTTTTTTTATACAAAACTACAAAGTGACAACTAGAACACTAACAAATGATAACCATGTACATACATGGTTGAATACTACATGCATCAAGGGACACTACTCATACAACATCAGCGTTGACACGTCGCCTGAGAGCGAGGAGTAGAGGGATAGGCATAGTCGGATGTGTGGAGTCCATTGAGTGCACCCTCAATCCACAATTGGTAGGCTCTAAAGCCTAGGCTAAACAAAGATTCTATAGATGGCCTAATTAGCTAGGTTTACTTAGCTTTTAGTTTCCATGTTTGCAAGGTAGGGTTGGTAAAGTGGTTATTCATATTGGTAACATTCACTGTTATTCTTTTTATCCATTTTTTATTCTAAGGGTACCAAATTTAGCACCAACCGTTTGTTGCGGCATATATTACTATTCACCTTTAGAAATAATAATGTTAATAGAAATTGGCATTAATATTACTATAATTTACCCTTACTGGATATATATTAATGAATCACAACAATAATAACATTAATGGCATTATTTAAGCAACACTAATATTAAAATGCACATTGATATTAACTTTATGATACTCATCTAAAGAGGTGTTAATACTAGAATTGGAATAGTAACGGTGTTATTGATACTTTGACCTTGCAATTATTAATATTATTTTATAATGATACTAATGATAAGTATTAGCATTATATCAAAAAAATTGTTTATTTATTATTACCAATATATATATTAGTATATATATCAATTCATCTATAGTTAACTATTGTTTATTTAATTGTTTATATTCTCTTATATAATTTACTCTAAAAGTAATTTAAAGAGATTTAGAAGAATAAAGAGAATCATACTTTTAGAGATTTATAAGAATAAATAGAATCATATACAAATAATTATATTATTCTTATTTATACTCATATTATTTACTTTGAAATAAAGTAAAAAGATAATCTAAGGAAATATTAGTGATATTAAATCTAGTTTAAAAGTAACCTTCTTAAGAATATGGGAATATATTCACTTTACTTTATTTAAGGGATCGCTTATCTTAAAACTACCATGATGATTATTTTTCTTTTATTTTCTTTAAAAGATAGAGGAATCCTTAAACATAGGAGTGCATGGGGTCTCCATAAACATAGGGTTAGGGACTATGAGAGTAAAGATAGGGAAAATTATTCTTTGTTTTTTGTTAAACATTTTTTTTTTTCACCAAAACGAGAATATTTCCTTAAATAATATTACTACCACTGATTTCATTCTTACTATTAAACACTGCAATATTTATTAGGTCTATTATTTTTTTTTATTTTTTTTACAATTTCTCTTAAACACCCTCTATTTAGATTTGCACTGTAACTAACATTATTACTCTAGACTAATATTAAAATCAATTCTCACTGTAACTGATTACATGATAGTATCACAACTAACATATTTAGTTGAAAGATATCCTAATCATATTAAATTTAAAATTTAAAATACAATAACAATACGATAACAATTTTTTTATAGAAGCTACAATAAAACCTTATATATTTTAAGAGAACACATACCGCTTATCTTATTTATTAGTTCCTGCCCAAGGAACTATAGGCATGGCTGTTTGTTAACTAGTTACTAAAAAACAACTTTTCAACAAATCAGAATTCATTATTTTTTTTAATCTAACAAATATTTGTTTATTGTTAAAGTAGAGATGCAAATTATATAAGAAAACATGTTTTTAAAATGAATTTTCTTAAATTTAATTAGTAGGAGATTTTTTCCCAATAAGGGCAATTTATACAGATCCATTATCCTAATGGCGCAAATGGAAAGCCTAATGGAACAGATGGAAAGCACAAGGCATCACATGCTGAGTGAACATGGTTGGCAAAATTAGAACAGTTATGAAGCGCCATTTTATTTCATCTTGGATAGTTATCATTCAACACTGACAGTGAAATCCATAGCACACCCCATGTTTCAACCAAAACAATCATTTTCCCGTGCGAGCCTGAGCTAGAATCGCTAGACCACCATAGCAATTTTTAGCTAGAATATTAGGGTTAGACATTGGAGCTACCATTTTATCAGTTATATTAGCGAGTCAACATTGCTCGTCACCTACCTCATCTTCAAGCATCTCAAGTAATTTTCTTTTTCTTTTTCTAATACTAATCATAGTAGAAGATATTGCATTTTCATCAGCAACATGTAGGAATTAGACAAGTTCTGATGATGTGTCTATGTTCCTCTAATGCATAAATTTTAAAATTAGGGCCTGAAAATGTTATTCCCAATAGAGAATCTTAGATAAAATTTTCCCACCATTTTATGCTATGTTACTAAACAGGCTGGAAAATTAATCGTTTCTAGGTATGAGTCATACTAGAATAGTGATTCTAGCATCTACGAAGTTTTCAAGGAATTTTTTGTTGACCTTTGACCTGTAAAACCCTGCATGACGTCCCCACACACCATACCTATGAATTTATGAAGGAAGGCATGTTTTCCCAATTCGTGTGTCAAGTGCAGTAACAAGGAAAAAGTAAAAAATGAAAGTGCATTTCTTGTGTCAAGTGCATCAACAAGGAAAGTCATTGTAGTAACAAAATGAGAGGCATGAACAGGGGAAAGGATAGGAGGTGTGTTGAAATAGCCATTGAGTCAACATTTTTCTTTATATTCTCTAATTTCTTGTTAGCGGTAGTCTTTTTCTTTGATTGCAACTTTCAGACTCTCCAATAATGCTGAAGGCCATCTCAAATATATTCAACTGTATGTGATCTCCATAATGATTTCTATGTTAACGAATTTGAGGCCAAAGTTCTATCACCTCTATGATTCTGCAAATTACTTCCATAGCCTCCTCTGTTTTGGTACATACAGCCAGGGAAAGTTCTACAAATTTTCCCTCTAATGGTCTTTTGAGTTGGGGCTTTGTTGCTTCTAACCTCCATACTTTAGCTCAGAGAAAGAGATATATGTATGATGCAAGGTTCACATTCCTATTTTGTAGGGACACATCAGTACCATTCTTGTTCCTTGTGCTATACCTGCACTAGTTTGACTTTTAAAGAAGGTTTTTAATAAATGTAACTCTCTTAATAGAAATATTAATTTATAAGTATAAAATTAGATTATGAAGTGACAAGGAGTGGGAATTTATACACATAAATTATGCCATAAGATTATTTTATTTCCAATAAAGTTGTAAATTAAATTTCTTTCGCTATTCTTCTACATTTAGATTCAAACATGGCAATATTTCTTTCTTTTTATGATTTTTTGACAAAGGAATAAATAAATTACCATCTTTGTTGATACAGGCAAGAAAACCACTCGACAATGGGCTGCTTGGACTCATGAAGAAGAGGAAAACTTCTTTATTGCATTATGACAAGTTGGAAAAGTATGTTGTGGAATTACAAGTGTCCCCAATAGTTGCTTTCCTTTTTTCTGATATTTCAAATCAATGAATTTGTGTTTAATAATTGAAATTGATGTCAACAGAACTTTAATAAAATTACTAGTCGAGTACAGAGTAAGAACAAGGATCAGGTATGCTTTTCAACTTACTTAAATATGAGTTTCAATATCATCTTTCTACTTAGAGGTCAAGAAAGATGCTTTGAGATACAAATTATAGATTACATGTTTTGCTATTTCTTGCTAAGGGTAATGTATTCTTTCTCACTTTCGATTAAGAAGTGCTAAATGGTGTGTGATTTCAATTGTAGAGTTCCTAAGCTTTAGGGTGGATTGGAAATAATGTCAAAGGCAATGGAAATCCTATTATTAACACTTGGGCACTGGCAATCCAAACATTGTGAGTCTATATGTTGTGTAATTGTTTCAAATTATTGTCTAGTTTGTTGTTCTACTGTAAGCTACAAAGTAGGCTTGACCTTGAGCCCTGGTACACCCTAGAATGTTATTATTACCAAATACAACACCATTTTGTTATAGAATTAGGTTAATGTTAGCTTCAATGTTGTTTGTATGACCACAACCAAACAAACATTGTGTCCCTTGTTGCTACACTTCATTGTCCTAAGTTAATCTAATCGCACCATGGACAAATTTCCCTTCAACAGTCATACCATATCTTGCATCTCTTCTAATGCCTCCATGGCCGCAAGCAACCTCCCCACTTTACAAGCCTGACGAAGGCTTTTATCAATATAATGCCTTGAAGGGAGAAATATTTATAGAGGAGTACTAAATGGTATTACACTAGTATTCACCTAGATAATTCTAATTATCCCCAAAATACATTTTCAAGTACCCTTCCAAAAATTTATTCACTGCCTTTGTTTGACCATCCATTTGGTAATGGTAGCCAATACTCATGTTAAATGTCACCCCAACTAAAAAAAAAATTCCTGCCAAAATTTGTTTTGGAAGATATGTCCTAACCACAAATGATCCTTGGTGAGATCCAATTGAGCTTAAATATGTGGTGGAAATGAAGCTTACAACTTTAGGTTAGTTGAGCCCTGCCTTTGTCATATGAATGAAATGAACATACTTGATAAATAGATAACAAATTATGCATCCTTACCCGCAGCTCTTGCCAAACTTGAGAAAAATTCCATCCATACAATTTCTCACTCTAATTAGGAACCATTATGAAAAAATATATCCAAATGCATGCAGGGATTAATATTCTTTTGATTTATATAAATGGGGTAAAAAAAAATTAAAATAAAACATCTATGTAAATTGTTAAAAGATTAAGTTATATAATTAAGGATTTGAAAGGGGATTTTGATGATCAACTCCTCGTTTTAAAAGATTATTCCCTTGCAAACCTGGATATTTGGCATTGTGGATTCTCTTGCATGACAAATCAAGGTAGGTAGTGGGCATTGGATAAGAGGAACATATCCAACCAAGGATACAACAGATAGCTTGGATGGTCTTGACCAGGGCTGATGTGAATTTATCTGCTGTTGTTTTTCCTCTAGATATGCAACCCTAGCTTAATGAATTTGCATCTGATCACCAGGAGAAAAGAAGAGCCAAAAATCTAGAGAATTAACAGATATGCATTCAACTTTTGAAATAATGGAAAATTTTTATTGAAGAATTCAATTGCTTCTTTGAAACTTTTAAATTTATCTTTCTTTGATGCATTTTATTCATGCTATTTAATAGCTTGATCAATGTATGAAAAATTTGGGAAATTGTTTGAATACATTTATACCTAGAAAACTTTAGGCATCACATTTAGTTGGAGATGATTTAGGGGTGGAACACTCCCAAATTTGTTGACAAATGATACATTTAACAACAAACTGCAAAATATCATTCTTGATGTTCTACTAGCATAAATTGGAGATGATCTTTTTCAAGGCTTCTTGATAACAAAAGTGACCTGCTAGTGGGGATCTATGTCCATACTCCACCGCCTTTTGCACCAAAGGGGATCCATTCCTAAGATAAATGCAGTATAAAAAAACATGATTATGCTGCAGACAAACAACTCCTTTTCTTTCCACAGTCTCCTCTGAAATCTACTATATAATAGGGTCACTTATGTAATTCTCAAGAATATTTAGTAGCCTAATAGGTTAGTTAATGGAAATGGTACGAAACAAAGGTAACTTTTATTGGCATGATAGTTAATCTGCCAACACATTATGTTTCTCCTTCTTATCAATAATCTCAAAGTCATCTACCTACAAAAAACCAATCCATTTTTGTTGCTTCTTTATAAGTGTGCTCAAAATCAACAATTACTTGAGGTTGAGATGGTCAACTCACCAAAGTATTTGCTCCCCAATAGAATTTGAAGCCACTTTTCAACACCATATAAGGTGGCTAAAATCTTCTAGCTATACGGTAAAATGTGCCTCTTTATCATTAAACTTCTAGCATTTAAAGGCAATGGGGTAACAGCTGGAAAAACTCAGGCACCAAGTTTTTATTACATTTTATAATGAACAACTTTGAGTCATTAGTAATAGCTAGCACCTGAGTAATCACAAAAATCATCTTGAGCTCCTCAAAATCATTTTGCACCTCTACAAACTAATTGAAAGCATTCCTTTCAATTTGGTATGTCAACAAGAGGGAAATTGTAGACAAAATTTTCACAAACCTTTGGTAAAAGCTTACCAAGTCCAAGAAATTGCAAAGTTGCTAAGTGAGTTTGAGAGGACAGCCCACACAGTATCACATTTTCAACAATATCTGTTATATATAATTTTGTTTTGTGTTCCCTCTTATTATGATTAACCAACCTTGTATACTTTAACCACAAGCTACATAAGGACAACAAACTTCCTCAAGCAACACAGAAGCTAAAACAGCCAACAACACCAGTTCTATTTGTTATTGTCATTAAATAAGAAGAAAATCTTGAAACAACACAATGTATTGTTCTTGCTTACAAAGATGCTTTTTAAGAATCTAAGGATTTCACTAATACATAGTTCCTATCGAAAAAAATCATTCAGAAGGAAAACTAAATAAAACCCCAGATTGATTTAAAACTACATCATCACCCAAAAAGTCAAGCATGTCAACAAGAATTCAACCTATTGCCAAACAATTACATACTTTCTGGCAACATGTTGCTTGAGAATTATATCCAAAAATCTCAATGCATCCTAGAATTTGTCAAACACGTCCCCTCGTAAAACAACTTCTAGTGATTTCCTTGAGATCTTTGCAGAAAAATTGATCTCCACCTTGAATTTCTCTGCTATGTCATCTCTTCTCATTTTCTTTCTTACATTGTCACCAACCCCAGAAAAGTTGATAGAAAATAGATAACACTCCTGAATTAAAGAGAAGAAAACATGCATGATTTACAAAATGCATACAACCTAAGAATTACATGAAATGCTTACCTGGCTACCTCCTCAAGAGAAATAGTATATTCAGTGCTATCTCATGGAAGAGCTCCAAATAGTAAACATGCTCTTCTCTCCATCATAATCAAATTCCTTGCAATCTAGCTTTGTCTGGCCATAGACTTCCTTCACTTTATCAATTATTTTCCTCAACAAAATCTTGTTAGTAATAGGCCGATGATCACTACTGATTTTAACTTGAAATCAACAGGTGTACCACAATTAAAAATGTAAAAGTAACTCTCAAAGTAATATCAAATATATGCTCAAAATTTATCATGATCACCATAAGTTTGAAACTCTTTATGTCTGAAAATTATAACAAACAACATAGAACTTATAATTCTTACAAGAATTCTACAACAAGACAATACAGATGAATTAGCAAACAAGGTAAAGTTTACTCACATTATAATGAAAATATTCTTGAAGATTTCAAAAAGCTACACCGAAGTGATTAGACAGAAGCTTTATTGGTCGACCATCTCGGCCCTTACCAGGTCTCGTCATAGGTAGAATACGGGCGGCTGGGGGCCCTTCTGGTCTTTGCATAGTGGGTATTTGAAGAGTAGACTATTGAACTCAGAGAACAACAATATAAAATCACAAAGATCAGATCTGTGTGGCAGAAGGACAAATCCACAGATACCAAAAATGGCCTTAAGGTGTGAACTCAACCCAGAACAGAGTAAGGATCAAGCATAGAATCTAAGGAAACATATAGTCAAAGAGGCATATTTTACAATATCAAAGACAATTCATAATTCGGCACCACATTAGAATCATTCATTCTTTGGTCATAGAGCTACATAATCCTATCATTTACAATTACTTTTCTAAATAGCATTTAATTCAGAATTACATTAGGCTACAGGTCATCATTGAATAATTTAGGTTAACTTGTGCTGAGTTGTAATCATTTAATTGCATTACTGTGGAACAAATTTAAGGAAAGTTTATTTTCCTTTACAATTATATGCATGAGATATTCCATCTCAAAGTGGACCAACCTTTGTTAATTAGAATTTGTACTTCAGTTGACATATTTGAAATGTAATCTAGTATTATTATCTTTAAACATATATTTGTATAAGTAATTAGACCGTTGTTTATTACAACTTGTCCAAAATCCAAAGAAGGAAACAATCACTGAGCATAAATTTTAGCATAATAGCGATAGTAGTACTGTAAATAGACAATCACAAAGGCAAGGAGAAGAAGAAAAGGTGTAGACATCTGTATTGAATAAAGCTTTTACACCCCAGATACAAACTGATTCAAATATCATAATAAATAGAATTTCAAACAGTAGGACTGACATAGTGTAGCAAAAAGAAGGCTGGAATAATCAAAACTTATAACAATGTATCAAGAGTATTTAGAAACAAAGGATCGAACAATTCAATAGCAAGAATGAGAAAAGGTTAACTATTTATTAAGAACTGACAAACTATTTATTTATTGATTTAATGTTATAAAAATTTGTGATTTCTTTATTTAATCATTGATAATGTGTTTAATTTTCCTATTTTGCAGAACTTGAGCATTGAAAAGAAAAGAAACAATAGTATCTACAAATATAGTTCAACAGCATACAGAATTTGACAAGTAACATATTACACCTATTTTGTTTTTTTTAATTCTAGTGTGTTTTTTTTGGGTGCATAAAATGTCAAAAAACTGTTAATCAACAAAATCATTGCATACTATCATAGATGTAGAAAGTTATGAACCAATGAATATGAAAGAAGAACGAACAATAGATGAAGTATTGAAAGACAATAATCTTTTTAGGGGTATGTGCAGGATTATGATGGGCCAAAAAGTGGCAATATGATGGGTATGCGGCTGATGACTATTTTTTTACCCAAAATTGATGAAACGAAAAGGGTTTTTAAAGGAGATTCTTAGCTTTCCATCGATATAAATTATGATTTACTTTGAATTTAATAAGTAATTATTATTCATTTTCTATTCAAATTATGACTAAAGTCCTGATTGATAGGATGATTGAAAAACATCTATAGCTTTCAAACGGTATCACATTTTTTGAATCCAAAACATGCATCACATTCTATGCTTTGCATACTATAGTATTAAAAAAAGAAAAAAATCATTTCATGAATTTTTGACCAAGTTAAGGTGGTCAGACATATGAGTTTTAATATTTTTAAAAAATTTGTTATAAAAAATTCATAATTAATTATTTACTTTAAAAAATTTACCAAAAAATATGCATCACATCGGGGCATGAGTCCTCTACTTATATCTAAAATATTATGAAAAAAATATTATCATTTTATTGTGGTTAGGGTGGTTAGACAGGACACCTACTTCTTTTTCCCTCGAAATTTAAGTACCACTCCATTGAAATTTCAAATTTTTCAAATAGGTTTTTTTTTAAACAAACCTAGTAGTTTAGAAACTAAATTCAATTTGCTACAAATTCTATTTTTACATATTTTTGAAATAATATAGATAACTTATTCAAATTTTTACGTCAAGTTGCTTAACTCTGATTTTTCTAAAATTTTTGCCACTTAAGGGCCTATTTTTTCCATGATGATCATGCACATACCCTTAGAATAAGTCCATTTGTATACAACATAGGGGATTATCTTTTTGACTCTTTGCAATATTTGTTACATATGAACTTCACTTCCATAGAATTTCGAAATGGTATGGTTGATTACTTTCTTCATTGCCTAGGAAAAAATGATGATGACGCTTTGTTTTCATATACACATGAGCTAAATCCTACAACATTGAATGAATTGCATCAAATTTCTAATGCTAATACATACTTACAATGTATGCACCTATCTGTAGTTAAGAAACCAAATTGTAAAGAATGTGGCCTTTGGGGTGACCAATTTTGTATTAAATGGCTAGCGAAGTGGTTAGGTATCGAAATATGTATTTGGTCATCAACTAGAAAAGTAAGGCACTTGAATTTCAATGAAGATTTAGGAAATACTACATATTCTATTTTGTTCCATGATGAAAACCGTTTGAATGGTTTTTTTGAACCACTTGTTTCCAAAAAAAGAAAGCCATTGGAACAATGTATTAACCAATGTAAACACTCAAAAATAATTACTAACATGAGAAAAAAAATTGTGGAGGATAAGTCAATAGATTTAATGTCCAAGTTTAGGAAATATGCATCATCAACATAAAATTTTTCATTGGATAATATCATAGATGTAGAGAACTATCAATCAAAAAATAGACAACGAGATATCTCAATTGAAAAATTACTAGAAGACAATAACCTATTTAGAATAAGGCCCTTTGTATACAATGTAGGCGATTGTCTTTTTGACTCATTACAACTACTGTTACATATGCGATACACATCTCTTGAACTAAGAAATGGAATAGTTGATCATTTTTTAAATTGTCTAGCAATTGATGATCCTCACGCTTTGTTTTCACTTCAAAATGAGCTAGACTCACACACACTATCCAAAATGCATGGCATTCATGATGTTAGTACATATTTGCGATGCATGCGACTATCTGTAGTTCCAAAGCCAAATTGTAATGAGTATGGTCTTTGGGGAGACTTGTTTTGTATTAAGTGGCTATCCAAGTGGTTAGATATTGAGATATGTATTTGGTCGTTAAGAGGAAAAACAAAGTACTTACATTTCAATGAAAATTCACAAAGTACAACATATTCTATTCTCTTCCATGATTAGGATCATAAAAATGGACATTTCAAACTGCTTGTGAGGAAAAAATTTAACACACCTGAACAACAGACTCACCAATCTAAAAAATTTGGAAGAAATATATACTCCCTAAAAATAATTCTACAGAAAAAAAAATAGATACAATGTCTAGATTATGCAAAAACGCATTATCAATATCAAATTGTGGTGACAGTCTTTTCAATACTATTGCAAGTTTGACTGAAAATGAATATGACAACCCATGTCTTAGATGCTACATGGCTCAATCCTTTTGCAATGCAATGCTAAATGGAGACAACATAGAAAATGAATGCCTTGAAACATGCTTAAAATATGAGTTGAAAAATACTTGTGGTGTGAAAAATTGGGAAACATTTATTGCAAAAGTTGGAGATCCATTTGAACAAAGTGAAATTGAAGGCTCTGCTTACAGGTCAAGAAAGATGCTTTGATATATGAATTATAGATTACATGTTTTGCTATTTCTTGCTAATGGTAATGTATGCTTTCTCATTTTCGATTAAGAAGTGGTAAATGGTGTGTGATTTCAATTGTAGAGTTCCTAAGCCTGAAAATCCAAACATTTAGATATAACGATGAGACTTACGAGGCATTGAATGATATGATTTATTTTCATATTCTTTATCTTTATTATTTATGTTTGTTCTCTTTTAGATTTGTTAGACTCATTTGTTCTCCATATTCCTTGTTTTTCAGTATGTTCTAGTTTCATGATCTAATTTTGGCATTTCTTGGACATTATTGTATCTATACCATGATCCTTATGCCAAGGTGGGTGACGATCCATGGAAGTGGCACTTACACTAACACAATAGTTGATTAGTTTCAAATTGACTATGTTTTCCTCCTCAGCCTCCCCTTGCCTTTTCTTTAATTGAGTGCCTCCAAAAGCATACATACTAACCAGTCATTGCTACTGCCAAAAGAAGTGAAAAAGCTCCAATAGTACTGGAAATTACTGCTACATGGCTCCAAGTGTGTGTGTGTGTGTGTGTAATTTTGTTAGTTTAATTTATCTTACCATAAATAGAAGTTGAAAATTTAGAAATAAATAGTTGTGTTTGAAGGTTATAGATTGTATTTATTCATTGTTTTGATGGTAATTTTTGAATCTTAATTCAAAATTGTACTTTTCTAAATTTAAACTTAGGTTCTTTTTAAAATTTAGTTTGAAAAATAAATATAATAATTAATTAATCTTTAATGTCTATATAATTAGTTTGAAAATAATATTAACCAGTATTAAGTATTATATGGTATTTTATTGAGATTCAACTTCACATTTCTTGAGTTAATCTTCATCAGTCTATATTTCATGAGAAATTGTTCATAAGAACTCATATTTCATGAGCATGAGCATGAGCATGAAGGATCTAGTAAAGTGACTAGATGGAACCCATACTAAATATATATTTAAATTGTCTAAATTGAAAAAGAAAGTAATCTATATTCAAATTTTACAAAATACATGAACTATATAAAATAAAATATAAACTATATTATAGCTAATAATAATGGGAACACCTTCACCTCAAACATAGATGCATAATGATTTCCCCTAATTTTTTGTTGGTTTTGGGGTTCCTTTTGTATTGGTTTAGGGACTTCTATCGTACAACCCAAACTAAAAAATAACACTACTCACTCTTATCATTTTCTTTTGACATGTAATTCTACCTCATGTATGTGTGCTTCTACATTATTACAGATAACTATTCATATGTCATGAATACTATTACCCTCAAATATGTTGTGAAGTAAAATTCACTAATTAGAAATATACAATAAAACATAAGAAACCTTAAACTCAATAAAATACAAACATAATTAATGAAAAATTATCTTTACATCCAACCATTTTTTAAAAAATATTGTATAATATTTTTTTTATAGTTAGAAAGAAAAATATTTTCTAAATACAAAAAATGGCTTATTAGTAACATGTTTTACTCATTAATATGAAAAAAGTTGTAATTATTCTAAATTGAGATTCATTATTGTCTTGCATGGTAAGATTAATGAATATTTTATTCTATGACAAGATATGATCTTTTAGAAAGAATAGAACAATACCACCATCACATAATGGGGCATTTATTAGTTATACCATGCTAATTACTCAAACTTATCACCATCTTATAAAAACTTCACACTTATCATTGTATGTGTGTAAAAATACATATTTCCCAAGGATAATCACTAGAATAAAATCACTCTCTAAATATGTTCCTTTATAAATTAAATCTGGTAGAAGGATAAATATATGATTAGAAATGGTAGAGAAAATTAATTTTTATAATATTTAATGGGTTGTACCGACATACAATAAGAAAAAAAATATTTTAAAATACCACAACTTTAATGTTCATAAAATAACATGAAGTATATAAACAATGACAACATCACTTATTTAAAAAAAATAAAATAGTATTTGCAATTTATGTTTTCTTGTTTTATTATATTTATATTTAATGTTCCTATTTATCATATTTATTTTATCACCTCTACCTTTATTTATTTGTTATTTTCTTCAATCGGACTCTCCCTATCAAAATTTAGGATATCCTATATATGTAATGGGGTTAAATAATGTATAAAATTTTACATGTATGAATCATAGATAGTAATAATTGAAACTTAGCTAAAATATTTTCCATCTATAAGAAGGACCATTTCCTATACAATTTTCATCATATATATCTCATTTTGGTTTGGTGGTTGTATTGCTCTTCCATTTTTTATCCTCTTTTAAATTTAAAAATAAATTAATAATTAATAGCATTATAGGATAGATCTATAATTAATAACATTAAAACCTTATTAATTAGATGATCTATCCAATTTATTTTTCTAACTATTATAAATTATGTAGTACATCTTTATTTATTTTTCCTCTCAATCCTATATTTATCATGGGAAGAACCATTTTTTCTCTCCTTACAAGGCTAATATTTTGATAAACATGAATGTAGATTTAGTAAGATGATAGTATGTATGCCTAATATTCCATGGTACTTCGAAATTATGTGGATTTCATTCAAGATAAAATATTATTTTTATTTATTCTCTTTCTTTTGAAATATTTACATTCATTTTTTGTGATCATTTACGTATTTTCCCTCATAATTAGGATCATTCTTTAACTCAATATCAATTGAGTAAATAATTAAAATTTTATATAATTTTATATATCAATTTATAGTCACATTTATTGAAGATATGATTCAAATTGGATTCAAATAATTATTTTTTTATATTAGTTATAAATCAAATGTTCTTTCAATCTCTTATCTCTTTTATCAAGAGCAACCTAAAAGTCAATTTCTATATATTTTTTCATTTGACATTTTACTAAATAGAATTGGATTTTTTACATTCTCAATTAACATTGTATTAAATATATTTGAATTTTTTACATTCTCAAATAAAATCTTGCTAGGTTTTAGTTATTTTTTACGATCAATAATTTTTTTGACCTTAAGAGAGTAGTTCAGAAATCAATCTATAACATATTAAGCTTGCTTTTCTAAATCTAATTGTATACATTTCTTGGCTTTTCTAAATCTGATTGTATACATTTCTTTCTTAAAAGAGGGCCTATCTTAATTTCTACTATGAAAAAACAATTAATGAACCTATAATTAGAGAATTTTGAATTAAATTTTATCAAATTCTTCCCAACCTTTTACACTAGTGCTTCACAGTCTTATATGAATCAATTCATTTGGAGTTTTCCATCTTCTAAAACTTAAAAAATTGTACATTTAATTTACAAAAAATAAATCATAGTAACATTTATCAGAATTTCTTTTAATTTCTAACATTCTCATTCTCCATTCTGTTAATAATAGCTAATTTCTCTATATCCGTATTTTGTACCCAAATTTATTTTTCCATGAATTATCATTGTCGCTCATTATACTATAATAAACTTATAATTTTAATGGAATTATGAATCTTATCATTGTGTAAGAAGAACATAATTTCCACACTATTTAATTTTATGCATTGAATTTCTTTGTTCCTTGGAAATGTTTTCTTCACTATTCCTTGGTGTTAATTTTGAGGAATATAGATGAAAAGGGGATGCAAATGGCATTAGTTAGCAAGTTAATTAATCATGAGATAGAACATTAGATAGCTCAAATGCTTCTTCCAAAGGTAGAAAAGGCCTCTTTGGCTTAAGTAGAATATTTATGATGCAATTAGAGGTAGATGTGTTAGATTATTATTATTTAGTTTTGTACAAGTTCTCTAAAAATTTGGAACATATCAAAGACTTGAAATTTCTTTCTCAATATGTAAATCCAACCTTTCTAGTGAAATTATCTAAAAAGTGAATAATTTGACCTACCAATATATGTTACCTCCATGGTGCCAAATATAGTTGAATGCACTAACTCCAATGGTCATGAATTGTTCTCATGTTCTTTGGTAGAAAATATAATTCTATTTTGTTTGACATATATGTAATGCTCACACAACTCAAAATCTATCTATTTTAGCCCCAAAAGTTGATCAATTTTTGTGCAAAATCTCAAGGCCTTTATTACTCATGTGACTACACCTTTTATGCACAAGCTTCGTCCCACTGCCTGCAACTTTCATTGTAGCTTTCACTCTATTCTAACTCTCTAGTGTTGCAAGGTGTGCACCCTTGGTCTCCTTGTGTTGTGCAACATAGTGCTCGAGTTTGTGACATGGCTTAACCATCTCCTGTGGATTCATTAAATTTGGTGGTTGTATCGGGCAATAACAATCATATGTGCAACAATTGGTATTATAGCCTGGGTCACGGGTCTGAACCCATCGCTTGCATTGTGGGGATTTTTGCAAGGTGTGCACCCTTGGTCTCCTTGTTCTATTCAACATAGTGCTCAAGTTTGTGGCACGGATTAACCACCTCCCCTAGATTCATTAACTCTAGTGGTTGTATCAGTCATTAATAGGTTGATATTTTAGTGCAATGAAAACCATTTGTATAACATCTATCATATACAAAGTGCTTTATTTTACTCCTCTAGCAATTACCAAAGCTCCTTTGATCAACTTCCACATGCTTGACTAAAAAGTAATGCTACAACCTTGATAATTTAATGCCTAGCTAAAATCAATATTTTTTTGAGTTGAGGGACATGTGTATAGCATCTTGTAGTAGCCAACTATTACTACTTTTTAATTTTAATAGAACTAATCCTTCACCAAAAATATCACAAGGTTCATCATAATTGAGATAAACCTTACCAAACTTACTACTTTAATAGTTATTGAAATATTTCTTGCATGATGTGGCATGAAATGATGCTCCAAAATTAAGCATGCAAACATTTTATATAGCTTGTCCTATATATAAAAAAAGACATCCTACATCTTCTTCATTTTCTTTTGACTAACTTTCAATATTCTTGAGTGACCAAAAGTTTCTTTTAATGTGGCCTTCTTTACCAAAATACCAACAACTAATATTTATACCCTTTGATTTTGACCTCTTGCTAGATATTTTTTCATCTTCTTTTATGGTTATCCATCCCTCATGCTTGTGATCTCCCCTATAATCGATTACTGAAGAATCTCCTGATGAATTAATTTGATGTTTTCTTCTCATGTCCTTGCTAAGAAGAATCCCAAAATGTCATCAAACTTCAACACACTTCCTTTCTTCCTGAATTTCAATTTGCTAACAACCATAACAACTCTTTCCCATCTATCAATTAGAGAGAATAATAGGAATACAGCCTTAATCTCATCTCCCAAATTTATGCTCAAAAAGAATAATTCACCAATCAATGTATTAAATTCATTCAAATGATTTGATACATTTTTTCCTTCCTTTGTCTTCAAATTATATAATTTCTTCATCAATTTTTTTTATGTGAAGTCCATCTCATTGTGATGTGGGAAAAGGGGATCGAGGGTTTAAATCACACTTTCTACTACATTACATTAGAGAGAGGGTGCTGGAAAGAAGTTGAGTCCACTTTTTGGCCAAAAAGTGGCAGTGTTTTTCCTGATTTTCAGAATTTGACACATTTGACCTTAAAATTTGAAGCACTTCGAGATGAAATCTTCAAAAAAGTCACTGGTCATAAAATGTAGTGCTCAGAGTCTAGTTTCCAAATATGTAATTTATTTCAATACCTAGACTATACAAATTGAGTTTCAATAGGTGTTTCTAAAATCCATTGATTAAAAGTCACTTTCTTTTTACCATACCATGCACGTGTACAACATCCATATTTTAACTTAAATTATCATATTTTCCTAAATCCTTTTGGGAAAATATTTGTGACTCACTAAAGCTTGTTCTCAATATTTTTTTGTAATTTTTTATTCAATTTTTTTAATTAAATTTTTATTAGGCATATTTGTCATTTTGAAAAATCGTCATGTACGAAATGCATAAGATGACCTAAACTTATCATTTTTTTATTTATTTTTTTAAATTGAAAAGAATTTTCTGAAGTTTTTTCTCGTTCAATCCGTTCATCAAAATGTTATGTTGATCAAAAGTTATTAAAATAGTAAATAACCCTGATATATTTAAAGCTTATGGACCATTTTTATTAGAAACTAATTGAAAAATAGATAAAATAATCCAATTGTAAAAAAAATTACATATTTGGAATCTGCATTGTCTCATCTAAAATGGGTTTTAATTTCGTAAAAAAATTCTTAAAAAAAAGTCATCAACCATATGTCCAAAGTTGGTATTTTTCTCTGACATTGTTAGGACCTTGAACTTGCAGGTCAAACCAGGTTGAAGGCCTAGGTTTGTATTCCCAATGCTTTTTCCAAACCAAAATCCAAGTCAGAAACCCGACCACAAAGCTAAAAGTAATTGAATTTTTAAAAAACGGGATTCCACTTTATAAAATGAGATCCTGTTTATTAAAAGTGGGATCTCATTTTATAATCGAGATCCCATTCCCTAATATTTAATATTCAAACCGTTGGAAATGAAACGAGATCTTGTTTCCCTTCCAATGGTCCCCACATTTAATATTAGGGAACGAGATCCCAGTTTTTATAAGCAGGATCTTGTTTTATAAACGAGATCCCATTTCTTTTATTTAAATTTTTTGCTAAAAACTACTGTGAAGTCTACAATTCACATGTATGGCTGAGAGTAGTAAAATTGAGCTATTTTTCATGAGCTATTGTCTTTATAGGTGGTGAACTTTATTTTTTCATAGGAGGCATCATGTACACCATTTTTGAAGTGGAATTGTGTTAGTTTTGTATTTGTTTGGAGGAACAAAAGGTCTTCAACTTGCAATATAGATTGAATTTTTCAAAGGAGGCATGAAGAAAACAATTTTTAAAGTGGAATTGTACTAGTTTTCTACTTGTTTTGAGGAACAAAAGAGGAAGAATTTTGTCCTAATAGGTCTTCAACTTCCAATTTGGATTGAATATTTTGAATAATTTCACTATTGACATTCATTTGTGCTTAAGAATTTTATAATCATGGGAGATAAAGCTCATAGTAAGAGAAGACAATGACTCCTCAAGAAGTTGAAGCAAAGAGAGAGGAGAGACAAAGACAAAGAGAAAGAATAATGAGAATTAAATCAATGAATGATGGTGGAGAATCCAATTCCACAACTATTGAAGATGAAAACATTGAGGATACCATTGTTGTAGATGAATCTAATTTGCAAGGAGTCAATTTGGAGAAGAATATGATTATACAAACAAGTCCTACTATGTCTTCAAATCCCTCTTCGAATGGTATGGAGAATGTTTCAATATGCACAAATCTAGGTACGTCTTCAAATCCACATGTTAGTGAAATGGTAAATTTGTATGTAGAAGATTTACAAGATGTTGGACTTAATGATGTTGACATTGATGATATTCAGAGAGATGAAACTTTTATAGAATTTGTTGAAAATGAAAAAGAACAATATTTTCTTGCAAATGAAAATGAGAATGATCCTTTTGTTGAAAATGAAAACAAAATCTATTTTTTTGATGAAAATGAAAATGAAAATGAAAATTGTTTTGTTGGTGAAAATGAAGATGAAAATGTAAATGAAACTGAAGATGAAGATGAAGATGAAAATCTAGGATGTGACATTGAATTTAATGAAAATACTTTTTCAAAAATTGGAAGTGGTGTTTTCGATAATCTTCCTGGTCAAATTTCTTAGAGGCAAATAAGAACACATGCGAATAGAATATACACCAAATTCTTTTATCGTAAAAAATTTGCATTTCAATGTCAACTAATGATGCAATTGATGAGAATGCAAAAAATGAGGAAAGTAATGAAAAGGTTAGGCTTTTATGTTAAACCAAAAAGAAAAGATCAATCATTAAAACATGTTATGTCTACTATTGCTAGTTCCATTCAATCTATTGGGAAAAATAGTCGATCTAAAGATAAAAACATAGCAAGAAGAGCTATAACAACTGCTATAGTTAACAAAGAAACTTTGAATAAAAGAATGGTAAGAAATATTAGTGAATTTTTAAAAACACATCCTAAAACGTTGCTAAGAGCGGAAAAAAGAAGAGAAAGTATAGAAAATGATCCTATCAACCAATGTTGGAGTTTCAGTGGTCGACTACTGAGGTCTGATATGAAATTGAATGTTGAAATTAAATCTTTGATCAAAAAATATTGGCATGATAATACTAGGGTTTCATCTAATGCTAGAGATGTTTTAAAATTAAGGGTGGGGTCCAAAGTTCATGATCCTCACCCAAAACACCTATTAGATACAACACAAACTAAATTTTATAGAAAATTTTGTAGTGATTCAGTGTTACCTGGTAATATTAAAATAAGTCAAAGGTCTTTTGAAAAATGTAAACCCTAGTATGTAAAAATTAATAAGCAACAAATATCTTGTTGTTGTAAAACACATGTTCAATTTCGTTATTTTTATGATATTTTTTGATATATACGTTGTACCTTGCATACTAACATGATTATATAGGAATGTGGTATTGATATGCCACCTGAAGCAATAAGAAAGTTTATTTCAGGTTTTTTTTGTGAAATATCTAATGATAAATTGTTTTATTTAAGTTCTATTTCTGGACAATGCATTAACTATGGAAATCTTTCATTTTTAAGAATTTGTATGCATGAAAGTGTTGATAATGATTTTGGACAACAATTAGTAGATGTTAAAAGATTTAAAAATGTTCACTATTCTTTAAAAGATGGAAAAATAGGAAAGCTTTGTGATTTAGTTACAAAAAAAGTTAGTGTGCATACATTCATGAGTGAATTTAAAAATAAAATTGTAACAAAATATGCCATGCACTCTGAACATACTCGATGGCTTGATGGCCAATTTTGTGCATGTAGAAACACATTTCCAATTGGTACTATACTTTCAGTGGTTGATTTTACGGATAATTATACTCTCTCTCCGTAAGAGGAAATTCAATCACAGTATTATAATTCAGTGCAAGTAGCTATGTTTGTCCATATTGTTTATAGACATGTAGATGATAGTACTGAGGATGATAGAATTTTTTTGAGGGAGTATCATTTTTATTTGAGTGACAACTGGTTACACTCGTTAGAGTTTGTTTAATATTGTTTCAGTATATTTTATAGAAATTTAAGAGAAAGAGGAATCTAGATGAAAGAACACCTCATATGGTACACTAATTGTACGAGGCAGTTTAAGAATGCTCAAATGTTCTATTGGCTAAGTAGGGTTCACAAGGAACTTAATGTACAACATATATGGAGTTTTTTGAAGCTGGGAATGGTAAAGGAGAACATGATGGAGTTGGTGTGTGTGTCAAAAGAATTCTTGCTAGAGAACAATTAAAATTCGAGTATTCAGTAAACTTTAAAGATGCACGTGGGATTTTTGAAATTGGTGTAATACAAGATTATCTGCACCTGGTTTGAGTGAGTACTCTACAATTCATCCATTCTTTTGGTTGGTTGGAGAGAACATTGTACCTAGAGTTGATTGTGATACAATCATTGGATCTACTAAATGACATTCATTTAGGAGTGTGACAACAAGCACATGAACTATTTGGAAAAGGGAGCTTGCATGTTTTATCCAGTTTTGTATCTCAAGAGATTGGGAAGCATGTGAAAATACATAATGGGTTGAACAGTTGGAGCAAAGATTGTTGACACTTGCGCAAGCACATGATCAATATAAAAGAACTATTGAAGAAAATGATCAAGTTTTTGCATCTGAAGATTATGACCATGTTTCAGACCTTGTACAAGAAGGTAATTTTAATTCAATTTATTTAATTTTATTTCACTTTATTAATTTATTTTGTAATACTAAATTATTTATATGGATATGTGTAAGTTATTAAATCAAAATTTTCTTGCAGGACATGTGTATGTTGTTGTTGCACCTGAGGGGAATGAAGAGAAAAGAAAATAATTTTTGGCTTGTTGTGTGGAAACTAAACATATGTTAATAGAACCTCGAGAAGATGATGATGGCTTTCGTTATCCAATAGGTATGGTGATCCCCTTAAGACACCCCCTTAAGAAAATTTTGATAACAAGTTTTTGATCCCCTTAAGCAATTTTTAGAAAAAGTCTTTGATCCCCTTAAGAAAAATTTGAAAACTTATTTGATGATGGTTTTCATGTTTTCCAATATGATCGGTGGTGGTTGTTGGAACTTGGCTACGAAAATACCTAACAAGGAAGAATGGTCTACCTACATTCGAAGACTATGAAACACATAAAAAGATTATACATTATTCACATTTGGTGGTCGAAACAAATATAAAACTAGACTGGTATAATGGAAGACCTTCAAAAAAAGTGCTATGGTCAATTTCTATGGAAGAGCATGAGGCAATCATAGATGCATTGCAAAAAAGAGAGGATGCAGATGGTACAATGGAATAAGTAAATACAGGTAAATATAGTGTTCATTTTATTTTTTCCTTTTAAATACATTAAATACATTTTTTGATATTGGTCAAGTGTGTTATTAGTTGAGATGACATATATGTACATACATACTTACAAAATTAAACATAATCTATGTACTTCTATTTATCAAAATCGATATTCTATAAAAAATTTGTTTGTTAAATGTGCATTTTTCCCTACTTTGAAACTTTATGTCTAATTGTATAATCACTAAATATCATACATACATCATTGTTAAATCAATTATATCCTTAAGACGTTGTATTATGACCCCTTAAGACATCCCCTTAAGACGTTGTATTATGACCCCTTTAGACATCCCCTTAAGACCCCTTAAGACATCCCCTTAAGATGTTGTATTATGACCCCTTTAGACATCCCCTTAAGACCCCTTAAGACATTGTATTATGACCCCTTTATACATCCCCTTAAGACCCCTTAAGACATCCCCTTAATACATTTTATTATGACCCCTTTAGACATCCCCTTTAGACGTTGTATTATGACCCCTTAAGACATCCCCTTAATATGTTGTATTATGACCCCTTTAGACATCCCCTTAAGACCCCTTAAGACATCCCCTTAAGACCCCTTAAGACATCCCCCTTAGACATTATATTATGACCCCTTGAGACATCCCCTTAAGACGTTGTGTTATGATGGCTCATCCTAAAACTTATAATACCTGTTAATATCACTTCATATTTATACTCAATTATACTCTTCTTTGATTCCCTTAAGACATCGTATTACAACCCCTTAAGACATCCCCTTAAGACAACCTATAATTAGTGTTGGATGCTATTATTTGTTTTGATAGCATATAGATTAGTATTCGATGCCATTATTTGTTTTGATAGCTTATAGATTAGTATTTGATTCCATTATTTGTTTTGACAGCTTATAAATTAGTAGGATGCCATTATTTGTTTTGACAGCTTATAAATTAGTATCAGATGTCATTATTTGTTTTGACAGCTTATAAATTAGTATCAGATGTCGTTATTTGTTTTGAAAACTTATAAATTAGTGTTAGATGTTATTATTTATAGAATTTATTAATGGTTTTATTCTCTAATCTTCTATGGTATTGTTTATTTCTTAAAATTTTATCCTTTCTGGTATATAAACAGATTGCTTTTTTTTGTAAATTATGATTTATTGACTAATTATTGATTGATGTGAATTGAATAAGTTCATTGAGTAATTATCACTAATTATTGAATGTACATATCATGTGTATTATGTATGAGATCACTAAATTTGTAAAATATAAGTATTAAAATGTCCTATATTAATATCATGTATGAGATCACTAAATTTAACATTAATGTCCTATATTAATGTCTTTACTATGAACATAAAATGTATAAATGTGCATGTGTAAATTAAATTTTCAAACAATAATAAAGTCCATAATTTATGTAACATATTTAGTGCATTAAACCAATATATTAAGCGCATGAAATAAAGTCCAAAGTAGAACCCATGAACTAAAGTCGAACTAAGTACTTGAGCCATGAAATATAAAGTCCAACATAGTACATGAGAAACCAGAAATATAGTCCATGAAATAAACAAATATAACCCATAAAATCATGTTTCTAGTCATGTGTTGTCTCTATAATCAAGAGACCTCTTCACACCATGTGGACTATGCGGATGACCTAAAACACTTTGTACAAGAGAAAGATGAAATCAGATGTAAGATAATGAAAAATGATTTAATGACAATTTAATTTATAATTCATCATAAAATTAAATTACCATCATATCTACGTTTCGATGCTTTGGTGCACCTAAAGAAACCTCTAAATTCTCTAAATCAATCTACATAAACAAGACAAAGAAATTTGAAATTAGATGTGCAAGTCTACAATTAAAAATGATTTAATTCAATTTAATTTATAATTTATCATATTTTAATTTTACTGTATTCTAAGGTTGTGCACCCTCTTCTCTAGGACCTATCTATACATGCTCAACTACAAGATGTGTCTCATGCTATAAAATAAAAAAGAATATGTAACAAATATCATATTATGTATATATTCAATTTAAAATTTAAAATTAAATTTATATTCAAAATATGTAATTTATAATTGAAAAGAAATATAATAAAAATTTATAATTACCATTTGATTTGGAGCCTACTTTGCATGTCCTCCTGGTGGTGTAACTATGTATGGGTCAGTGTTGAAAGTTGCACTAACCCTACAAGATCAAAATTAAAGAATGTATACTTGAATTAGATTAAAATATATATATTCAAGTTTGCACATTTTGTGTAGAATTTAAAAAAAAAAACTTAAAAATCAGACGCCTCATGAGTAGCCGCAACATCAAATGTTTTCTCGATTCCCATTCTCATTGTGGTATCAACCTAGACATACATACATAGACATTTAATGCTTATAATATTTACAAGTGTGCATGCATGTATTTCATATATCTAGTGAATTCAAAATTCATAATTGTAACTATACTAATGTAAACTTTAAATAATTTACAATATGAATGTACCTGCCCCTGATCTATGATGCTCAATAGTGGAGTACTTGAAAATCCCTTAGGAGGAATCGATGTGGAAGTCAATTGAATCGCCTAAACCAACATAAATATTTCAAACATATATGTGATTCAATTATAAATTTAAAACTCAAGTTATATTTATGATTTCATATATAATTTTTAAAATTGAAATCAAAATACCCCATAAGGGTTGTCGAGTATGACTAGTGTTGATGTATGTACTCATGGAATAGATGATTGCTCGATCGTTAGTGTCATCTGTACACCAAACAATTTGATTGTTAAAATGTATTGCAAAATTTTCTTTGATACATACATCCATCAAAATTCTTATAAAATGAACGTACATAGATGCATATTTATACCTATGTTGCAGTGTCCTTAGGGTGATGGTTTGTTGTAAGAAACTCTACAAATGAACTGATGCGACCAAATGAACCACCAGAATCTCCACATCCGCCTAAACTAGGTGTGGCCTGATCAAGTCCATAGCATACTTGATGACAACTAGTACATATATGGGGGATGAACCTTGACACTCCTAGAGTGGTACTCAGACTAGCTCCATAAAAACTCCATCATCATCATCTCTATGCTCCCCACCTGCTATCGTAGAAGCATGTTGATCAAGGTCTCCTATGAGTGTACTAAGGGAACCTAATGTTGAGACCAGAGCTTGATGATGTACAGGTGCGGGAATCAGAGGACCAGGAGCAACAACAAGGGGTTGCACATGCACAGGGTGTTGGGGATCAACCCTTGCCCCTAACCTCTATTATGGCCGGCCGCCACCAACACCTTGAAATGATTTAAAATCAAAATAATTGGGATTTTTCACCATAACAAACTCTACATACAGTTTTCTCAAAAAATACAATGGGCACTCCCAATTAGCATGTGGGGGACTATCAAAAACCATATACCATTGATCCCAAAAACGTGCACTCATCTGTGGATGTATGCACCACCTCATGGATATTCTAGATTTGTTGGGTGGAATGGGTTGTCGCATAACGTGGTCAAGAAAGTAGGGGGCTAGGTGGGCCTTCATTGTTTTAAGTTCTAATATTTTTTTGTAAGAGAGACCATCAGCATAAAATTGTCTCATTTGTTCTCTGTCTCGTTGATGCCTATCTAGATCACAATCGATCGTCTTGATGGCATCCACAATTTTTTGCATCGTACATGCAAAATGTCTCACATGTGGTGGAATCAATACTTGAATATGCATAGCATTGATTTGATTTTGTAAGGATGCAACCTGATTGTTTATACGTGCTCACAAGCGAGCCTCATCAGATGTGATAGGTGTTGGATGTGGCATATTAGGTGGAGGGGGAGGTGGATGTGGCTGTGGATGAGGTGGTTGATTGATGATATCATCAATGTTAAAATCATCCATGATATGAGATATAAATGTGCACCTACATTAAATTATACAAAATTAACATACAAACTTAAAAAATTACAAGAAATAGTTAAATTTGACACTTGCACATGCAAATTTGTTTAAATTTAGGATGTGCATAAATATATTAAGATCATATATTTAATTGAAATGCACATATATACATTGATTGAACTTGAGAATGTGCATAAAAAATTCAAAATTTAACATGTACATACATTTAAAATAAAAAATATGATGCATAATTTGCATTCATACATCATTAAACTAAACTATGTACATACATACAAATTTCAAAATTTAAGAACTATATGAAAAATTTTAATACATGTATACATACTAAAAAATAAACTTGAAACATTCACAAAAAGCTCATTTTATGTCTAACACACACACACACACACACACATATATATTACATTTTCCCACAGGAGAAATCATGATCTAGTAGATAGTCATAAAATTTATACTATTATATATTATTCATTATAAGTTCATAAATTCCACCAAATTCATAAATTCATGTTACTAAAAATATCCATCTAGAACCAAAATCATAAATTCATGTCACTAAAAATATCCATCCAACCAAATTTATAAATTTATCACACAAACTATCCATCTTTCACCAAATTCATAAATTCATAACTATTTAAGATCATTGTCTTAATTTAGAAACTATTGTGGCTCTCTATTGCATCTCTTCATTTCTTTGTGTTTTCCTTTTCAGAATTAGAAGTTCTCCTCTCCTCTAGCCATTGTTGATGCTCATCTAAGATCCCATCCATAGCCCTAACAACATCAACAAAGGGTTTGCATCCTAGATGCAAACATCCTCACAGGTGGGCGACACATTCTTCATTTTGAATAATGTTGATTTGATCTTGGATGGTTGTAACATTGGCATTCATTTATGCTTGCAAATGAGCACCATTGATTTCAGGTGGTAGAGGTGAGGGCTTACAAGGTGGAGTGGGTGGAGGTGGAGGTGAAGGTGGTGGAGATGGATAGCATGGAGGTGGATTGCGAATATTATTGAATCAATCCATGTGATCTTTAAGATATGAGTGAACCCGCATTAGATTTCTAATTTCAAACTGTAAGATACATGTTTAGGAAATACCTTTAAACCATTCAATATAAATGGCCTTTAATTTAAGACAAATGATAAAATATGTAAGCCTCATTTATGTATAAGGCATCTTACTTGAATGAAAATACAATTAACTATTAATATAGGACAATTTATGAATGTTATAGGGTTTACTATTTAGAGTTTAGGATTTAGGTTTTAGGGTAATATGATGGCTTAAGGGGATCTATGTAGTGAGGTCCTAGTACAAAACCTAGATGGCTTTTAAGTGAATAAAATTTGGTGAAGAACTTATTTGACCCCCTTAAGAAATGTCATATTAGGACCCCTTAAGAAATTGATTTACGATTTAGGGTGACAGGATGGCTTAAGGGGATCTATGTCTAGTGAGGTCTTAGGAGAAAATGGCATGGCTCAAATGAATAAAATTTGGTGAAGTTTCCCAAGGCAACCAAATTTCATTAAGAGCCTCAGAAAAAATGATGGCTTTAGGGTTTAGGGTTTGGAGTTTAGAGTTTAGGGTTTAGGGTAATAGGATAGCTTAAGGGGATCTATGTAGTAAGATCCTACAACAAAATTATATGGCTTAAGGGAATGAAATTTTGTGGAGTTTCCTAAGACAACAAAATTTCATTTAAAGGTCTTAGGATAAAATGAATCCTTTAGTGTTTAGGGTTTAGATTTTAGAGTTCAGGGTTTAGGGTTTACAGAACTTAGGGTGAAGTTTTGGTGCCCCTTGGAATATATTGAACTTGCAAGTTAGTGAAGAAAATTTTCTTGTGGAATAGTTGATTGAGATAGCTCTTGTTTCAACTGATCAACCTAGATCATGAAATTTCATTCATATTATAGTATTGCATGATCTTATTATTGTTAAATTTGGTTGCCTTGGGCAACTTCACCAAATTTTGAGAATTTCTTTGATCCCCTTAATAAATGTCATATTGGGACCCCTTAAGAAATCGATTTATGATTTAGGGTGATAGGATGGCTTAAGGGGATCTAGATGTCTAGTGAGGTCCAAATTTAGTCATAGTGTGACCTCATTGGTTCATAGCTCTGGGTCAAAAGTTCTTACCCCTCAAATAAAACAAAGTATCATGTTAAAAATTAATCAATCTATACATATCACAAACATAATATACATGTATCAAAGCAAGTAAAAATTTCCTGCTACATTAGGGGATATCAAAATAAATATAAATATATTTTAATAATTATACTTGTAATCGCTTATTAATAAATTATATCATACATAATTTTAATCACATAATAAAGGAATACATATACATATGTAGAAGATACAAAAATAAAAAAGAGGCTACTTGACCATGGATCTTGATCCTTCTAGGAAGTACCTAGATTGGTGTGTTTCATGTAGGACTCTATGTAGGTGTTGGGACCCTCATCTCTCTCCTTGTATATTTTCAACAATCCCACTCACTCCCTCTATAGAATTATTTCCTTTGTTATTAGAGTTCTTTTAATCTTCTAAATTGACCTCTTATTTATAGGATCATAAAATGAATCCTCCTCCTCTGTCTATTGTAGTAATAGCCTAGTTCCTCCAACCTATCATCATGTATCTCCTACCTTTCCCATGTAATAGGTACCTTAGGTGTTAAATGGTTCCATCTTGGTCTCCTTATTGATGCATTTCTATCCTTCCACATAAATCTATATAGTATCAAAATATAGGTAATTTTATGGTTATCATCTCCCTTAATTGCTAAATAACCCATTATGCTTGAGGATGGGTGGATTATTATCTAGGATCACATCTTAAAAATCCTATAGAGGTCATGGTATGTGTTTCTTAATACATGTATTCCCATAGAAAACTCTTTCCATGTATTATCAACTCTCCTATATAATAGACACCTTACTATTTAAATTTCATATGATATATACCCAAGTGTTTCCAATTGGAATTGCTATAATTATACTTTTATGGTATTCTAGATATTCATAATAATAAATTCATAAATCTACCAAATAGACCCATTCCTGACATTGAACCTACATAATTTTAGGCATCTCCAATGAAAGAAGTTACCCATATCACTCTCACTCGTGCTCTCATATCTTGTGGATATAATAGAATTAAGTTTTCTTCTAATGATTTAGATCCCTATTGATCATGTCTAAGTGTCATAGAGAGTGATCATCCACTCTTCATAAACTTGTAGAAACCAAACTTGGTTTTATATTATGTTTTCAAATAAGTGAAAAATTTACAAAAAGCTCTATTGGATGGTGACAACAGAAGGTTTTTTAAGGAAACCAAATTACATTTTAAGGTCCTAAGACAAAATTCAAATGCTTTAGTGTTGAGGGTTTAGATTTTACAATTCAGGGTTTAGGGTTTAGTGAACTTAGGGTAAAGTTTGGGTGGCCCTTGGAATAATTTGGACTTGCAAGTTAGTGCCAATTGGAAATCAATTGTATGTGCTTGGATTTATGAATTTGCTAAAGTTATAAATTTGCAAACAAACATTGATAAAATTTATGAATTGTAACTATTCTTTAACATATTGTTCTCTAATCTAATTATAGTTTAACATTGAAACTAAAGTTTAACATATCATTTTCTCCATACAATGAAAATGAAATTTAAAACATTTAAGCAATACAAATGAATTTTCTTGAGCTCGAAATTACCTAGTTTTCAAAATCAAAATGATTTGTTCAATTTCAATTTAGGGTTTTAGCAAAAAAAATTGTTCCAATTCAATTATAGGGTTTCAATTTCTAAGCAATTAGGGTTTTTAATGCAATTTTTTCATTTCATTTGAAACTAGGGTTTTCAAATTCATTTTTTCCATTTGATTTGAATTGTGAATTTCAAAAAAGCTTGATTAGGTTTCTAAAATGCACATTTTTATTTCCATTTCAATTTCTAGGTTTTCAAAAACAATTTTTTTGTTTCCATTTCAATTATGGTTTTCAAATTCAAATTTTTTTTGTTTGATCAAACAATTTAGGTTTCAAAAGCTAAATTTTGTTTCTAAAAGAAAATTGAAGGTTCATTTTTTCATTTCTATTAAGAAATATTTAGGTTTCATTACATTTTATGATCTATTTCTACAATTACTCATTTATACTATAATAGGAAATAAAATGCTTAAAACGTCAAATAAATTTAAAAAAACATGCTAAAATTGGTTATTCTATTCATAATTTCAATAAAAAATGAAAAAATGCAAAAAAAATGGGGGTGCGCGGGTACCTAGAGCTATTTGTGGAGGTTGTTGTCACCTGAACGCAGGATCCCATCGACTGCAAAATGTAGTTTATTCATTTTTTTTTAAATACCATTATAAAATGGGATCCTGATTTTTACAAAACAGGATCCCAATTTTTATAAATCGGGATCCTATTTCGTACTAATTAGGATCATGTTCCTTATATGTCTGTTCGGGACCCTTTAACAAATGAGACCTTGATTTTTAAAAAGTGGGATCCCATTTTGCATTTAGGCTTGGGATCTTGAAGCTAAATGAGATCCCAATTTTTAAAAATTAGGATCCCGTTTATAAAAATCAGGATCTCATTTTTGCAATGCCGATTTCATTTTTTTTGGCTAACGAAAAAACTTCCACGTTTCGTGGACTCAACTTTGTGCACTTACCCAGAACCAAAATTGATCATATACACCCACTTTCCTACTAACCTCAATGGAAAAGCCAAAATGATTGATCGAGCTTTTGGTTATTCTTAGGGGGATTGATGTTGATGTTGATTGACTAGGATTTAACTTGATTTGATTATTAAAATTTGTTTGTCTAGGTCAACTATGAAGCTAAAAACACTAATGTAAATAAAGAAAATTATAGAACTAAAAGATAGGAATGGACAATGAAACAACAAAGTGTAGAGATAAAGGAACCATGCATATAAATTAGGACTCAAATTGGTTGGACAGGAGAAATGGCACCCTAGTCCACATGATATAGACCTCAAGAATTAGTGAAGTGATCTCAAATGGTCATAGTCTATAGGTTCCCCCTTCCTAGACTCATTTTCAAAACTTCATGTGTTAATGATTAGTTCCACTTGCCCTAATTTGTTGAATTAGGAGGCTTGAATGCTTGATCTTGTAATTATATCTTCAATATTCTTTGAAATCAACTTCAAATCTACCACCTACACAGAAGAGAGAGGAAAAAGGATTATATAGTATATTGTATTTCCTAAGTCATGCCAAATTTTGGTGTTTCCACCTCCATAATATCTATGATGATGTAAAGTGTGCTTATCATTAGTTGAGTAGAGGAAAAATGGATAAAATAAGTGATAAATGGACAAGTGATATGACTTATCACTAAGATCTATTTTCCTTGATGGATTGGAATAATTGAACTCATCTCATGAAAGGATAATTGGTTTCTTGACTTAAAACCTTGCTAGTGCTAGTACTCACATAAGAAATAAACATAAAACACAAACTAAATCACATATAAACTGTTGTGGAGATAGAAACATAAAACCTATCTAAACTTAAATAATATTACAACACAAGTTAGCTACAAAGAATTAATAAAGAAAATGAAATAGAATAATAGAATAATAGATAAGACACAAATTTATGTTGTAAAACCTTGAAAATATGTCAAGGAAACATCCTCGAGGAAAAGTGTCACTTGTCTTATTTCTCAAAGAAATTGATTGCAATCTTCAAACAACTATTGGTATTCAACTACATTTCATTACAATGATTTTTCCTTCAATGCAACAAGATATATATAATAATTTCAACCTATGTCAAACTTAGAAAAAACCAACTTTATTTTATTGCTTTGTTTTTATTATTTTTATTGTTTTATCTTTCTATTTTATTTCTTTATCTTTTCCAAAGATAAGATTTTACTTTATTTATATTTTATTGTTGTCATTACTCCAGCTTGAAAATAATTTACATGATACTTTCCCATGTGCATTTTATGCAAGCCAACAGAAGTCAAAACCACTTCAACTTCTCTAACTGTACTAATTTTGTAAACATGTATGCACAATTTTCTAGTGTATGAACTTTCTCAAGAGCTACTCATCCATTAATAACTTGTCATAAAAAATGGTATTTGATCACAATATGCTTATTCCTACTATGATAAGATGGATTTTTACTCAAATGTATAGCATTTTGAGTATCACAAAATACAACCACCTTGTCTTGCACTTTCCCAAACTCACCCAAAAGACCCTTCAACCAAATTGCCTCTTTGCATGTATGTGAGATAACCATATAATCTACCTTTTGAAAATGGAGGTTATTATGTAGCTTAATACTTTGTAAAACTATGATATTGTAGATCTAAATAAGTGTTCTTTGTTACAGATTCTTTGTAGATGATTATTTGTTTAGATTCATTTTACCATTTGTAGAAGTAGACAAAAGATTGTAGAAGAAGAAGACCAAAATACAAAAGTGACACAACATATACCATGGAGAAACCATTTTGGGAAAAAATCCACCACCAGAATCAATAGTGCTTGTATTAATTAACCTTAGAATAAGATTACAATAATTCTTTATCAATCCTTGCTTGAGATGCTTCTTTTTCCTTCAACAGTTCTTCACAACCTGCAATAAAATATAATAAAACTCTCTTCAACTTGCTACAATTAATAGAAAATAATGAGCCTTGTAAACTCCAAAGAGTTGAAAATTACAAAGCACAAAGCTTATCTCACAGAACCTATTCCTATTCTTTGCAATTAGAGTTCTTCCATGAAAACAATGTCAAACCAAGTCCTTCATCAATTTGGGTGTCCCAAACTAAAGTCCTAACTCAACATTGATTCTAAAGATATCTTGTAAGTTTCTCCTCAAAGTTGGTGCCCAAGAATGGGCCCACTTAACTCAGCCTTATAAAATATCTTCTCATGCAAAATTGTTAACTCCAAGATGCCAAATTGGTCACCCAAGGTGGGTCCAAGTCAATCTTTGTTAAATGAAACATATCTCTCCACCATTCATGCAAATATCATGCATTATTGATCATCCCCACATAGTTGAATGTATAACCTATTATATATCATGCAACTCAAGTAATTATTCATGCATTCCAAGTTAACTGAAGTCAACTAGCATTCAAATGAAACTAACTACAGGTATGTGCAGGATCATCATGGAAAAAATAGGCCCTTATGTGGCAAAAAATTCAAAAAAATTAGAGTTAGGCAACTTGAAATAAAAATTTGAATAAGTTATCTATATTATTTCAAAAATATGTAAGAATAGAATCTATAGAAAATTGAATGTAGTTTCTAAACTACTAGGTTTACTTTTGTAAAAAAAAAAAATCTATTTGTGAAAATTTGAAATTTCAATGCAATAGTAATTTTAAATTTTAGGGAAAAATAAGAAGTAATGCGGTCTGCCTTAACCACCCTAACCATAATAAAATGACAACATTTTTTATAATATTATAGCTATAAGTAGAGTGACTCCATGTCCAAATGGCATATTTTGTAATTTTTCCAAGTAAATAATTAATTATCAATTTTTTATTGCAACTTTTAAAAATAAATATAAAAAACTCGTATGTCTGACCACATTAACATGGTCAAAAAACTTCATGAAATTCAATTTTTATTTTTTTAATCCTATAGTATAGGAAACATAGAATGTGACACATGTTTTGGATTCAAAAAATGTGATACCGTTTGAAAGCTATAGATGTTTTTCAATCATCCTATCAATCAAGACTTTAGTTGTAATACAAATAGAAAATAAATAATAATAATTTATTAAATTCAAAGTAAAGCATACTTTATATTGGTGGAAAGTTGAGAATCTCCTTTAAAACCCTTTCGCTTCATCATCAATTCTTGGTAAAAAGTTATCAGCCACATACCCTACACATACCCATCATATCGCCACTTTTTGGCCCATCATGATCCTGGACATACCCTACATGCAACTAAAGATAATTGAACCATAACTGAACTAAACTAAACTAAACTGAACTAAACTAAACTGAATTGAATTGAACTGATATTGAGCTGAACTGAACTAAGCTAAACTAAATTGAACTAAACTTCATTCATGTAAACATCAATCCCTAAATTCTAGGGTCTTTAAATGCATTACTAAAGTGATATCTTTCTCCAAACAGTTAACTTAACTCAAGGTGAGTTCCACCTTCCATGTGGGTGCCCCATGTGCTCCTATTTTATAGGAGCTCTTCTTCGGCATCCCCACATGTTCCTATCATTTAGAATTAATTACAAATGTCAATTTACATGTTCATTTCATTCTAATTTAATCTCTTTCTAATCCTAGTGTTAGGGAACACTTTCCAAGGACTTAGAAGATACATGAAATAATCTTTAAGATTGCAATTAAATGGCATCCTATTCCTAGCACTACCTTAGTGGTAGATAAAGCAACTATTTCTTGAAGCTTTGACATCCAACAAATAGGTCCTCCTGCAAGAGTAAAGACACAACCTAATGTAGATATCATTTTTTCCAAACCACCTGCAAAATATGAATCAACATGACAACAAACTAAACCACTATAACCATCAAAGGTGATACAATAATCACTTGTTCCTCTAAGATACCGAAGCACCCATTTTATTGTTTCCTAATGCTCTTTACCTATATTTTTCATGTATCTACTAACAACACCAATTGCATGTGAAATATTTAGTCTTGTACATACCATCACATACATTAAAATTCCTAATACATTGATGTATGATACATGAGACATATACATAAAATTGCAGGAAGATTAAAATGAGAAGCTAAATGGATCATGTATCTACTTGTTTCACAATCTTCATACTGAATCTTATAGGATCTTCTCCACATACTTCTGATATGATAACCAAAGCTTACCATGTTCCCTTTCTCTATGTATTTTCATGCCCAATTTTTTTTTTTTTTCTCCTAGATATTTCATATCAAAAGTACTAGCAATCTGAGCCTTTATCCAATTGATCTCAACTATGCTTTTGCTTGTTAGAAGCATATCATCAACATATAATAGCAAGATAATGAATAAACCATTGTTCAAAAAATTTAAAGTAAACACAATGGTCATACTCACTCCTTGTAAAGTTTTGGTTCACTATGAAGGAATCAAACTTCTTGTAACATTGCCTAGGAGATTGCTCTAGGCCATACAATGACTTTTATTTTACAAAAATATTTCTTGTTATGATTTGGAACAAACCCTTTTGGTTGTTCCTTATATATGTCTTCATCCAAATATCCATATAAAAATGTTATTTTAACATCTAATTGCTCCAACTCAAGATCAAGTAAAGAAACAACTGCTAAAATAGCCTAAATAGGAACTAATGTAATAATTGATAAAAAAAATTCATGAAAATCAATACCTTCCTTTTGAGAATACCCATTTTCTACTACTCTTGCTTTGTACCTTTAAAATTTATCATCAATTCCCTTCTTTAGTTTGAAGAACCATTTACAACCAAAAACTTTCTTAACCTTTGGGATTTCTACCAAGTCCCATGTTTTATTCTTTTCCAACACATCCATTTCTTCTTTCATTGCTATTTTCCATTTAGCATTTTCAATACCATCTACTGCTCCCTGATAACAACTAGGTTCCCCATCATTAGAAAACAAAGAAATATATGAAACATAATCATCATACCTTCTAGGTGGATCTATGACCAGTGTAGATCTCCTTAGATCTATTTGTGGAATTTCCACATTTTCCTGTGAAATGAAGAAAATTTCACTCTATGTTTAGGAGATAGAACCACTAATTTCCTTCAAGTTTCATTCAAGGAAACCCTAGAGATCTCAATAAAGGATGGAAATGAGGGAAAGGGATTTTCTAGAAAGATGTCCTAGGGTGTGATTAAAGGCTAAAAGGGGGTTTGCCACAAAGCTAGGACTTGGAAAGACAAGAAATGTGAATGATATGCAAGACTTAAGTAAATGACCTATAAATGAATTCAAATCAGAATAGTAAATTGGAAAAGTACAGAGGTGCAGTTGGAAACTTAAGAAGCTTCAATGAAAGTCTGAAATCTAATAAATACTGATTTTTGATGCACGCTGGGACTCATATGCTATTTTGGGCGATTTAGTCCCAGACTAGGGTTTCTGGGTAGAAACTAGGATTTCACAGGGATTGTTTTGAATCTCCTTAAATCTAGGAAAGAGAAGTACTAGGACTCATATGCCTAAGGTAGCAATTTAGTCCCAATATTAGGGTTTGGCTAAAATTTTGGTATTCTCTGGTGATTTTTTGTAGCTTTCTTCCTATGAAATCTCTAAGTTAGAAACCTTGATTTGCAACCTATAGGTGAGTTTCTGTGATCTTGCAAGTAAGGAGACAACTCCAACAACTTTATTCAATCTTTCAACTTAGTCTTCAGAGATCCTTCAAGCTCCAAAACACCTAGATCTACAATCACACATGTAGAGAGAGAGAGAGAGAGAAAAAAAAACTTGTTGATTGTTAGGAAATATGGGTTTTCCTTGGTCAAACCCTGTTTAGGTAATTAAAACTTATAGTGAAACAATGAAATATGAGAATGAAACATGAAATATAAAACATGAACAATGATACCTTGAATGATGTCTTGAGATGTAAATCAACAATCTAACATGAAGTGGCCATGTAGAATGTAGATGTTGATCTTGAATTAGATGTAGAACAATGCTTTATCTTGGATCTTGAATGCTACATCACAACACTAGCTCAACAATGCTTTATGATGATGGATCTTGAATTGCTGCAACAAATGATGAAGAAATATTCCCTTGAATGCCTTAGAAATTATCTTGAATACTCTATGATGCTCTATGAAGTCTTAGGATTCTTAACTCTTGATTTCTTAGTGAAATAATTATTGATTAAGTGAAATAATGATTTGAAACCTTGTTTATATACGCATTCAATCTAATTTATGATTTATTAGATCCCAAATGCTGAAATTCATGAAATTTGAATTCAAAACCTTGATTTATTGCTCAAAACCCTAAAAAGGGGCCAAATAGGACTCATACACCACTTGTAGTGTATAGGTCCCATCTTGGTTGGACTCATATACCAAAGGTAGTGTATTGGTCCCACTAGGCCTTTTCAGGTAGAGGAAATGTCAGGGAGTTAGAAAATTAAGTGTATTTGTTGATTATGTCAGGATCTCGATTGAATTAAGCCTTGAGATGTATAATAAATGGTCTTAGTGGCCTATTAATGATTATATGAAGGTCATAAATGCAAGAGTGCTGAAACATAATGTGAAGGTGTAAATAAATACACTTTACAACACTAAAATAAGGAAAAATTAGGTCAATTTAGATTAAAAGGGCCCTAAACCTAATGTGAACATGTAAAACACATTACAACACTAGATAAAGGCAACATTAGGTTCATTTTAATGTTAATCATCTCCAAATTATGAGTGAAAAAAGGGCTAAGTTTTTTTCTACACTACATTTAGCCCCCACTTTAGTGAGAGGAGGAACTTGGTTAAAAATCACACTAAAGTATACATTAAAGAGGGGTCCAAGTGTACCAATGAGGATGGTATAGAATGAAAAATATCAAGGGGGTGGTCATGGACCTAGGATCCAATATCCTAAATCAATCCAACATAAGAAAAAAGGGACACACACAAGGCGTATGATATGCAGTAAAACAAGATACACAAACATGCAATGTCAAAGACATAAAGAGGAAAGAAAAGGAGAGAAAAGGAGGATCAATATTTGACTATTTGTCTCATACATTGTGGATATGATCTAGGTTGTTTGTCTAAAATGCATGCTCCCTCTAAGGCAATGGAACTGTAGGTTGTTCGTTGGGTGAGTATCCAAAAAGGGTGGCTTACAAGTGGAACACATTGTCCACAATGCAAACCAAATACATGCTCATAAGGGCTAGTGGAACCTCAGGTCATTCACTAGGTGAGCCCCTAGTGAGACACATACACACGTAGTTAGCATGCACTCACACACACAAGAAAGTGGATATGGGAAAGTCATGCCTAATTTTGGCTCCCATACAGACAAACATACAAAATCTATACCTCCTAATAACTTTGATAAGGTACCACACAACAATGAACTTTGAGCTTCATGAGGCAAGAAAAGCTTCATATGCTTGACAGCCATGAAAAAACAAGATGGCTCCATAGGCAAGCAAAGAGTGTTATGCAAGGTGGCCATATAACAAATATTACAAATGCAGTAGTGTAAGGTACATTCAACGGTATTTTGCTTAGTTCATGTAAGGTCTCTTCTTAGGGAACATTGTGCTTAATGTCTCCAAGAGAGGACAAGTCAAAGAAATATCACATTCTTGGAGGAAATCAAACCCAGTGACATCACCAAGAAATGGACACATCACAAGAATAAAGAAAACCATAGTGAAATATGAATTTTGATGTATGCCCCAACTTTAAAGTGGTTACTAACACCATTGTTGTGAGAAATTGCTTTAAATTAGAAGAAGGCATGAGAGCTTACTCAGAAAGCCCTATTCCAAGTCACATGTTCCTAAGTGAAATTGCATCATGAATAATGGAAATTCCCCAAAACTCAGTACATCACATGCGAGCCAACTTAAGGTTGTCATCCACATCCAAAACTTGCTCTTATATATACATGGAAGGTAGTAAAGTATCCAAAAGAGACAACAACAAGTGTCATAGGAAGACAAAGTGAACGTAACCCCTTGACCCCACTTAGTGTAAGACAAGGATGAGCCAAGATGATTGATGAGAAGCATGAAAATCAGTATTAATAAATAGAATTAGGTGCTTCAACACAAGGAAGAGCACCAAAATCCTTAAGATGTTGAATTTTGTTACCCAAAGTCTTATATTCATTAGTAGAATGATGTCATGAACTCTATGATATGCATAAAATTAATTCTTGTAGTAAAATTTTTTTTGTGTTCTTGGAGGAGTCTCGACAAGATACCCTCTTGATCAATAGTGGAAGATGTTCCTCTATTTTGCAAAAAAAATATGTCTTGCTTATTACAAGGTGTCATCCTTACACGAGACTCTTTAGATGGCAATATTTTGTATTCTCATTTATAGGAGGGTGTAAAATCCATCAAATTCAAATCATTAGTGTTTTGCATAATGACATTGATTTTAAGCAAGGACTTGTTTTTTTCTTTCATTTCTTTCAAAGGATAATGATCAAGACCACTAGTGTCTATCGGCTTAAGATGCACTAATGTTAAAGTTGGCTAAGAGGAATCTTTTGTAATAGTGTTGACATTAAGAGAGCACTTTCTTGTTTCTTTCGAGTGACAAAAATGAGGACCATTAGTCATTCCTTGTGTGTTAGGCTCTATAGGGACATGGATACATTGTTTTCTAGCACCACATCCTTTTCCACTATATCTAAGTTGTTTCATAATTTCATAACCTTTTCAATAAATATTTTTTATTTCTTTTGGAGTCAATGGTTGTTCATAATCAAGTTCATCAAATTTTGTTGTATAATTTACTTCTTCTTCTAAAGTGATTGAGGTGGATTCTTTCAAAGGGTCTTCTGAGTTTTGTGTTGACCTTACCAATTTTTCTTTTTCATGCTTCTTTATTATTATTTTTGGTTGCCCATCAAAGTGAGGTGTGAAATCCAAGGAACCCCAATCATCTTCAAATAACCTTGTGACTTCCTCAATATGTTTTTCTTGCATGGGTTGCACTTGTGTAGTTGGTGTTAATATTTCCAAAGGATTCTCCTTTCCTTTCTCAATGTTCAAACAACTATTTCGTTCAGGGTCAAATTTGATTATACCCACTTTGTTATTCTAGACGTACTTCATTATACGATGAAGATTTGTAGGAACTCCATTCATTGAATGGATCCATGGTCTTCCTTAAAGAATATTATATGAAATATCATGAAGAATAACATGGATATGGGTTTGTAATGTAACTTCTTCAACTATAATAGGTAATGCAATCACACCAAGTAGTTGTTTTCCCACATTATCGAACCCAATAATAGATAAAGAGGCAGGTTGAATTTTTAATTTATCCACGCCAAGTATATCCAAATGGGTCACACTACACACATTAAGGGTGAAGCCATTGTCAATAAGGGTTATTTTTATTCCCCACCCATCACAGTTAGCTATTATCATGAAAGCGCCATTTTCTTTTTGCATTTCTAGTGAGGGTAACTCATCTTGATGGAAAGTAATGTCTAAGTTGACCAAAGTTATAGCTTGAATCTGGGCTGCTACTTCATTTGATTGCACATTAGGGGGGAGGAACTTCTTGTAAGGCACTTTGAATCATGTTATGATAATGATGGGAGGCTTCAATAAGGTCCAATAATGATATCTTATTAGGAGTATTCTTTTTTTGTTCAACAAGATTGTACTCCTTTTCATTATGTGAAGGAAAATGAGGGGCACTAGGCAAGATAGCGTTAGGCAATAGGAGGGATGTTGAAGGTGTTTTTGTTGCTTATGGATTATTTATAGTGTTATATGTATGAGCAACAATATTTATGGTGACTGTGGTCATTTCCCTAGGTTATCAAACCAATCGTGTGGCAAAGGCTATAGGATCTTTTCAAGTTTTAAATTTAGCACATAATCTAAATATAAAATATTTATGGCTTGAAGGGGACTCCAACAACATCATTGATTGTTTCCTAGGTAGGACCCCCCCTCCTAGTCTATAAAGAATTGGATTGACAAAGAAAAATCTATTCTAGCCAAGTTCGATAAAGTTAAAGTATCACATGTCTATAGGGAAGCTAACAACGTGGCAAATTACTTTGTGAATGAGGGGGTTAAGAGGCAAGGTTTGAACATGTGGAAAAATTTTAGGGACTTGGGAGTTGAAGTCAGGGCCTTACTAGATTATGATGTTATGCATGGGAAAGAGGAAAATAACTTTAATGATGATAGGGAAAAGGGCTAAGTACATTGAAATCAAGAGATTTGATGGGGTCGTGTCAAATAACTTAGCTAGTAAGAAAAAGCGGCATGCTTTGTGGGTTAATTGGAATGGATGCATAAATTTGCAATAGGTTCTCGGTGCTAGTAGAGTCTGCAGTGAGGTGCATACGAAAATGGGGTTGGATAGGAAAAGAATCGAGCCAAAAAGCTACGAAGTGCATACGAGGAATGCTAAGGTATGAAAATAGGTTGTGAGAGGTGGTTTGGTTCCATTCCTAGAAAAAATTCATGGGCCTAATCCTATGGCTACTGACCATTTTGAGAAGAATTGGAACAATGGAGAAATAATCCTTTTTGGGACAAAGGTGAAATTGGATCTAAGAAAATCATAGGAGAGGTGACTGGAATGTCCACAGAGGGCATGAAGTTTTATCATGATGAAAGTTTTTCAG
Source organism: Sequoia sempervirens (assembly GCA_007258455.2). Taxonomy (NCBI): domain Eukaryota; kingdom Viridiplantae; phylum Streptophyta; class Pinopsida; order Cupressales; family Cupressaceae; genus Sequoia; species Sequoia sempervirens. Next base: position 9,455,702 of record VDFB02047397.1, read on the forward strand.
ATGAGGTAGTAATCAAATTCCCTAATAAAGAAAAGGAGAAATTGAAACTGGTCAAAGTTTCCAACAACTATTTTGAAATTGACACCATCAAGCTGCTTCGGAGAAAGGTGCTTCATGTCATAATGGAGTATATTACCTTGGACAAGAGATTCACCAGAGTTTATGGTCATCACTTTGCTATCCTTAACCACTTCCGCCATATGGTACGGATTTCTCTGTCTCATTATTTGTTTTGTTCCTTGAGCAATAGCCTTGAGGGCCACAAGAAAAATCCCAAGAGATACCTTATTCTTCATCTTGGTCTTATTAGGTTAATATATGAGCATTATCAAAGCCTGCCGGCTTTATCCAAACTGGTTGTCTCCATGGCATCTGAGGACTATGATATGAATAATGGTGGTTTAGAGAATCATTCTAAGCCTAACCCAGAGAGAATTGTTGAAACCCACCCTTCCCCTATTTTGTCTAGTAAGAAAACCCAACTTTGTAAACCCTAGCTCGCAAAAGCTAACCCTGAGATCTACCCTAACTACCTGATTCCCTTAAAGAATCCTGCTCTCAAGGGTTCCCCTACCAATAACTTGGTTTCCTACTCTACGGACTCTTTGGAGGACAAATCTAAGAACCCTGAAGCTAGCAGAAATTCTATCTCTACCCCTCCTACCTCTTTCAAAGATTATGGTACCAGATTTCCCAGATCCCCTAACCTAGATGATTTTAACCTCATTTTAGATCGGGATCAGTCTAGAGATATCCTTGCCTCTACTAGAAGTGGTGTTAGTGATATTTTTAGGGTTATGAAATGGGCCTATCAAGAAATTAATGATCTTAATCTCAGAAATAGGGTTCTAAATAGCAAGTTGGAGGAACTAGAATTGAAGCTATCCGATCTTAGCAATGAAGAAGGAAAACGGAAAAAGAACAATACTGAAATGAGAAATGATGACATTGAGGAAAAGTATAAGACTCTAGAAGCTGAAATTGTTAAAAAAAATAACATGAAAACTATTGTGGAACAGAACCATAGAATGGCAAGGAACAATGCCATTATCATCAATGAAATGTCTAAAAAGTTGGAAAAGTTGCAACAAGGCTCGTTGGTTGTTGATCTGGAAGAGGACAAGGATAAAAGCAAGAATGAAGACCAAGGAATATCAAAAAGGACTCATGCCAACCTTAAGGGGAAATCACCTCCTACTACCTAGATCGTCCAAATCTTAAAGAGGGGGTTTCAGGAAATGAATGACATGGAAGTTGAGACTGCGGAAATGTTAAAGTCCTAAGTTTAGTCACTGTTGGTGTTTTTTCTGGTATTTTTGGGTCTTTTTTGTGGCCCTTGCTAGCTTTTTTGGTGGTTGTGGCTTTGTGATTTTGTTGTCTTCTCTACAACCTCTCTGTTTATCGAGTCTTTGACGATATTTTCATTTGTTTGTAAAATTTATGGTTTTGGGTCCCTATAAAACCCATTTTTTCCTCTTTCAAAAATAGTATTATAACTCAACCACTACAAAACATTATTCTTAGGTGGGTAAAGGATAAGTTTGGGTTTATTTAGAGTTGAAGATTTTTGTGAAAATGGATAAATCATGAGTTCAGGTTGGTTTTTAGTTTTTGATCATTGTGAGGGTGGGTAAAGAATTAGAGGATTATTAGGATGTCCCACAAGGTATGTAGGAGGTTCATTAATCAAGGGGGATCTAATAGACATTTGTGCATTCATAACCTCAACTGTTTCAATTTGATTTATTTCTAATGAAGGGGAGTCTAGTGTCATCTTTTTACCATCATCTAAGGAAGTCACATCACTATTGTTGTCATTTTCATCCACCATGATATCATCCCTAGTAGGAAATTTTTTAGGAGAGCAGCAAACTAGATGTTCATGACATTCAATTTTTTTTTTTTCTAAACTAACTTCATCACAAGTAAGGGAGTTATCAATGGTTGGATTGTCTTGTTTATCAGTAATGTTTTCCCTAGGGGAAGGGAGGCAACTAAGATTCTATTTTATTGGTTTGATCTTCTAACATCAAAATATCTTCTTTACCAATAATAGAGATATTAGGAAAAAGTCCAATTTGATTATTATGATTGTCCATGATTTCATTCTTGCTTTCTAAGTTCTCATTCTCTTGTGCCATAACTTCTACCCTAGTAGGAGAGCTTTTAAGAGGTTCATCACATTCCATGATTATATTTTGTAAATTAACTTCATCACAAATAGGGGAGGCATCAAGGGAAGGAGAACTATCATTGTTATGCTTATGAATGATTGAATCCTTTTGTTCAAATAGATCTTTCCAAATGTTAGGGACATTAGGAAGGATAGAAATAATGCTATAACTTTCAATCATTAGATCTTCTAACACCAACATGTCCTCCACACAAATGTGATTTTCATGATCGTTCTTGATTGTATTCTCTTTCTCTAAATAATTCTCGTACGTAGTAGAGGTGTTGGGAGAGGAATGTAGACTAAGTAAGGTAGTGGAAATGATCTCATATTTTGTTGTTATAATATCTTCCCAAGTGGGAGGAAGAGAAGGAAAATCAAGATTTTCATGATTCTCAATGATTGCATCTTCTTTCACTAAGATACCTTTGTCACTAATAGGAGAGGTATCGAGAGAAGAACAACTATGGTTGTCATGATTGTCTATACTTGTATCTTCTTCTATCACATCATTCCCATAAATAGGAGAGATGGGAGGGGGTGTATATTTAAGGCAAGCATCAATGTTTTCCTTTTCTTGCACCAAGAGACTCTCATAACTAGTAAATGTATTAGATGATGACTAATAGGCTTATTGAATAAATTTTTCTTTGCAAAATTGGAAAATATAGAAACTAACATTTCTATTATAAACTTAAAATGGAAAGAGAATTAAAATACAACAGAATGACCTACAATGGAATGTGTAAATGCAATTTTCAAATTCTAAACAAGGTAATTTATTGATTACACTATGAAACATTTGAAAATAAAGTGTTGTAAATGTAATTTTGAAATTAAGAAATGCATGAAATGAACCGATTTAAGCTAGATCTAATAAAATACATGTAACAAAAACTCAGCAAACTGAAACAACTATCTAATGACAACGAACAAAAGTACAACAATGATGTTTCTAATGTTGTAAATTAAAGTTTCAAGTCCGATCTAGGACTAATTCACCTAGAGGGGCGTATGAGTCCTAGTTAGGGTTTTTGGAAGGGTCAAATGTTGAAAAAATGCACAACACAAAATTCCCATAAAGTAGGAAAAATAATGTGTATTGGGAATAAATCTTCCAGAGGGGCATATGAGTCCTAGATTAGGGTTTTTGCACAAATTTCAGTAAATTTTGAGTTGTTTCTAACTTTTCTAACTTGTATGTTGTGTTGACTATTTGCAATTGTAGAATTTTATTGAAATTAAATGATCTAAGTGTAATGACGAAAAAATATGCCTTTTCCTAGCTTAATTTGGGAATAATTAATGATAAACTAGACATAAGGTTGCCTTGATCTAGTATTGTAATGTTTCTACACATTCACATTAGGTCTTGGGCCCCTTTCAAGTTAAATAAACCTAACTTTTTCTTAATTTAGTGTTGTAAAGTGTAGTTATTTATACATTCACATTAAATTTAGGAGGATTGTAAACTAAATGGACCTAATCTAGTGTTCTAATGTGTTGTACACATTCACATGGGATTTTGGGCCCTTCTAAGCTAACTAGACCCAATTTTTCCTTAATTTAATATTGTAAAGTATATTTATTTGCACTTTCACATTGAATTTTGGGCCCTCTTGCATTTATGACCTTTATATCATCACTAATAGGCCTCTAAGACCCTATATTATACATCTTGAGGTATATTTCAACCAAAATCTTGACAAGATCAACAAATAAACTTAATTTCTTCACTCCCTGACACTTTCTCTCTCCAAAAAGGCCCTGTGGGACCCATACGACACATGTATGTTGGATGTTGTGGTTGTGTTACTGATATTTGGTTGTCATTGATGTCAACACTATTAGGATAAATACATTTGAAGCTATATATGCCGAGGATATTGAGAAAATTATAATAAATGAGTTTTAGTTGTCAGTGGTGAAGTAAAGTTCAGTATGTTAGTATGTTATGTACGTTTATGATCAGAGATTGTGGAATAAAGGGTTTTTTTTTTAGTGTATCTAGTTTATCCATGTCAATTTTTAGAGATCTGCATGAAGATTTGATTGAGTTATGAATATTTTTCATCGATGGGTTTTGTTTCTTAGGTTGGTGTTACTAATTGAAGATGGGGCTATTCGATTACCTCGGTTGTTGTGGATGCTTCTCTTGTGATTTTGATGCTATTGGATGTTTCACAAAAGATCATTCTCTATCTTTTGCATGTCAAATTGATGGTTGTGCTTGTGATCAGAGATTTTTCTCTTGTGTGTTCATGTTTTCTTGTTCTTGGCGACATAGTGTTTGTAGTGTGTTATGGATCTTGAGGAGAAATTAATTAGAAGTTTCATGTTGAAGAAGATGTTGTTTGCGGTCCTCACTAAGTTGTAGTCAAGTTCGGTTGATTCGTATTCTTAATCTTTAATGTTTTGGGCCAACAATTTGTAAATGTTTTATTATTTTGTTGAAGTCAACTTGTAGCAGTGAAATTTCTTGTTGTGGATATATAAGAGTGATTATTTCAAGTCATTTTGAATTATTATGAATGTGTGTGTGTGCAAATAATTTTCTAAATCATTTGAAGGCATAGCAGAGTGTGAAGAAGAGTGAAGAAAAGTGGAGAAGTGTTCATGTGCTTGATTGGAATTGTAATTAGGCATTAGCATATGCTATTTTCTCAATTCAAAATCTAGATGGCTATAATCTGGTCTATTTAAAGATAGTGTGTATTATTCCTTTGTAATTGATAGAGTCTCTAGGTAGTGTTCGAATGCATGTGCATTTATATTTCATTTTCATTATACTTTTTAATAGGGTATAATCTTGTATATTGACCTCCATAGTGGTTTTTCCCCTACTTGAGGGTTTCCATAAAAATATTGGTGTTATGTGTGTTTTCATAAGTTAATAATCAAATATGAGAATAATGAAATATGAGAATAAGGTTTATAAGTTGGATAAGTTTTGAATTTTGTGACAAGTGATTCACCTAGGTTTTACTGCCCTTGTATTACCAACAATGTGTGGTGTGTAGGTCCCACCCAATTGGACCTATATGCTATGTGTGGTGTATGGAGTCCCATTTGGCTGCTTTTTGCTTGGGGTTTTGAGATGAAATCAGGGTTTTAAATTGAAAATTCTTGAATGTCAGCCTCTAGGATCACATAAAATAGTCATTTGATGCATTGCCTATATAGAAAAGTTTCCAAATCCTTATTTCACCTAAGCAAGACTAATCCTACATGATATCAAGTCAAGAAATAAATAGTTAAGCATTCCAAAACTTCACAAGAGTGTTAGGAGAGTTTACAAGATCATTTCGAAGGCATCCTGGAGTAGATTTCTTCATCAGTTGTTGCAACAATTCAAGATCCATTATCATGTCAAGATTGTTAGGCATCAAGCATTTTGTTGAGCTAGTAGTGTGATGTAGAATTTAATACCCAAGATCAAGCATTGTTCGACACTCATTTTCAAGATCAAGATCTACATTCTACATGGCCACTTCATTTTAAATTTCTAATTTGTATTACAAGACATCATTCAAAGGTATCATTGCTTATGTTTCATGTCCTATGTTTCATCTTTCATTATTTCATCATTTGGTTTAATTACCTAAAAGGGGTTTGACCAAGGAAAATCCCTATTCACTAGCAATCAACAAGTTTTTATCCTCTTTGCATGTGTGACTGTAGATCTAGGTTTCTTGGAGCTTGAAGATCCTTTGAATATTAGGTTGCAAGGTTGAAGAAAGTCATTAAGTTGTCTGGGTTTTCATCTTCTGAAGTATTCTTGAAAGGAAATGAAAAGAGCAATGGAAAGTAACAATAAGAGCAATTGTTTGAAGGGAAAGAAGTGCCAAATAAATTGAAGTAGACCAAAACCAAAGCACCACCAAAGCAAGAGAGACACAAAGAATTTGTTAAGGGGAAAAACAAGAAAAAACCCCAATATTATGTATGGAGGAAAAATGCCTAAAGAATAATACAAAGAGAGAGAGAGCTTCAGCCTTAGCTTGCTTGCATGAGTCTTGAAGAATGAGAGGAGATGCACCTCAATAAGTAGAGGTGAGAAGAAGGAGTTAGAATGTAACTCCCAACTCAATGAATGCCACTATTCATCTATGTGTGTGTAAAGTGTCACCTCTTAAGGAGGTGGTTACAAATATTCCTTAATAAAGAAATTAAAAAATAAGTCATCCTCACATGTGTTGAGGATGACCAAAAGACCACAAAGACTTGTAGGGATTCGCTGGAATATTCTACAAGTTAATAAATAATTGAATTAGAAATAGCAACTGCCAAGTAAAGATTAATCTTCTAACATCCCCTTAAGCTTTGCTTGGGGAGGTTATATCAAACCCTTCAATGGGTTGTAATCCAAGATTTTTACAATGAAAGAGAAATTTATATTTACAAAGAGCTTTGGTGAGAATGTCTACAACTTGATCTTCACCTTTACAATTCAAAAGAGAAATTTGCTTGTCTTCAATTTGCTCTCTAATGAAGTGATGTTGAAGAGCAATGTGCTTGGTCCTTGTATGAAAAATTGGATTCTTTTGCCAAAGCAATAGCACTTTTGATTATCACAATATAAAGGAGTAGGATCCTTTGAGATGAATGGTCTTCAAGTAATCTTCTTAACCCATAATGCTTCTTTAGATGCATTTGTACAACAACTTATATTCAGCTTTTGTAGAACAAAGAAGTAGATTGTTGTTTCTTACTATTCCTTGAAGTTGCACCTGATCCAGCAAGAAAAATAACCACAAGTGGATATCCCATTGTTGGGATCACCTCCTAAATCTAAATCAGTATAACCTTTTAAAGAAAAATCACAATTTGCATCATAAAAGAGACCAAGATTAAGAGTTCATTTAACATATCTTAAAATTATTTTTGCAACTTTAAAATGAGTTTGTTGTGGTTTAGACATAAATCTAGAAACCAATCCAGCACTATAAGAAATATCAGGTCTAGTAAGAGTTGGATAATTTAAACTTCCTACTAATTGCCTATATAAAGTAGGATCAAAAAAGGAGTTTCCATATCAACCATTAATTTAGTTCCTAATTCACAAGGAGTAGAAACACACTTTGCATCATTCATTTTAAATCTATCTAAGAGATCTTGAGCATATTTATGTTGAGAAAGAAAAATATCTTTAGGTGTTTTCCAAATTTGCATACCCAAAAAATAATGTAATAGGCCTAAATCAATCATTTGAAATTGTTGATTGAGTTGAGACTTAACATCACTAATCAAATTTTTAGAACTAGAAGTGATAATTAAATCATCAACATATAAAATAATAGTCACAATATCATCTTCACTATGCTTAATATATAAATTTAGATCATTTTTAATAATTCTAATGAAATCTTGAGATAGAAAGAAAGCATTGATATTTGAATACCATTCTCTAGGAGATTGCTTTAAACCATAAATTGATTTCTTCAATTTGCAAACAATATTTTCATTACCTTCCTTAATGAAACCCAAAGGTTGAGACATATAAATTTCTTCATGTAAATCACAATTTAAAAATGCACTTTTAACATCCATTTGATGAATAGGCCAATGCATATGAGAAGCTAAAGCAAGAACTAATTTAATAGTGGGCATCTTAGCTACTGGAGAAAAAGTTTCATTATAATCTAAACCTTCAATTTGAGAAAATCCCATAGCAACTAATCTATCTTTAAAATTTATAACTTCATTAGTTGCATTAACCTTAGTTTTATACAACCATTTGCATGAAACAAGATTCTTACCTTGAGGTATTGGAACTAGATCCCTAGTATTATTATTAGCAATTAAAGTATCATATTCTTCTAGCATAACCTTTTGCCAATGAGGTTGATCTTTATCTTGTTCATAAGAATGAGGGATCATTTGAATTCATAATGTTAGACATCAAAGCATAATTACAATGGTTTCCTTTCTTCTTTTTAGGTGGATTTTTTAGTTAAATAATCCTCACTTTCTTACCAACAAATTTTTAAACCATTTAGGCTTTCTTTTAGGTGTAGAAACATCATCACTAGAAGAAGAATCATGAGGAGAAATTTCAAAATTTTCATCATCGCTATCACTATGAGCAAGAGATGCATTAGGAGGATTAAGAGAATATTAAACTTGAAGATTATCCTCCACAACAATAACTTTATTTTGAGAAGAGTCAATATCATGCACTTTTCAACAATCATGAACACCATTTTCGCAATACATACATCTCTAGCAACTTTAACTTTTTTAGTAAGAGGATTATAAACTCTATAAGCTTTAGAATATTCATCATAACCAAAAAAAATATGGTAAGAAGATTTAGGATCTATTTTTTGCCTCTTTTATTTAGGTTTGTGAACATAAGCAATTGAACCAAAAATTCATAAATGATTAATATTGGGCTTCCTACCAGACCAAGTTTCTTCAAGAGTTATCTCATTTAAAGCTTTAGTAGGAGTCCTATTAATAATGTAAGTAGCACAAAACATAGCTTCTACCCAAAATTTATAAGACATATTTTTAGCATGTAACATACATCTAGCCATTTCAACGATAGCTCTATGTTTCCTTTCTGCTACACCATTTTGTTGAGGTGTATAGGGAATAGTTAGCTCATGCTTAATACCAAATGATTTCAAATAACTATTAAAAGAATTGTTCACATATTCTTTACCATTATCAGTTCTAAAAATTTTAACTTTAAAACTAGATTGTCTTTCAACAAATTTATGAAATTCAAAAAATATATCAAGAACTTGATCCTTACTATGAAGAAAATAGATCCAATTTCTTCTATAATAATCATCAACAAAAGTAAGTGCATACCTTAATCCTTGGATGGAGTCATTCTCCATGGGTCCCAAAAGGTCACTATTAACTAGGTGCAACTTATGAGTTTCCCTCCATGATTGACCATGTGGAAAGGGCTCCCTATGCATCCAACAACTCATGCATCCTGTGCATACAATTTTAGATGGAACAATACTAGGCAATCCATCTACCATATTAAGTTTTTGCATCAAGGAAATATTGTTAGCATTAATATGACCATGTCTTTCATGCCAAACATTAAAATCAATGGTAGATATTAAAGAGGATCTAGATTGAGCAAACTCATAAAATTTGAACAAATTATCATAGCTAATTTAGTATTAGAAATGACCTTGTTTTTTTTTGGATCAATAACATAGCACATATCTTTGTAAAATTCTATTTTATAATATTGGAAAATCTTAGCAACTGAAAGAAAATTAGTCTTTAATTTAGGAACATATAAAGGCATCAATGTAATTTACCGTAGGAACATTCCACATCTCCAATTGCTTCTACTTTACAAGTATGATTAGCAAGTTGAAGAGGAATATTAGATATATCCAAGTTGCATAAGACTCAAAACTTTAACATGTGAAGTAACATGTTGAGATGCACTGAATCAATAACCCATTTAAGAGGTTGAGAAACATTAGAACTACAAGTAAAAGCACATCTAGATTGATTTGCATTATTTTGAAACTTATTAGTATTAGGTTTATTTTGTTGTTGATTATTTTTGCTTCACCAGGCTTTTTTTCTCATTTTCTTTTTAAAATAGTGTTTTGCAATGACCATCCTTATTACAATAAGTGCAATGTGGTTTCTTAGAAGAGTTAAACTTTCTAGGATCATTGCCATTATTATAATGAGGTTTGGAATTATAGTATTGTTTAGAATGAGAGTTTAAAAATTTTGCTTATGATTAGACAAGAAAGCATGTTCATGAGACTTAAGAGTACCAAACTGAATTAACTTAGCCTCTTCTTATCTTAATAAATCACAAAAAATATCATAAGTTAATTGAGTAGCTAAAGAAGGAATGGCTAATTGAGCATGAATATTAGTAATGAATTGTTGAAATTGTCTAGGAAGACACTTTTTAAGAATAATATGAATTAATCTAAGATTATCTAATTTAACTCCTAAACCATCCAATTGACTATTTAAAGCATCAAATTTCAATAAAAATTCATCCATAGATTTAAAATCAGAATACCTCAAATCTTCAAGTTGATCTTGAATTTGAATTTTTCTTGATTCATTTGTACTATCATAAATTGTTTTGAGTTTGTCCCATGCTTCATAGGTAGTTGTACATGTCCCAATGTGAACATAAATTTTGGGTGACATGGAGATACCTATGAGGCCAAGGGCTTCTTCATTTTTGAGATTCCATTTTTCAATTTCATCTTTGGATGCAGACGAACCTGGTTTAGATTTAGGATCTGTAGCTACATTTTAAAAGATGTTTAAAACAAAAATAAAGGAAATGTGAGTTTTCCAGGAGTGATAGTTAGAAGAATTCAATTTAATCTCTAGAATTAAAGTTGACATTGCAAAATGAAATTAAGTGCACAAAATAGCTTTACTAAAATAAAATAAAACAAGTACATGTTAAAATTTAAAAAATCTCTCTAAAATTAAATATAAGGATTTGAAGAAAATAGATCCCTTTAGATTAAATTTTAGAGAAAAAATAAATTAAAAAATAACCCCTTAAAAAAAACTATTTTACTTGAAACTATACAAATATTTAAAAAAATGAATTTAAAATAATAATATACAATAAATTAAAAAGTTAAAATTGAAATTTATATTATAGAATATAAATATATTAATATAAAAACATTCATGAGTTTGAAAAAAGAAACTTAATCGATTAAAAGGAAAAGAGATTTAGTTTAAGAAAATATTTTTCTTTTTAGCTTTTAAAAGCTTAGGACATACATAACTTAAAGACTTTTATTAAAAATAATATGTAACATTAGATTAAAAGAACTTACGACATACGTGGCTAAAATAATGGGTGGGCTTTTTAGGGATAAAGGAATATAAGACAAAAAAAAACATTCGATGATAAAAAGAGCGGGCGAAATTTTAAAATGAGAGAAGTTTATTTTAGGGCTTTTAAGAGCAATTTTAGGTTGAGGTTTTTTTAATAAAAATGAAATGACGCAGAGGGCAGCAGCGGCGACACCAAACAGGAGGGGGGAGCAGCAAGAATAGAGCAGTGTGGTGGAAGAAGAGGCACGAGGGCTAAGGCACAGACAGAGCCGAAGCCCAAGGGAAAAAAATGTTAGGTTTAATTTATTTATTTATGTATTATTGTATAAACTTTCAGAGAGACAAAGCCCAAAAAAAAATGATTTTTTTTATTATGTATTATCTAAATAGTAGATAGAACGGGGGTTCAAATAGATATATATTTTTTTGACTAATATTTGAAACCCTTTAAAAAACAGATCTAACAGGGCCAAACCCCTATAATTTTAAAATTTTTTTTTTTTTTTTAAACTTCTAAAATAGAAAAAATAGAGGGCCTAGAAATTTTTAATGAAAACAAATAAATTTATGAAGTGAAATAAAAACATAGATGACTTCTTTTAAAAAAAACTGAGGTGAAATTAGGGTTAGAGCACAATTTTTTTGGTTTTTTCAGATTTAGTCTTAAAAAAGAGTTAACATAGGGTTAGAGCCCTTAAAAATGATTTTCTTATTGTTCTATTCTGATTTAAAAAGAAATATTTTTACAAAAAATTGAACATGCAAAAAATGGGTTTTTAAAAAACTTGAACTATAACCCTTTATTTGAGGGTTTAAAAAAAAAACTGCATAAACTTAAGTATGCATGCAAACTAAAATACTTTAAAACTTTAGATAAAAAAACCTGCACAAGGGTTAGAAGACAAAAAACAACCAAGATTAGGCACTAGCTCTTCTTCTCCTCTTTGAGAGTGTCTCCAATGGTGTGCTGAAAAATCTGGTAAACCTTCAACAATATAGCTCACAAGATATTAGTAATACCAAGCTTTGATACCATGAAAGGAAATAGAAAAGAGCAATGGAAAGTACTAATAAAGAGCAATTGTTTGAAGGAAAGAGATTACCAAATAAATTGAAGTAGCCAAACCAAGCACCACCAAAGCAAGAGAGACACAAGAATTTGTTAAGGGGAAAAAACAAGAAAAAACCCCAATATTATGAATGGAGGAAAATGCCTAAAGAATAATACAAAGAGAGAGAGAGCTTCAGCCTTAGCTTGCTTGCATGAGTCTTGAAGAATGAGAGGAGAGGCACCTCAATAAGTAGAGGTGAGAAGAAGGAGTTAGAATGTAACTCCCAACTCAATGAATGCCACCATTCATCTATGTGTGTGCAAAGTGTCACCTCTTAAGGAGGTGGTTACAAATATTCCTTAATAAAGGAATTAAAAAATAAGCCATCCTCACACATGTGTGAGATGTCAAAAAAAACAAAAGACTTGTAGGGATTCCTTTGGAATATTCCTACAAGTTAATAAATAATTACAATTAAGCAATAACCTTTACCAAGTAAAGATTAATCTTCTAACAATTCTACAGGTCTGAAATTAGGGTTTCAGATCTAGAAACAAAGTGGAGCAGAAAGAGAAGAGATGGGAGAGCAGAATCAAGCCTTAAACCTTCAAAAAAGGTAGAGTGGGACTGATATTCCACTTGTGGCATATGAGTCCCATTTCAGTAATTTTTCCAAATTTTAGTGGCTTCAAATCAAGCACAGTTAGATTCCTATTTCCACCCAGAAACACTAGTTTGGGATTGATATGCCCAGACAAGTGTATGGGTCCTAGTGTTCCCTAAAAGCATCATTTTCAGCATTTCAAAGCTTATTCTAGGCCTCTTCAAGTGTTAAAGTGCATGCCTATGATTTTATAGCTTTCTATTTTAATTTACATGCATTTTTAGGTCATTTAGTGAAGTCTTGCATCATATTAGGTTTGAGCATTAGGTCTTACATTTGATTAGTCTTTCCAAGACATAGCTTGGTGGTGAACCCCTCATCAGTTTATAATGAGACCCTACAATGCCCTATTGCAAGATCTCTTTCTCCCTTTCATACTTTTGATTGAGATCTCTAAGGCATGTTTGAATGTGGAGTGTAGAAGATTGTTGTCCTAGGTCCTAACCCTTGTGATGATAATTTTATACCTTACCTAAGATGCAAAAATGTAATCTATATACACTTTCACTAATGCAAAGTTTAGAAACCCTAGATTCCAATTAACTAATGCAAAGATAATGCAATCTAAATCTAGGACTATGGTGCACTCCAAATCAGAAATAAGATGTCCTAAAGGCTACATTCACCAAAATGAAATGAAGAAAATTGTCACTCTATGTTTAGGAGATAGAACCACCAATTTCCATCAAGTTTAATTCAAGGAAACCCTAGAGATCTCAATCAAGGATGGAAATGAGGGAAAGAGATCTACTAGAAGGGTGTCCTAGGGTGTTATTAAAGGCTAAAAAGGGGTTCACCACCAATCTATGGCTTGGAAAGAAAAGAAATGTAAATTATATGCAAGACTTAAGTAAATGACCTGTAAATGAATTAAAATTAGAAAAGTGAACTGGAAAAGTACAGAAGTGCACTTGGAAACTCAAGAAGCTTGAATGAAGGTCTGAAATCTAGGAAATACTACTTTTTGATGCACACTAGGACCCTTACACTAGTCTGGATGATTTAGTTCTAGACTAGGGTTTCTAGGTAGAAACTAGGATTTCATAGGGAATATTTTGGATCTTTTGAAATTAGGAAAAAATTAGTATTGGGACTCATATGCCCAAGGTGGAGATTTAGTCCCAGTATAAGGGTTTGGCTGAAATTTTTGTATTCTTTGGTTATTTTCCTATAGCTTTCTTCCCTTCAAATATTTTAGTCAAAAACCTTGATTCGCAACCTGTAGGTGACTTTTTGGGATCTTGCAAGTAAGGAGACAACTCTGACAACTTTCTTCAATCTTGAAACTTAGTCTTCAAAGATCCTTCAAGCTCCAAAACACCTAGATCAACAATCACACATGTAGAGAGAGAAAAAAATGTTGATTGTTAGGACATAGGGGTTTTCCTTGGCCAAACCCTATTTAGGTAATCAAACTATAGACATCGAAATCTGGTTTAACAAGCTTCAATATTCTTCATAATTTGTATTCTTCATGGTCATGATTAAATAATGTCAATTATTTAATTATTCTCTAAGGTCTTCATTTCTTCTATTAATTAAATAATCTTAATTATTTAATTGATTCACATTTTCTTTATTCCATTTGATTAATTAAATAAACACTTTTTATTTAATTATGTTACTAATTAACATTATCCTTCTTCTTCAATTAAATAAACTCTTATTTAATTTACTCTTTATCATACTTCAACTATAATTAAATAAATTCTTTATTTATTTAATTATACATTTAATCCCTTCGTCACTTAATTAAATAAATCTTATTTATTTAATTATTCTTCAACTATCAAATCTTGAATTAAATGAATTATTTAATTCATAAATCCTATTTTAACACATTCCTCTATATTTAGATAATTGTGCAAATTATCTATGTATTCACTTTTACTCAACTCAAGATCTATTTAAATTGCTCAGTTAACTCTTGATTTAATGTATGAGTGGCATTCTCGAGTTATATCTTCATCAAATCATTCAATCGTCCAGTTCTAACTCAATTGTGTGTACATGCAGATTAATTAAATATTCTTATTTAATTAATTAAACCTTGTGTGTGTATTCGAACAAGAGTTGCTTTAATCCATCTTTATCTTTGTCATGCAAAGACTATTCTTCTATTTTCGAATACCAAACTAGAAGATTAAATCATTTATTTAATCTTTAAATTCTATTTCTAATTTATATCACTCATGTTGCTACTGACAGTTATCATAATGCATGTCTAATCTTTCGATCTCAACCGTCTGTTGATCTTTCAATCCTGGGCTTTCATTCGAATAATCAATTTTCTATAAATTGATATATTCTTCTTCATTTCAATCTCTCTAGAAATCTTATGACTTTTTGGAGCAACTATCTTGAATCTTTGATGTTTTTCTAAATCACTATCATAGGATATACTTGCACGAACTTTGAAAATCTGAGGGAAATTATACTACAACAACAAAATGGAGAAGGGAAATTGAGATGATACATGGAAATATGTACATATTGGGTGATATTGTTCATTTTATTTACGTTTTGACTTTCCTTTGTTCTTTGTTGCTTAATATAGATTGCATTTAGAGGTTTTATATTTTGATTGCATGTTTGCTCTGATCTGTTTCTTCTGCACTTTTTGGACGTTCCATTTGGTGAACCTGGCATGAAGACACCATCTTCGCGTATCCATGATTTTTTTTTCATTTTGCAGGGTTTTGTATGGAACGATGCATCTGCTTGACGAAATGTTGTAATTGACATTCAAAGACGCATCAATGTGACGAAGCAAGACAATTAACTTTCTGAATCACATCTGACATAAGAAATTATGCATCTAAAAAATTATGATGCATATGTCATTTTCCAAGCCGCAATTGACTGGTAAAATACCGAGACACATTTGATAGAGAAACTGACGCATCCAACTGGTATATTTTAGGATTATATTTTCAATTTATAGTTTCCTTTTTGTGGTTTTTTTTTCGCTAATATTTTATTTTTAGTGTGTGTCTTGGGGAGTTAACGAAGTTTTTGGAGATCAATAGTCAAAGACCAATATCAAATTACTAATGAATCTTTCTACAGAACACATGTCAAAGACCCTAGTTAATTCTTTGAAACAGATTGTTTGGTAGTGTAGCATATCTTTCATTTGGTTTAAAATTAACAAGTGTCTACCATGTTTGGTGCGAAAGCATAAATGTGTAATTACCCTAATGATTTGGTACATCGAAGTATCCTCTCCTTTTGCGCATCTGTGTGATCCTGGGTGTAAGAGAAACAATTACCAACTCTAGAACTTGGGCCTATTCTGGTGGGAAAAAGTACTCACCCCAGGACAACTCAGACCGGTAGCACCCTAAACCTGAGGGACTTCCAGCTGGTATATAAAAGTGGATTCTTGGGGAAAGCCCAAGAATCACGCATATGGCTCCGACGAGATGGATTTGAAAGGGGACTCTCACCACATGTATCATGCCCTATGAACGGAATTCCCATATTAAACACCTTTTGTTTTATAGACCAACCATTTCTCGGTCATTGCTTGGTATAGTGTAGGGTACAATATCATGCCTAAAGACACTCACTACTGATCCCCTTGAGTAGAGATAGTAGTTCTTGGGAATTCATTACCCAAGAATCCGAAGTTGGTGTGCTCAAATGACGTTAATGAGCCATGGAGGGGAGCCAATTCTACCAAAATTCTAAGCTATCTACTCTCGAGAAGGAAAGGTGTTTATCACCAATCTGGGGTATATCGGTGGGCTATACCAAGTATACAAACCCTTGGCCTATTAGCCTATTAGGATTGTACTTGTTTGTTGTCAACTTACACATTCTTTGAGTCCAAAATCAAAGTGAAAACACTTTGTCTTATGATTTTCTTTGTTTACCAGAACTTGATCATAGAAAATAGTGTCAGTTTTATATCTCAATTCACTGAAAAATACAACAGAGTCACAATTGTTCATCAGAATGTCACATTTGATTTTTAGAGTCGCATCTATTTAATTTTGAGTCACATTTGTCATTTTCAATCGCATCTGTTTAGCGTAGAGTCGCATCCACCAAATTAGCTCGCATTTGTTTAATGGAAAATTGCATATGTTATATTCTGAGTCGCAATTGCTATTATGAGTCACATCTGTTAGAAAATTAACCATATCTCTCTGACACTAGATATTAAACATTTACCAAAAACATGCAACTGATTGATAGAAAGCCACAACTATGAAAGATAACCACATTTGATAAATCCTGCGACGCATTTGCCAGATTATTAGAAAACCAGAATTCACTGTCACTATCTAGTCAACACTGTCATACTAGTCTTTGATCTATCTTAAACTTGTCCTTGGATAGAAAACTAAAGGGATTTGCTCAATCTTGCATCCTTTAGGTATCATTTGGTCATTACTATAGTCATTCCAATTCTGAGTCTTACTTTCATCTTTAAGTACATATTGCCTTTAGATTTAACCTTCTAGGAAGATCAGGTTTTACAAACTTTAGGATAGGTACACCATCTATACTCTATAAAAATTATAGCATCAACGAAATTTGTCATTGAACCTAGTCCTATCATCTTATCCTTTGTCCTACAAAGAGTCCTCCTAGCTTATCAGTCTAGTTAGGAAACTCAACTTGTCTTTGATCCTCGTCCTACATTGGTTCTTTGACTTAACTAAATTGACGCCTTGGTTAGACTTTAGTTAGTTGGTCCCTCCGTCTTGGGTTTACAGAATTGATTACCTTAGAAATTTTCTTAGATTTTTCATCTTTGGATATTGTCATTTTACACTAGATTCATCCTAGAAAATTCCTTATTTTGCATTCAAAAAATCCAAAAAACATAGACTAGAGTCATACTATCCATAGGCATAGTTTTGCATTCCTTGCATATTGAGCTTATCCTACATGGTTGAAACTAGGTCTAAGAGAAGAGAAAGAGAAAAGATGTTGAACCCAAATGAATTCATCAATCCATTTTCCTCAAGACCTCACAAGACTCTATTAGACAAATTCACCACTAGAAACACTCAGGGGCATATTACAACAGAAGACATAGAGGTTGCCGCACAGGACCCTGAGTTTTTCTCTTTTGTAGATGAGTACCTAGCAAACGATCATCAATGATACTTAGCCAAGTTGCTAGCTGAAGGTGCTACCTTACCCATACGATTTGATATTGGCACCTTACAAACTCAACCTACACAAGGGACAAATACAATGACTATCAGTACTACTATATCTCAGGTAAATACAACCATACCATCTAGCATACCTACACAAAGTAGAACAATCCATACATCTCCATTTGGTACATCTGGCATGATATCAGGATTTAATTTCACTGTGGGGGCATCATCATCCACTCCCTTCGGTCCTCTTGTTGGGAGTAAAAGATCTAAAACATCAGCTTATACACCAAATTTTAGTGTCACGAGTACCATACCACAGTCAATAGCCATACCTAGTGTTCACATCACAGGTACCATAGCTCAGTCAATGGCCATACCTAGTGCTCAAGTCACTAGTACTATACCACAGATTACACAAACATGAGGCATTCCCTCATTCCAATATGGCAATCAGAATCTATCTTCCCAGATCGGCAGTCAGAATATATTCACATAGATTCCAAATTAGAATCCATTCTCCCACATGGGTAATCAGAACCCATTCTCCCAGATTCCAAGTCAACAACAATTTACACAAATTCTAAATCAGAATCCCTTCTCCCAGCACGGTACTCAAAATTTGTTCACATAGATCCCGAGTCAAAACCAATTTATGCAAACCCGCCTCAAATACCAATATTCAATCAAAACCCATCATGAGACCTTGGATTTTAGAATACATACACAAATCCGCATAATCCACCTATCACATCATTGACCTAGGTTGATGTCTTGCAAACACAAATGCATGCACTACAAACACAACTGGACAACATGGCGGTGTCAACTAAGAAATTATTTTCAACAAAGGAAATATTCCCATTTCCCTTTGATAGATCATTGTACATGAACCCTTTCCCTCATGGGTATGTCATACCAAATCTCCCTAAGTACCATGGAAAACGGAATCCAATCGAACATATAAGGGAATTTTCTACCATATGCATAGATGTCGCTCATGACCTCGTGTATCTTATGAGACTATTTCCAAGAAATCTTGTAGGAATTGCACTAGAGTGGTTTTCAGGTCTAGACTATGGCATCAGATCTTGGGGTGAACTAGCTACTTAAGAATTTTTTTGAGAAATTCTCCTTCAACATAGACCACGAGATAAATATAGCAACCTTGTGTCACACAACAAAAGATGAAGGTGAAAAATTTATCACGTTCAAGAGATGGAGAACTATAGCTAGTTGATGTCCTGTTGAGATACCTAAAAAACAAAAAGTTACTATGTTCCAGGAAAACCTTCATGCAAAACTCAAAAACTTAAGGGTACATTATTGTACATCTTTTTTAGAACTACTGGAAAAAGGGGTTATAATAGAAAATTATCTCATTGAAAAAGGAGAACTTAAGACATCAACATCCAATAGAAATCCGATCGTGCAAAATACCCCCAACGAAAAAAATAGATTTTGGTCTCGCAACAAAAACGTCACCAATGATGGGGTAGTTGATGCTAAAACTATACAAGCGAGAACAATCATCACATTACAAGGACCCCACACTTCTTCCAACATGCTTAATGTTGTCAATAAACCTCCCAACATAGTCCAAAATACTCAACGTTCGTAACAACAAAGGAGGTTTCAAAAACGTGAGTTCACTCCCCTAGGGGAACCCATTGAGTCCGTATTCAAGCAACTATTACAACATAATCTTATACAGCTGCAAGAGCCAAGAGATTTAAAACAGTTTGGTGGGATGACAATGCCTTTTGTCATTATCATAGAACTAAGGGACATAACCTACAAAACTATTGCCAACTGAAGAAAATCATACCAGATCTTGTCGAAAGGAGAATAATTGAAGTTAGTGGACAAAAACCAAAATCATCAAACACTGATCATCAAGTCTTTTCTGATCCGCTACATGAACATGGGAAGGGAACTGTTCCCAGTTCAAGTACTAAGACCAATATGTCACCTAACTATGCGAGTATCAAGTATGATTATAATAGTGGCAAAACCATTCATCACCTTCACACCACTGATGAGAATATCATTATCATTACTATCAATACAAATCTTGAGTTTGCGTTCAATACTCATCGTAGTAAGATCACTATCCAAGGCCCTCCATCATAGCAAACACTACAGCCTTCCAAGTCACAATATAACCTACTTGACCAGTTGGGGAAGACCCCAACCCAAATCTCAATCTTGGAACTATTGCATTTTTCCCCTGAGCATCGATCTATCTTGGATAAAGCTTTACAAAATATCACTGTCCCAAATGACATTGATGTCAATCGTTTCCAGGAAATGGTGGGCTACTTGAACAGTAATCATCATGCCACATTTTATGAACAAGACTATGCAACTGAAAAGATGAACCATAATGACCCTTTCCATCTAGAATTCCTTGTTGATGACACCAAAGTTAGACAAGTTTTGGTAGATGAAGGAGCAGGGTTAAATCTATGTACTTTAAAATTGATTAAGACATTAGGTTTCTTAGAAGCATGCATAGACAACTAAAATTATTGTCATTAAAGCTTATGATGATGAGGAACAAAAATCAAAGGGGGTGGTAACACTTCCTATCATAATTGGTCCTACGGTAATGGAGACAAAATTTCAGGTCTTGGATCTCACCCTTCCTTATAACCTTCTGCTAGGCAGACCATGGATTCATGCCATGAAGGGGGTCCCTTCCACATATCATCAATGTCTCAAATTCCATTACAATGGCATTAAAATAACTATATATGGTGACCCAAATCTATTCCAATATTTCACCAATCTAAAAGAGATCCCCCAACGCCAAGTGCCAGTAAACCAAGAGGCTTCATTGTCTAATCCATCTCCCTATGTTGATCCGTCCACACTCACTCGAACATCTATTTCACCCTCAATTCCTACCACTCCTAGGGTTGTGGAGATTATTACATGAAGACATCTTATTGTGTTAGCCATCTGATTCCTCCTAAGTCACATGGTTTACCTGCATCAGATAGGAGACAATCTATGGTCACTATGCATGTTCCTCCCACAACAACTTTCACTAAATGGGGAGAATTAAGAAAAGAGGCCATAAGTACAAAGGACGTCAACTCCTAGCTATATAGAGAAGATGATGAAGAACCTCTCTCACTTGCTCACATTCCTATAGACCTATATGGAAAGGGTCTCACAATCATGCAGAGCAAGGGATATAATGGACAAAGTGGTTTAGGCTTAAATCAAGATGAGAGGAGTGGACCAATCTTTTTTTCTCAATGGCCAAAAGGCTTAGGGCTAGGGTTTCAACCAATCTAGATTGGCGTTCCTAGTACTACATCACCCTTAATTGAGGAAGTAAGTGCTTCATAAGATATTGAGACATCTCACGAACCATCAGACCAATATCATTGTGACTCCCCCAACTCCAACGACTATGAGTGGGATTCCCTATCCTCTACCTGTTCCATGGACCTTGACAAGTTATTTGGAGAACTTGACTTAATGTTAAGATCCTCACCAAATCCATTGAATTCCTGTCCACCAAAGAATATGAAAAAAGAGGAATGATTTAAACACTACTATTGGGAATCACTTGACCCTACCTCTTGGAAACATGATACATCTATTTCAGATAACCAAACCTTGGCATTAGGCCCACCTATCAATCCACCTAGACCTAAACCTAAGAGAAAACAAGACTTAGTACAAGACTTTTGTGACCATATGAATAACTCAGTCCTTACCTTGACCCCATTAAACTTTGATAACTCCGATGATGACATGTCCTTAGTCTATCCCCAAATCATTGATTGGGACCAACAAGACACACCCATCTTAGACATTTTTGAGAACGACAAATCAATTGTTGAGTTCTTGGGATTACGAGAAGGCATACCTAACGGTGATCACAAGGCTAGTTTTACCATTGACTTGGACAACAAAGCATATTTTGAGGAATCTATTCAACCCTCCAGTCACAAAAATGAGAAAAAGAATAAACAAGATAAAAAGGATGAGTCTCTAGGTGAAAACCGAAAGGCACCTTTAGACAATGAAAAAGTAAAAAGAAAGGACACATCCGAAGGTGAAAACCTCTCTAAGGCACCTAAGGATGGAGGTTTGAACATTCTTCTCATTGCACAGGAAAATTCACCCATGCTTGTTGAAGAATTAGTAGAAGTCAACATAGGTACAAAAGAGAATCCTCAACTGGTTTATTTTGCAGCATCATTGACAACAAAAGAGCAACCAGAATTCCATAACTTCTTTGCACAGAGATAGCTAATTTTTTCCTAGTCATATGCAAACATGCTTGGGTTGGATCCTAAACTTGTTCTACATCACTTACCCTTACAACCAGGTGTCAAACCAATAAAATAGAAATTGAGGAAATTGTATCCACAGATTGCTTTACTAGTCAAGGTAGAACTCAAGAAACTGTTCGACGTTGGTTTAATTAGATCAATCGACTATGTAGATTGGATTTACAATCTTGTACCAGTCACTAAACCAACCGGGGGCATTCGCATCTACACTGATTTTAGAGATATCAACAAGGCTTGTCTTAAGGATGACTTCCCTTTGCCTAACATAGACATGATAGTAGACATGACAGTAGGATATGAGATGTTGTCCCTTATGGATGGATTTTCAGGATATAATCAGATCATAATTGCAACTGAAGACCAACCTAAGACAACTTTCACTTGTCCTTGGGGAACCTATTGCTAGAATGTTATGCCCTTTGGACTCAAAAATGCTGGAGCAACCTATCAATGTGCCATGACCACCATATTTCATGATCTAGTACACACTCTTATGGATGATTATTTTGATGACCTTATTGTTAAATCAAAGACAAGGGTAGAACATTTACCGGTTTTAGACAAGATATTTCAAAGGCTGGATAATTATAAGGTGAGACTCAATCCCAAAAAATGTGTGTTTGGAGTAAAGTCAGGAAAGCTTTTAAGCTATATCATTTCCAGATGAGGCATTGAAGTGGATCCGGCCAAGGTAAAAGAAATCATAGACATGCCCCCACCAACTAATCTCAATCAACTAAGGACATTACAAGGAATACTGCAATCCATCAGAAGATTTATTGTGTAGTTAGTAGATAAGACACATCCTTTTCAACATCTACTTAAGAAAGGGGTACCCTTTGCATGTACAACTAGGTGCAGAGAGGCTTTTCAACTGATTAAAGAATATTTACTCACACCACCAGTCTTAATGCCACCTATTGAAGGATGACCATTGATTCTTTATATTACAGCAACCCATTCATCACTCGGAGCATTCCTTGCACAGAATGACGATGAAGGTTATGAAAGGGTAGTCTATTATATCATCCAGACTTTGGTAGGTTATGAGCTCAACTATAGTACTATTGAACGTGCCTGTCTTGCAGTAATATTTGCTACCCAAAAACTAAGGCGCTATATGCTAAACCATCAAACGATGTTGATTGCTAAAATAGATCCTTTGAAATATCTTCTCATCAAGGTAGCATTAACAAGGTGATTGGCCAAATGGGTTATGATACTTAGTGAGTATGATATCCAATATGTAGAAATAAAGGCTATTAAAGGACAAGTCATTACTGATTAGTTAGCCGATGCACCAATACAAGAAGATCACCCATTAGTTGCAAACTTTCCTGATGATTTTATATTCACCATAGATACAAACATAACATGGAAATTGTACTTTGATGGCTCACATACAAATCATGGCTCAGGGGCTGGTATATTGTTTATCACACCACAGGGTGATTCCATCTCTAAGTCATTCAGGATTGCATTCCCATGTACTAACAACATAGCAGAGTATGAAGCTCTAGTGATAGGGTTACGCATGGTAGTCAAGTTTAAAATTAAGAATCTACAGGTATATGGTGATTCTAAACTAGTAATCAAATAGGTAAATGATGATTATGAGACTAAGGATGAGAAGCTTTCTCCATACAAAGACATGGCTAATAGATTTAAAGAGTACTTTGACAAAGTCAAATTTCATTAGATACCTCATGTTTTAAACAGGGCAGTAGACACTATGGCTACAATTGCATCACTTCTCAATATTCCTAACAACGTTCCTAAGTTTGAGTTTTTGGTAGAACAACTTTTGGTCCCAGCCTATGATATCCCAGATTCTGAAATGGTGTGTGACATTGTTGGTCCTGATTCCCCTATGGTACAAAGAAATCTATGACTATCTTCATGCTGAAATCATACCCAATGGCCTCTCAAACAACCAATGTAGGACATTCCTTCGAAATTCAGCCAAGTATACCATTGCCGGAGACACCCTATATAGACGTGCCTTATATAATACCCTATTGAGATTTCTTGATTCTACTGAAGCACAAGCAACCTTGTGTGGGGTGCATGAGGGTATATGTGGTTCCCATTCTAGCGGTCCTACCTTAGCCAAAAAGATTATGAGACTGGGTTATTATTGGCCTACTATGGAAAATGACTCATATGTCTTTGTAACGAAATGTAGCCAATGCCAAGTTCATGGAGACTTGATAGATGCACTAGCACAAGAGCTTTGTCCTATAACGTCACCATGGCCCTTCGCCCAATGGGGACTTGACCTTATAAGTAAGATCCACCCCACATCATCTTATGGCCACAAATTCATTATCACTTGCACTAAATACTTTACGAAGTGGATTGAAGCCATTCCGATGACATACATTACTGGCACACAGATTTCTAAATTTATCTTGAACTATATCATCTGTCGGTATGATGTCCCTCAATCCATAATTACCGATAATGGCCGCCCATTTAAGAATCAATAAGTCTGCCATCTATGTGATGAATTTCATATTCAACATCACTTTTCCACTCCATACTACCCACAAGGTAATGGCCAAGTAGAGGCGTCTAACAAAACCATTATTAGAATCCTCAAAAAGACTGTCAATGATGTTGGTCGTGATTGGTATTTACAACTTAATCCCACCTTATGGGCTTATTGCACAAGTATCCATACTCCCACTAGTTCCACTCCCTATTCACTAGTATTTGGTTATGAAGCCATTCTTCCTATTGAGGTCGAGATTCCTTCCCTAAGGGTATCCTTGAAAGGCCACATTGATGATGAAGAGTACCAACTATTGAGACTCCATGAGCTAGAATTCCTAGATGAGCGAAGATAGAAGGCACTAGACCATCTCCAAGAATATCATAATTTCCTTCATCATAGCTATAATAGGAAGGTCTTGAACATAAAATTTGACATTGGTGACTTGGTTTTAATGGAGAACCCAAAGAATTAAGTAGAAAGAGAAAAACCAGGAAAGTTTGAACCAAACTAGTTAGGACCTTATATTGTTACAGAAGCCTTTGGATCAGGAGTGTACCAAATATCTACTCCTGAAGGGGAACCATTGTCCTCACCAATCAATAATATTCATCTGAAGAAGTTCTATGCATAGCTTCTGAGAGCCTTGTCTTAATTAGCAAAAATAAAAAAAAATCAAAAAATCAAAAAAATTGTTACCAAGGTGAAAACCTGGCAAACAGGCATCTT
The DNA here is from genome assembly GCA_007258455.2 of Sequoia sempervirens. NCBI lineage: Eukaryota > Viridiplantae > Streptophyta > Pinopsida > Cupressales > Cupressaceae > Sequoia > Sequoia sempervirens. The sequence goes on from VDFB02047397.1 coordinate 9,481,064, forward strand.
GGTAACACCAAAAATAAATTTAGATAATCTAGAAAATAGTAAAGATAAATAATTCATCCAATAGTGAAAACCACTTCGATGACGCTTTGGATAGGTACCATGGTGAAAGCCTGGGAAACAGGTGCCATGTGTAGTTGACTCTGCTCCTTTGTCTACTATTATTCTAATCTAGCATATCCTTGTACATACACCCTATCCTTGTATATACTACATATCCATGTACATATCCCTTATATTTCCTATCCTTCGCTTGTATATACCAGTCGTAATAAGTGGTAGTCTTTCCCATAACTTGGAATGATTGACATCGAGTGCATTTCATATCCCCCATTTTACCCTATTCATAATCAATTGGTCTTATACTCGACTGGGGGAAAATAGTTGATGTGTGTCATATTGGTTCTTATATTGGTTGTATTGAAGACGTAAAACCATAGAAAAATCCAAAAACATCACAAAATGACCTGAGAAAACACCAAAACATCATAAAACTTCAAAAGGATAAAAAAATCAAAACATGTCAAAAATCTAAAAACAGAGTCAGAGTTAGTTGCACTTGTTAGTCTTTGTCGTTTGTCAAAATACATTGCCTCTAAGACTAGATGTAGGCAAGGCCATCGGCCGATGTGCCCCCGAGGCATTAGGTTAGTCTATTTAGGTTTGTCTGTATAAAATCATGATTCAATCCATATGTCTATATGACAAGGTCATTGGTCATGTAGAACTATGAGGTCTTTGCGTGTATAACGTAAGCAAGGCCATCAATCGATGAGCCCCCGAGGCCACACTAGGTTTTAGGGTTTTTTGTCACACATAGTCAATTGTCAGCATATCATATCAATTCATGCATCAATCTAGTGAACAAGTCAACAATGTCTCTAAGTCAAATCAAACAACTTTCCAAACGAAACAGTCAAAACAATCAACCTCTATCTTATTCAGGATGAGTCCTTCCTGAATATTGATATTAGTAAAATAATCTGTCTTATATAGGATGAGTCCTTCCTACATAATCGACATTGTCAAATAGTAAACATAGCCTTAGATAGGTTATCACATCAATGACATCTAACTCAACATATTATATGATACATGTCTTTCTCAAACCAGGCTTTGTCATGCCTTATACAGATAGTCTTAACATCGAAACCAGACTCAAAGTCTTATCCGGTATGTGTATCTCCTAAAATCAGGCTTTATCAATCAATCCTTTTATCAATCAAAACACATTCAACAAACAGATCAAGTTTTGGAAAATATTTTATTGGCTTTCTGACTTTATGGCTTATTTATTTTATCATTTTATTTGACTTGATGACTCAGAATTATGTTACTAGCTTTCTCAAGGATGTCCCATGAAGGATTTACAGAAGCAACGATGTATCACAATTCTATTTTCTTTGACTGTTGTCTATCAACTATCTTTTAACTTTGGATTTTGAGTCATGTTACTAGTTTCCTCAAGGATGTCCCATGAAATATTTAGAGGAGCGATGACATCTCATGACCTATCTTTTACTTTGTTTGTTGTGTGTGGTTTTCTTGACAAAAAGACTGCGGCAACTTGTGTCCTTAGTATGAGTTAACGACAATCCTTGTCTACGACTATCTGTTGTTAGCAAGTGGATGACCTTGCACACCTTGATCTATGTCATATCATGGTGTTTTTCTCCATTTGTATTAGTCTCGCCCAATGATGATAAAGTGCAACACCTTTTGTGATACAGCGAAACATCAAAGATTTCTAATACTAACATCCATCGCAATATTTATCAATCTTTCTTTCCGCACTAACAGTTCTTCTTTCTTGCATTATGATGGAGTCCTGTGACACACAAGAATATAATTCATCCTACATACACATACATGTTAGAAAAATACAAACATATAGGCATTTATCATAACTAGAACATCATGGCATCATAGACATTCATCATCATAAAATACATATCATAAGTATTCCATGTACATATCAAATTATAAATACATGCATCACATTTCATTTGTACATCATCACATATAGAAAGCATGGCACATATAACATCACATTGCATATCATAATTATAAATTTCATAAATAACATCCATTGAGATCATACATGTTCATACATACATCATCACATAGAATCAACGGCATATCATAAGCTGCAGAAACACATCATAAAGTAGATACAATCATCCATCACATGGCATATCATATAAACATCACATGTACAAATAAACTATTCCATAATCAATAAATAGAAATGCATATCATGAGAATCGCTGCCAAAATCATATATATCGCTCAATAGTGTCACATCACACTGTCTTAATGTATCAATCAATATGGAAGCCCACAGGCTATAGGATCATAATACAATGACTCGGTACATATCAATAATTGTCCCTATCATGACTGATGCCAAGAACTTGATGACCTATGAGCTAAGTGGGGCCTGTCATATGGACCTAATCTGCGTGGCTGCTCCACACCCTTTGTGCTAACTGTCCTGCTGTGGGTCCTAGTTTGTGACCTGTTGCTATGTGCCTCTAAGAAGTTGGGAGCCCATCTCTCTAGAGGAACCTCTGTCTCATATAAATCTCGATAATAAGCCTCCCTCTCCTCGGCTCTGACTAACTCTCTAGAAAATGCAACTGCTAGCCCAGTACATAGAGCTCTGATATTTGTGAATCTCTACTCAGTCTCCTGCCTCTGAGCTATGGCCTGATCTCTATCTATGATGGATTTGTCCCTCTCCATTTGTACCAAATCCCTCTCGAACATCATAACCCTCATCTTCTCCTCCAAGGATACAATCTGCGCCCGAAGTGTGGCAGTGTTGGGATCAACTGCCTCTGTGTCAACCTGTCTAGCCCTCGGCACACCATCCTCCTCATCCTCCAGCTCTTCCAAAATACTATCCTGAATCTCTCGCTCATGATCATCATCCTCATCATCATCATCCTAATAGGAACCCAGCAAGCCCAAGGCATCAATCTCTACCTCCTCTTTGTCTACCTCCTCCTCTGCAGGAACATCTAGAATAGCCTCCTCTCCGAGCTACTCCTCCTCTCTACCAATCTCAACATACACCTCCTCCCCACCTCTGCCAATATCCAGCATGGGAACATCCTCCTCTCCCCATCCCTCCTCATGGATGGGTGAAAATGGTGGCCCTCGTCCCTTCCATCCACATCTCCCTCTCCTACCACCATGCTGAGCACCTCTACCATCATCTCCATCATCACCATAACCCCCTCCACCTCTCTGACATCTGCCTCTGCCACGCTTGCCTCGCGGTTCTGTCCCTCGTCACTCTATCAGCGCCAAATGATCTGGATTTGTCAAGGGAATCAACCTATGCATAGCCCACCACCGATCGTAAGCCTTTGTGGTACCTCGGTATGCCAGACCATCTCTCCATCCCCACGACACTACCTACAATATGTTAATATCTGCCTCTGCAATGGCTACCAGAATCTTTGGACCCCATAGAGGGATCTCTCACGAAGACCTTGTGAACTCAACTCACCCTCTCGGTACATCCTATACCTCTCCGAACTACTGCAATACATGATCTAGCAAGTGATGCTCTATAATGTGGACATGTGAAATAGTTCACCCAATCAGGTATTGTGTCTGCTGGAAAAAAGGCAAGTGCTCATCCTCATCTAATTAAATTAATAAACACTTTTTATTTAATTATCTTACTAATTAACCTTATCCTTCTCAAATTAAATAAATTCTTTATTTATTTAATTATTCATTTAATCCCTTCGTCACTTAATTAAATAAATCTTCTTTATTTAATTATTCTTCAACTATCAAATCTTGAATTAAATGAATTATTTAATTCATAAATCCTATTTTAATGCATTCCTTTATATTTAGATAATTATGCAAATTATCTATGTATTCACTTTTACTCAACTCAAGATATATTTAAATCGCTCAGTTAACTCTTGATTTAATGTCTGAGTTGCTTTCTCGAGTTATCTCTTCATCAAATCATTCAATCGTCTAGTTCTAACTCAATTGCATGTACATGCAGATTAATTAAATATTCTTATTTAATTAATTAAACCTTGTGCGTGCATTCAAACAAGAGTTTCTTTAATCCATATTTATCTTGGTCATGCAAAGACTATTCTTCTATTTTTGAATACCAAACTGGAAGATTAAATCATTTATTTAATATTTAAATTCTATTTCTAATTTATATCACTCATGTCACTACTAACAGTTATCAGAATGCATGTCTAATTAGTCGATCTCAACCGTCTGTTGATCTTTCAATTCTAGGCTGTCATTCGAATAATAAATTTTCTATAAATTGATATATTCTTCTTCATTCCAATCTCTCTCGAAATCTTATGAATTTTTGGAGAAACTATCTTGAATCTTCGATGTTTTGCTAAATCACTATCATAGGCTATACTTGCACAAACTTTGAAAATTTGAGGGAAATTATACTACAATGGAAAAATAAAGAAGGGAAATCAAGATGATACATGGAAATACATACATATTGGGTGAGATTGTTCAGGTAGTTGATTCTAAAACTGTACAAGCGGGACCAATCATCACATTACAAGGACCCCACACTTCTTCCAACACAATGCTTAATGCTTTCAATCAACCTCCCAACATGGTCCAAAATACTCAATGTTCACAACAACACAGGAGGTTTCAAAAACATGAGTTCGCTCCCTTAGGGGAACCCATTGAGTCCGTATTCAAGCAACTGTTACAACATAATCTTATACAATTGCAAGAGCCAAGAAAATACGATCCAGGACAATTTAAACTAGTTTGGTGGGATGACAATGCCTTTTGTGATTATCATAGAACTAAGGGACATAACCTACAAAATTGTCACCAACTAAAGAATATCAAATAGGATATTGTTGAAAGGAGAATAATTGAAGTTAGTGGACAGAAACCAAAATCATCAAACACTGATCATCAAGTCTTTTATGATCTGCTATATGACCATGGGAAGGGAACTGTTCCCTGTTTGAGTACTAAGACCAATATGTCAGCCAACTATGCGAGTATCAAGCATGATTATAATAGTGGAAAAACCATTCATCACCTTCGTGCCACCGATGAGAATATCAATACCATTACTATCAATACAAATCCTGAGTGCGTAGTTAATACTCATCGTACTAAGATCACTATCCAAGGCCCTCCATCGCAGAAAACACCACAACCTTCCAAGTCACAATATAACCTACTTGACAAGTTGGGGAAGACCCCAGCCCAAATCTCAATCTTGGAACTATTGTGTATTTCCCCTAAGCATCGATCTATCTTGGATAAAGCTTTACAAAACACCACTGTCCCAAATGACATCAATGTCAATCACTTCCAGGAAATGGTGGGCTACTTGACCAATAATCATCATGCCATGTTTTCTGAACAAGACTATACAACTGAAAATATGAACCATAATGACCCTTTACATCTAGAAGTCCTTGTTGATAACACCAAAGTTAGACGAGTTTTGGTAGACAAAGGAGCAGGGTTAAATCTATGCACTTTAAAATTGATTAAGGCATTATATTTCTCAGAATCATGCGTAGGCCCAACTAAAAGTATTTTCATTACAGCTTATGATGATGAGGAATGAAAATCAAAGCGGGTGGTAACACTTCCTATCAGAATTGGTCCTACGGTAATGGAGACAAAGTTCTAGGTCTTGGATCTCACCCTTCCTTATAACCTTCTACTAGGCAGACCATGGATTCATGCCATGAAGGCGGTCCCTTCCACATATCATCAGTGTCTCAAATTCCCTTACAATGGCACTGAAATAACTATAGATGGTGACCCAGATCCATTCCAATATTGCACCAATCTAAAAGAGATCTCCCAACGCCAAGTGTCAGTAAACCAAGAGGCTTCATCGTCCAATCCATCTCCCTATGTTGATTCATCCACACTCACTCGAACATCTATTTCACCCTCAATTCCTACCACTCCTAGGGTTGAGATCCAAGACAAGGGTTGTGGAGAGTATTACATGAAGACATCTTATTGTGTTAGCCATCTGATTCCTCCTAAGTCACATGGTTTACCTACATCAGATTGGAGATAATCTATGGTCACTATACATGTTCCTCCCACAACAACTTTCACTAAATGGGGAGAATTAAGCAAAGAGTTCATAAGTACAGAGGTTGTCACCTCCTAGCTGTATAGAGAAGATGATGAAGAACCTCTCTCACTTGCTCACATTCCTACAAACCTATATGGAAAGGGTTTCACAATCATGTAGAGCAAGGGATATAATGGATAAAGTGGTTTAGGCTTAAATCAAAACAGGAGGATTGAACCAATCTTTGTTTCTCAATGGCCAAAAGGCTTAGGGATGGGGTTTCAATCGATTCAAATTGGCATTCCTAGTACCACATCACCCTTAATTGAGGAAGTAAGTGCTTCAGAAGATATTAATACATCTCACGAACCATCAAACCAATATCATTGTGACTCCCTTGACTCCAACGACTATGAGTGGGATTCCCTATCCTCTACCTCTTCCATGGACCTTGAAAAGCTATTTGGATAACTTGACTTAATGTTAAGATCCTCACCAAATCCATTAAATTCTTGTCTACCAAAGAATATGACAAAAGAGGAATGGTTTAAACACTACTATTGGGAATCACTTGACCCCACCTCTTGATAACCTGATACATTTGTTTCAAATAACCAAACCTTGGCATTAGGCCCACCTATCAATCCACCTAGACCTAAACCTAAGAGAAAACATGACTTAGTACAAGACTTTTGTGACCATATGACTTGATCTGTGTGGCTGCTCCACACCCTCTGTGCTAACTATCCTGTTGTGGGTCCTAGTCTGTGACCTACTACTATGTGCCTCTGAGAAGCTGGCCCAAGCCTATCTCTCTGGAGGAACCTCTATCTCATATAAATCTCGATAATAAGCCTCCCTCTCTCCAGCTTTGACTAACTCTCTGGAAAATGTAGTTGTTGGCCCAGTATATAGATCTTTGATCTCTGTGAATCTCTGCTCGGTCTCCTTCCTCCAAGCTATGGCCTGATCTCTATCCATGATGGCTATGTCCCTCTTCATCTATACCAAATCCCTCTTAGACATCATAACCCTCATCTACTCCTCCAAGGATGCAATCTGGGCCCAAAGTGTGGTAGTGTCGGGATTAATTACCTCTGTGTCAACCTATCTAGCCTTCGACACACCATCCTCCTCATCCTCCAACTCCTCAAAAATCCTATCTCAAATCTCTCGCTCATGATCATCATCCTCGTCATCATCATCATGCTAGGCACCTAGCAAGCCCAAGGCATCAATCTCTACCTCCTTCTCTGCAGAAACATTTGGAATAGCCTCCTCTCCAGGCTACTCCTCCTCTCTGCCAATATCAACATACACCTCCTCCCCACCTCTACCAATATCCGGCATGGGAAAATCTTCCTCTCCTCATCCCTCCTTGTAGATGGGTGACAATGGTGGCCCTCGTCTCCTCTATCCACATCTCCCTCTCCTACCACCATGTCGGCCCCCTCCACCTCTCCAACCTCTACCTCTTCCATGCCTGCCTCGTGGTCCTATCCCTCGCTGCTCTATTGGCGCCAACTGATTTGGATCTGTCAAGGGAATCAGCCTATGCACAACCCACCATTGATCGTAAGCCTCTATGGTACCTAGGTCTACCGTACCATCTCTCCATCCCCACGACACTGCCATCAATCTATCAATATCTACCTCTGCAGTGGCTACTGGAATCTTTGGACCCCATAGAGGGATCTCTCGTGAAGACCTCGCGAACTTGGCCCGTCCTCTCGGCCAATCATGTACCTCTCTGAACTGTCGCAATACATGATGTGGCAAGTGACACTCTATAATGTGGATGTGTGAAATAGTCCGCCCAATTAGGTACTGTGTCTACCTACAAAAAGGTAAGTGCTCATCCTCATTTGACCACTCTGCACATCCTAAGTATGGTCTCCATGTAAAATAAACCATAGTGTCTATGGCGTGCCTAAAATACCCCATATCTCCCATATGGTGCTAAGTGTTTTTCCCCACATAGTGGAAGGCATAAGGAGCTCTGTGCTATACATCTACTGTCAATGGTGGCCAAAAAATAGAAATGTGTTCCCATGCCCATACCATCAGGAGTGTGGTACCACAACTCATGGATTGAGTGTCTTGGTAGGCTATATCATGCAAGTGAAAATACAACATGCCAAGGAGACAAGGACCCCATGCATATACCTCTCATCGCTCTAGCATCCCTACTAGCATCTCCCCCCAACCCACAGGAAAACCATGACCTCGACAGTTAGGAAGCACTATCTCACATATCAATGTACACACTAGATAGTCCAGCTGCCTATACCTTTGTGCTAGTACACGCCATCTAATCTCATAGTGATCAAACCCTAACTATCTCACATCTGCATGAGGGTAGTATCTACACATCTGAGCAACAACCCTCTAGGTATCGTACATCACCCACATGCCTCTAATGGGAATTCTCAAGATCTTGTAGACATCCTCCAAAGTAACTGTAGCCTCTCTAGTAGGAAGGTGAAAGTAAGACGTCTCTGAGTGCCACTACTCACACAAAGCTGTCAATAAACCCCGATTCACTTGAATATGGGGCATGTCTGTAACATGTAGAAGATCTAGGTGCCATAGGAACCGTCGTTCTACGCTCTACAAGTTGTCTCGGAAGCGAAAAGTTGTAGGTCTCAACTCTCACATATATACAGTGTCTAACACAACCTGCAATGGCATTACATGCCTCATGTCAGCATCAAACATCTATCCTAGTGCAAAATGACTAAATTAACTGCTATTCAAATTCATCATTATTTTGCAAATGTGTCATTCTTTTGCACAAGCGTCATTCTTTTACATATGTGTTGCAAAAAAATAAAATGCATCATTCAATTACACATATGTGTCACTCTTTTTCAAATGCGTACCTTTAAAATGCATATGCGTGTATAATAAAAAATGTGTCTGCAAAAAATTAACTATCATTTGCAACTGCATAAATGAAATAACAAGTGCGTCAAAATAAAATCAAAAGCATTGAAAAATAAACATATGCATCTAATTTAAATGCAAATGTGTTGTTCTTTATCAAATGCATTGAACTAAATCACACATGCATTGAACCGCAGAAAAACCTACGCTACCTATCTATGTGATATTACATATACATTGATCTGCATGCAAATGCGTCATTTGCACACTCACATGCGGCTTTTCAATAAAGTGATGCATAACTAAAATTACAATTAAATACATAAAAACTCGCACAAATCAAAAATTTCAAAAGTCAAGTTTAAGGTACATACCAGGGGATCCGCGTCGGCTGGCCGCTTGAAGGTCCAGATCCTGTATGCTCAATGGTGGGTGTTCAAAATAGGAGACATCATCACTATGGGTGCAATGCAAAATCTCAATTCTTGAAGCTAGGTGGGTGAAAATGAATTGGTTTTTACCCCAATTTCTATTTATACCTAGGGTTTTGGTGGCATTCTCTTCTACTGGCCACGTCAACTTCCAACTTCAATCAACCCACACCCATCCTTAACATTTCCAACTTCAATTCCGTTAACTCCACTACATTTCTGGCTATCCAATGGACTAATCAGGCTCATTTCCAAATTTTTCTGAACTTTTTTGAAAATTTGTCAATTTTCCCGAGGGGGCATACCTTCACCTGTTTTACACTGGGGCATGACTGGGGTATATTTTTATCAATTTTCTTTGACACAATGCCAAAATGAAATTGTATCAAAGAGGGGCAAATGTAGACACCGAAATCTGGTTTAAGCCTGCGACTTCAATATTCTTCATAATTCGTATTCTTCATGGTCATGATTAAATAATGTCAATTATTTAATTATTCTCTAAGGTCTTTATTTCTTCTATTAATTAAATAATCTTAATTATTTAATTGTTTCAAATTTTCTTTATTCTATCTGATTATTTAAATAAACGCTTTTTTATTTAATTATGTTACTAGTTAACCTTATCCTTCTTCTTCAATTAAATAATTTTTTATTTAATTTACTCTTTATCATACTTCAACTATAATTAAATAAATTCTTTATTTATTTAATTATTCATTTAATCCCTTCTTCACTTAATTAAATAAATCTTATTTATTTAATTATTCTTCAACTATCAAATCTTGAATTAAATGAATTATTTAATTCATAAATCCTATTTTAACACATTCCTCTATATTTAGATAATTGTGCAAATTATCTATGTATTCACTTTTTCTCAACTCAAGATCTATTTAAATCGCTCAGTTAACTCTTGATTTAATGTCTGAGTGGCTTTCTCGAGTTATCTCTTCATTAAATCATTCAATCATCCAGTTCTAACTCAATTGCATGTACATGCAAATTAATTAAATATTCTTATTTAATTAATTAAACCTTGTGCGTGCATTCAAACAAGATTTTCTTTAATCCATCTTTATCTTTGTCATGCAAAGACTATTCTTCTATTTTTGAATACCAAACTGGAAGATTAAATCATTTATTTAATCTTTAAATTCTATTTCTAATTTATATCACTCATGTCACTACTGACAGTTATCATAATGCATGTCTAATCTTTCGATCTCAACCGTCCGTTGATCTTTCAATCCTGGGTTGTCATTCGAATAATCAATTTTCTATAAATTGACATATTCTTCTTCATTCCAATCTCTCTTGAAATCTTATGAATTTTTGGAGCAACTATCTTGAATCTTTGATGTTTTGCTAAATCACTATCATAGGCTATACTTTCATGAACTTTGAAAATCGGAGGGCAATTATACTACAATGGCAAAATGGAGAAGGGCAATCGAGATGATACATAGAAATACATACATATTGGGTGAGATTGTTCATTTTATTTACATTTTGACTTTCATCTGTTCTTTGTTGCTTAACATAGATTGCATTTAGAGTTTTTAGATTTAGATTGCATGTTTGCTCTTATTTGTTTCTTCTGCACTTTTTGGACGTTACACAAACCTTATAATGAAACAATGAAATATGAACATGAGACATGAAGTATGAAACATGAACAATGATACTTTGAATGATGTCTTGAGATGTAAATAAGCTATCTAACATGAAGTGTCCATGTAGAATGTCGATCTTAATCTTCAATTAGATGTAGAACAATGCTTTATCTTGGATCTTGAATGCTACATCACAACACTATCTCAACAACATGCTTGATGCTTTGTGATGATGGATCTTGAATTGCTGCTACAAATGATGAAGAAATATTCCCTTGAATGCCTTAGAAGTTCTCTTGAATACTCTATGATTCTACTATGAAGTCTTAGGATGCTTAAATCTTGATTTCTTAGTCAAATAATGATTTCTTAAGTGAAATAATGATTTGAAACCTTGTTTATATAGGCATTCCATCTAACTTACCATTTATTAGATCCCAATTTCCAACATTCATGAAATTTGAATTCAAAACTCTGATTTCCCACTCAAAACCCTAAAAAGGGGCCAAATAGGACTCATACACCACTTGTGGCATATAGGTCCAATATTGGTGGGACTCATATTCCCAAGGTGGCATATGGGTCCCATCAGGCCCTTTCAGGCAGAGGAAATGTTAGGGAGTTAGAAAATTAAGTATATTTGTTGTTTATGTCAGGATCTTGATTTAAATAATCCTTAGGATACATAATAAAGGGTCTTAGGGGCCTATTAATGATGATATGAAGGTCATAAATGTAATACTACCCAAAAATTATTGTGAAGGTGTAAATAAATACACTTTACAACACTAAATTAAGGAAAAATTAGGTCAATTTAGCTCAAAAGGGCCCTAAAGCTAATGTGAATGTGTAAAACACATTACAACACTAGATCAAGGCAATATTAGGTTCATTTTAATGTTCATCATCCCCAAATTAAGTGTGAAGAGGGCTACTTTTTTCTACACTACATCTTGTAGATTTTCTACATCCTTATCTTCTTCTTCTTGCTCCCTACTTTTTGTATATGGATAAGTATACAATTGAATTTGTTGATGTTGAGGTACTTGTTCATGTTTTAAATCAACTTCTAATATGTTTGATTTTATGAGAGGAGATTCATCAAATATTACATCTCTACTAATAATGATGTTGTTGGTAGTAGGATCCCACAATTTGTATCCCTTAATTCCATCACCATAAACAAAAAATATATATTTCTTAAATTTGGGGTCCACTTTAAAATTCCCAAAAATATATGAATGAATATAACCTAGAATACCTTTACTTGTATGACTACTTGCTTTAAAATTCTCTTTAGATATGAATATAACCTAGAATACCTTTACTTGTATGACTACTTGATTTAAAATTCTCTTTAGATTGTTACCCATAAACATAATGCTTGCAAAAATTTAAATTCAAAGATTTTATAATTTGAAGTAACTTATAGTTTAACAATACCTTCAACCCTTTCTCACTCATATGACCTAGTTGTTGATGCCATAAATGAGTTACAGATTCATTTTTTACCTTAGATACCATTGATGCTTCATTTATTACTGTCCTCCCTTCTAGCTTGTAAAGGTTTCTAATATTTGTAGCCATCATTACCACCAAAATTCCCTTAGACACTTTTAGTGATCCACCTTCACTTGTAAATTTATAGAATCTAGAATCTAAAACTCTGAAGGAAATTAAATTCCTTTTTATTTTTAGTACATGTCTTACCTTTATTAATGTCCTCACCATACCATCAAAAAATTTAATCTCAGTGCTCCCAATTCCAATTGCCTTATAAGAAACATTATTTACCATAAGAACAACATTGACAGATCAATAACTTGGTAAGAAGAAAACCAATTCTTATGTGGAAACATGTGATTAGAAGCACCAGAATCTAATAACCATTCCTTATGATACTATAAGGAATTACTGTAAATAGATAAAAATCACCAACCATGTTTGAACTTGTCTCAACCATATTTTCTTCCTTTTTGGAGCCATGGTTTTCTTCTTTCCTCTCCCAATAATCTTTCTTGATATGCCATGATTTATTATAGTACAAATATTTTACCACACTCTTTCTCCTTTTGACTTAGATCTGGATGTACCTTTCAAATCTTCCCCTTTTCCTATGGATTGATGCCTAAGCACAACTACTTTTGATGTGGAGGTTTATATTTTAGATTTACTTTGCACCTCTTTAAAGAACAAAGCTCTGAAAAAAAATCAAATTCAAGGGTGTTAGTTGTGCTAAAGCTAATAGAAGTGACTAAGTGATTCTAGGATTCAGGAATTGAACCTAATAATGTAACTTCCATGTCTTCATCTTTGAATTTTACACCCATACTAGCTAACTGACATATAATAGTATTAAAAATATTTAAATGATCAATAATTTTTAATGCCTTCTTTCATTCACAAACTATACAACTGCCTCTTCAAGTAGATTCAATTTTTCAAGGATTTTCTCATATAAAGACTCTCCATTTTACTCCATAAGCCTACTTCTATTTTCTCTCCAATAATATTGAGCAAAACATCATCTACTAGGGTATGTGCAGGATCATCATGGAAAAAATAGGCCCTTAAGTGGCAAAAAATTCAAAAAAATTAGAGTTAGGCAACTTGACGTAAAAATTTGAATAAGCTATAACCTGTATATTTTAAAAATATGTAAGAATAGAATTTGTAGCAAATTGAATGTAGTTTCTAAACTACTAGGTTTTTTTTTAAATCTATTTGGTGAAAAATTGAAATTTCAATGCAGTAGTACTTAAATTTCAAGGAAAAAATAAGAAGTAGGTGTCTGTCTAACCACCCTAACCATGATAAAATGATAATATTTTTATATAAGATTTTAGATATAAGTATATGACTCATGTCTCGATGTGATGCATATTTTTGTGATTTTTTCCAAGTAAATAATTATTAATGAATTTTTTATTAAAACTTTAAAAAATAAAAAAATCATATGTCTAACCACCTTAACTTGGTCAAAACTTCATGAAATTTATTTATTTATTTTTTAATCCTATAGTATGCGTATAGAATGTGACACATGTTTCAGATTCAAAAAAATTGATACCATTTGAAAGCTATATATTTTTTTAATCAACCTATCAATTAGGACTTTAGTTGTAATTCAAATAGAAAATAAATAATAATTATCTATTAAATTCAAAGTAAATCATAATTTATATTGGTGGAAAGTTGTGAATCTCCTTTAAAAACCCTTTTCATTTCATCAATTTCGGGTAAAAAAAAAGTTGTCAACCACATACCCTACAAAAACCCATCATATCGCCACTTTTTGGCCCATCATGATCATGCACATACCCACTAAACACAACCAAATTATGCTAAGAGCTCTTATATCAGGATCCTCCCAATCCTCATCAGTCATATTTACATATTTCTTTGAATTTCCTACTAATGCTTTGTTCAATCCTTATTGCACTAATAAATCACATGTCTTGAGATTTCATAGGTCAAAGGTATTCTTTTCATTGAATTTATCCAGCTCAAACCTTTAATTCGAAACCTTCGCCATTTGATGCTACAAAAAAAGAACCAAATCCTAACATAGACACTACAAAAATAACTGCTCTAATACCACATGTTATGGAAATAGAAACATAAAATCTACAAACTTAAATAATATTGTAGAAAAAGTTAGTTGTAAATAAATAGTGAAGAAAATTAAATAGACTAACCAAATATTAGACAAAACATAGATTTACATAGTAAAACCTTGACAATATGCCAAGAAACCATCCATAGGGAAAAGTATCGATATTCTTATTGCTCAAATACATTGAGTGTAATATTGACACAACTAGTTCTATTCAATTACAATTCATTACAATGATTTTTCCTTCAAGGAAACAAGATATATAATATCTTCAACCTGTGTGAAACTTAGAAAAATACAACTTTGTTTTATTGTTTTATCTTCTTTTTTTAATTCCTTTATCTTTTCCAAAGAGAATATTTTTCTTTGTTTATATTTTATTGTTGTCATTCTCTAACATAAAATTGATGCATTTCAAACAAGAATCTTGACTCATAATAAGTGCTTTAAACTCTACTTATTCTTTTCTTGCTTTCTTTTAGGATGCTCAATTTTTTCAATCATTTCCTTAGGATTTAAAATGGTGAAAAAGAATTGTATTTATCTACATTAATTCATTTTCCCACAAAATTAATTATCAAAGGTTGACAAATGAATATAGATTTTCAAATGTTAAAATGTTGACAATAACATATTTCAGACATTTGATCCCTAAAATCAACATTTTTTTCTAGATCCTTCTCCAAAATAAGGTGCTTACGGTTGATAACCTTTGCAAATGCAGTTTTCAAATACCTAATAGATGTTTTCTTTGTAAGATGTAGGCAGAGTCAGTGCGTCATTTGTTCCTTCATTGTCCTTTTGCTTCCTTAGTCTAAGAAAAAAAATCAGTTATTGACAACTTTCATGGGTTTTTCACTCATCTATTGAAGACTTCTTCCTTCAATGGAAAGCCCCAACCCACAATCCTATTCTCTGAATTTTATGGGATTTCTCTTTCCCTCATGTCGCTTGGGGTCTTTGGAAAGAATGCAACAATAGAATTTACAGAGATACAGAAGCTCCGGTGGACATTGCTTTTGATAAAATAATCAAGTTCCTAAAAGAAAATGTCATTGTTATCTCCCAGAAGGTTAGAAATTCTGAGAAAGTGGTTCATTCACCATATTATCTTATTATTTCCAAGGAATGGAATATAAGTTTTGATTTTCCTTGGGCCCCTAAAAAAGTTAAGAAGGATAGAGAGAGTTTTCGCTGGTCTTTTCCGCCTAATGGATGGGTCAAAACTAACTTTGATGGTGCAGCTAAAAGTAATCCGGGGGCGGCGGGTTGTGGTGGAGTCATAAGGGACTCCTTTGGAAACTTTCTAGGTACGATGGATACTCCTCTAGGTTCCCAAACCAATCACTTGGTCGAGGCTGCTGGTGCTTTTTATATTATAAATTTGGCACAAAGTCTTAATTTTAAAAACCTTTGGCTTGAAGGAGATTCCAAAAATATTATTGATTGTCTTCTTGGCAAGTCCTCCCTTGTGGACAATAAAGTCATGGATTGATGATGCCATCTTGACTTTAGCTAAGTTTGACAACATAAAGATTTCACATGCCTATAAAGAATCCAATGTCGTAGTGAATTTTTTTGATAATGAAGGGGTTAGGAGTAATGAACAGAGCACTTGGCTAAATTTTAGTGATCTAAGTGTTAATGTCTGGTCTTTATTGAGTTATGATGAATCACATGGACAAGAGGCGTGTCATTTCTTTAATGAGGATAGGATGGAATTATCACATAAAAATCATTAGATTGTATGGGACCGGGCTTAGTTGCTTAGTCTGCAAGGCGGCCTGGCACGCTTTGTGGGTTCTTAGATTTGGTGGGACCAGTTCTAGTAAAGTTCTCGTCTCTATCTGCTCCATTGTGCTTGCCAAGATGGGTGGAGATAGGAAAATAATTGAGTCAGATAGCTTTGAGATGCACACAAGAAATGCTAAGGCTTGGGAAAAAGTTAAAAGTGGGGGTTTACTTCCTTTTCTGGAGAAAATCCATGGTTCTAATCAGGAGGCTACGGATCTTTTTGAAAAAAATTGGGATAACGGGGTTCTTACCCTTTTTGGTAGGAAATTTGAGCTCAACAAAGATCTTATAGCTGAAGTGATGAGAATTTCTACTGATGGGAAAAAGTTTTTTAGGGATAGGGTTTTCTCGGATGAAGTCGTCGTCAGATTTACAAAAAAAGAGGAGAGACTGAATTTGGTGAAAATTGCTAATAGCTACTTTGAAGCCGACACCATAAAAGCTCTATGGAGAAAGGTTCTCCGTGTTATCATGGAGTACATAATTGTGGATGGTCGCTTCACCAGGGTCTACGGTTATCACTTTTCCCTGCTCAACCACTTCTGCTACAAGGTCACGGTTTCTTTCCCCTTCTATCTTCTATGTTCTTTGAGAAAAAGCTTGGATGACCACGAGAAAAAACCTAGAAGATTCCCTATTTTGCATACTGGCCTAATTAGATTAATTGTCAAACATTATCAAAAAATGCTCATCCCTGCTAATTTGGAAGCCTCCCCTACTTCTGAGGATGATGATACTAAACCCAGTTGCTCAGGGTTTTTTCCCAATTTAAGTCTGGCTAGAATGAGCCTGTGCCCGCCCGTTGTCCAAACTGGTAAGATTATCCCTAACCCCCTTACTATGAAATTTTTTGTTGTGCCTAAACTAGGAAGCCCTTCCCTTAAAACCAGAAGTATTGATAAGAATCCTCTGGCTAAAAACCTTGTCTCGTACTTTGAAGATTCTCCTAAATCTGAGGAGTTTGGTGCTAACAATTATGAGCCTTCTGCTATCTTGTCGTTGGATAGAAATGCTAAAAATGGTTCCCATGTTACTCCTGACCCTTCTAATACTTGTTGCAACACTGATAGAGATCCCTCTGTAGATTTTTTGGATTTAGCTAGAAATAATGTTGATAACCATTTCAAACTTTCAGAATGGGCTTTTCATGAAATCAATGAGTTAAACATAAAAAAATGAGCCCTTTAAAGTAAATTGGAAGAGTTGGGAGTTAAGGTTGTGGCACTTGATAAGAAAGAGTTGGAATGAAGAGATCACGGTGTCAGCATTGATACCCAGTACCAAGCTGGTAAGGACAAAAATGTTGAATTTGAGTTGGAGAAAATGAAAAATATTGTCAAAATTATTGCCGAGCAAAAAAATCATATGGCCAAACATAACACCATTATCATCAATGCCATGACTGAGAAATTGGACAAAGCTCAACAGGGGTGTCTGGTGGTTGATCTAGAGGAAATTAACGAAAGAAATCAGGAGGAGGATGTTGGCATTTCCAAGAGAACCAGGGCCAATTTGAAGAGGAAGGCTCCTCCCACTCAGCAAATGATTCAAATCTTTAAGAAGGGCATTCATGATATGTAGAACCTGGAGGCAGAGACAGAGTCTGTCCTGAAGACTCTGGGTTGATTGCAGTTGGTCTTTTGTTGGCTTTTCTGCTAGCCTTTTTTGTTTGACCTTTCTGGTCTTTTGCAGGTGGCTGCTGCTTGTTCTGGTCTTTTCCTTTTGTGCAGCTAGTTTTGTCTACTAGACTTTTCTATCCTTTCTTTTCTGTTGTAAACTTTGTGGTTTCGGGTCCCTGTAAAACCCGTTTTACCCTTTATCAAAAACATACTTCAAATTGCGCCAAAATAGGTTGGACAAGGGTAGTAGTTCCCTAGTCTAGTCCTACATTGGGGGCTTTTCCTATTGTTAAATAAATATTAAATGTTAATCCTAATTTTATTTCTATTTCTCAAATACAATCACAAAATGGGAAAATTAACAGCATAATTAGGTCCAAACACATAGGGAGCTAAACTTATTGTGAAATTTTCAAGGGTGAAAATTTATTCAATGCTACACTCTTTTATGTCAGACAAACAATTCCCTAATCCTTTCCCTCTCTTCTCTATTGTAACATTAAATAGAACATTGTTGGATAGGGAAAGAATAATTGTTTCAACAAGCTTCTTGTCCAATTTCTCCCAATATTCATTAGAAATTACATCTTATAACGCCCCGCTAGCTAATCCAATAAAACAAAGCATAAAGTAACAAATTAACCGATTTTATTTTTTTAAAGTCATATGTTTACACAAAGGTTTTAAGGATTCCAAGACAACATTACTTAAACTTTACAAATAAGAACAACATGACATAATATTAAAGTCATAAAACATAAGTACATATTAAATTCATGATTGATCCAATTTTCAAAACCTTTATACAAAAAGGTTACATATATATCTAGATTACATCAAGTGAGATTTTAATAAATCTCGAATCAACATAATGTCATTACATAAGCTCTCTTATAGTCAACAAGAGAGTGTACATTAAGGATGAAGGATATATCATGTTGTTAGCCTCGTTCATGAGTATGCTCAACGTCCAACATCACGAACACTGAAGGATCAAGAACCTACTCAAAACACTTGCTATTTGACGAAGAAATCCAAGACAATCCAACCCAATAATACACTTGCAATTCAAAATTTTGAGATGAAATTTTTTCCAAAACAACTGCTGTGCTAGAATAGCCTAAAAGCTATTGCTGTGAAGATTCTTCTAGAAAATTGTCGTGAATCAAAAATTGCACACACAAAAGCTTTTTAATGAATTTAATTATCTCAAAGTTACAAAACTTAACTGACTGTCAATCATGCATTCCAAAATTGATCAATCAGTTATAACTTAACCATTTAACCCCAAATCACATTTTCAACTCCAAATCCAGATTCTACATGTTGAAATCTGTCTTTTAAAATATCTATTTTCACATAAATCCTATTTACACAAGTAATTCAACAATTACATTTAATTAAATACCTTTTCATAAAATTAACATTCTCTTTGAATTAAATGACTTGTTTAATTTAAATTAATAAATTAAACCATAAACATAAACATAAACATAAAAATTTAATCTAATATTTAAACAAATTCCGTTTAATCAAATATATTAACAAATAAGCCATTTAACTAAATTAATAAATAATTAATTCCTAAACAAAATAACACAAACAAGATTGACATGATGGGACTAGATGATAAACAACGGGTGACAAATAGATACTTGTTCAATGAAGAACGGTGGCTAAAATGAGAACTTGGCAATATCTCTTAATCAGCATATTTCCATTGGGTTAGGGCATGCTTAGACCTGACAAGCAGGTGGAGCCGATACCATGTACCTGTAACTACATAAAACATCACTTGTTAAACATATCATCATATGTTAACAAACACATAATGAAGAAGAGTCGCAACGTACCAGGGTACTCATGAGTGAGTAGTGCTACACTATCTCCTTCACCAAAATTGGCGAGCATCTTTATATCATAAACTTTAAATACATCATGATAACCTCATAAAAAATCATAAACAACTTAAACCATATCACACTCGTGTCTATCACAATATCATCACACAAACACAACCAGATGGTTAGGATGTCAAATGTATCATCCTCAGAGTATAAAAAAAACATAATGTTAGAGTCATAATTGAAAATAAACAACATAGTATCATAAGCAACTAAAGCATCTATCTATCAAACTAAATCAAACTAAGATAGAGTGTCACAACTAGAGGATACTACACATCTATCTTCTATGCTTTACCTTTGAGTATTATTGCAAGATCTCTCTGAATTAGAAGAGCTTCTAGGTTCAATTTCTACATTCCATAGTATGAGAATTTTTCAATTATCCATTTTTTTACTCTTCATATAATACAAATAACAATTAGAAAAATAGAGACAATAAGAAAAATAGACACAAAGAATATACATCAATACCAACAACTAGGTTCACTAATTAATTTGGTTACATCCATGAGAAAAGAAGGAACAATGTACTTTTATTCTTCATAGTAGAAAGTTTATAAATTCTCACGTGTGTTAAAAATGTTTCAATCCCCAAATATCTATTACACACTTCAGGGTAGACAAAGATTCAAGAGACATATTGGAGCGAAGGATTTGTGATGGTTCGACTACAGAACCAAACACTTATGGATGAATAGTACAATTTTTTAAAGGATTACTTGAAGGCTAAGATGGTTTAATTTTTTGATAATATTTAAAATAAAATAAAATAAAACTTGTAATGGGAAGTAAAAATAAAGGATGAATATGGTTCTTTTTTGTTAGAGTGAATAATTTATCTATTCACTATACTTAAGTGTACTTATGTTTATGAGGTTAGGAAACATATCAAGTCTAACTGAATGTACAACCTTTAGGCCTCTAGAGGTTACCAAGATATTTGGTAAACCTCATGTACATACCTTTTAAAATTTGGAAGACTTTCCATCTCACCTCAAAGGTCACTCAACACTTGGCATCAAGGTTGATGACTTGGTCAAATAGGTTGTTGGTTTGCACATTCCTAGTGATCCATAGGTTGACACATATAGGAAACTTTTCTACTCATTTATGCCACATCATGGGACACTTTTCAATCCACATGATAGGTGGATTGCCTCTTCCTTTCCTATATATGGAATGATTCCTCATTTGTACATTTGGGTAACCTAAATATAGATTTGGATTGCTCATTGTGTTTTTCCAAATTAAGAGGGGATATAAATTATCAAGGGGGTTTCAATTTTATGTTTTTTTTTCTTTTTATTGAGGTTTACAAGGCATAATTAATCCATACCATCTTAATCCACCTCATGAATTAAACTTGTAAGAACTCAAAACAATAAATAAGTTTTTAAATGCACTCACATAAAGTGCCACAAAAATTGAATGTTCTCCTTAGGGAGGGAATTTATAAATTGTGTACTTACACTTAATTATAAAGAACAATGGGAGGTTGTGTAGGGCCTTGATTAGCCATCACAGTTATGGATCCTTGTGATTCTTGACACATGGTGTGTTTTTCATTGATTTTCCATCACAACAATGGATCCTCATGATTCTCGTCTCATGCTTGTGTGCCTTGATGCACACTCTTTTTCAATTTCTAGTACATCTTTTTGACCTACTTATGGGTTTGAATTCCTTGCATGATTTTGTGCTTGATTTCAATTAGAATTATTATATCTCTTAACATTAAAGGGGGATTATGACAATTTTATGCTAATGCTTATTTCAATAAAGTAGTGGAGGAATCTTTTATTTGTGGGGGGGGTCTCATCTACCCTCTATCTTGATCTCTCATGTGATGGATTATTTCACTAGATTATATTTTGTGAGATTCTAGTACTCCTAATCATAGTACTAGCTATATTTTCAACTTCACATATTTTGATTACCTTTGTGTATTCATGGTTTAGTAGTGTCCACATGTTCACTCATGTAGTGTTTTTTATCTCTTATCTTGATCTACATTTCTTGGAGGTTCATTGATTCTAGCAAACACCAGTTCATCTTCAATAGAGTTTACCACTTTGACATGCTTCAAGATTTCTTCATCATGATGTAGGTATGTGCAGGATCATGATGGGCCAAAAAGTGGCAATATGATGGATATGTGGCTGGCAACTTTTTTTTACCCAAAATTGATGAAACAAAAAGGGTTTTTAAAGGAGATTCTCAACTTTCCACCAATATAAATTATTATTTACTTTCAATTTAATAAGTATTTATTATTCATTTTCTATTAGAATTATGACTAAAGTCCTGATTGATAGGCTGATTGAAAAACATCTATAGCTTTCAAACGGTATCACATTGTTTGAATCCAAAACATGTGTTACATTCTATGCTTCGCATACTATAGGATTAAAAAAAGAAAAGATAAATTTCATGAAGTTTTGACCAAGCTAAGGTGGTCAGACATATGAGTTTTTATATTTTTAAAAAGTTGTAATAAAAAATTCATAATTAATTATTTACTTGGAAAAAAATTACAAAAAAATATTCATCACATCCAAACATGAGTCCTCTACTTATATCTAGAATATTATAATTTTTTTTATCATTTTATTGTGGTTAGGGTGGTCAGACAGACACCTACTTTTTATTTTTTCCTTGAAATTGAAGTACAACTGCATTGAAATTTCAAATTTTCACCAAATAGATTTTTTTATTTTTTAAACAACCTAGTAGTTTAGAAACTACATTTAATTTTCTATAGATTATATTCTTACATATTTTTTAAATAATATAGATAACTTATTCAAATTTTTACGTCAAGTTGCCTAACTCTAATTTTTCTGAATTTTTTGCCACTTAAGGGACTATTTTTTCCATGATGATCCTACACATACCCATGTTCCTATCATCATGGGACATCTTTTCAGAGGGTCTTAAATCCTTCTCTTTCTCTTTCTTTTAAAGGAGTTGTGTTCCCACTAGCTTTTCTCATTTTTCTCCATTTTTTAGAGAATGCATTGTACATGGGTACCTCATTAGGCCTTGTAGCCAAGACCCATTTCTATCTATTTGCAGTTTCATGATCTCCCTAAGTATCACATTAGAGGGGGTGTTAGAGTGAATAATTTATCTATTCACTATACTTAAGTTTGTTTAGGTTGATGATGTTAGATAACATCTTGTCTAACTAAATGTGCAACCTTTAGGCCTCTAAAGGTTATCAAGTTTTTTGGTAAACCTCATGTACATACATTTTGAGGTTGGAAGACTTTCTATCTCACCTCAAAGTTCACTCAACACTTGGCATCAAGGTTGATGACTTGGTCAAATAGGCTGTTGGTTTGCACATTCCTAGTGATCCATAGGTTGACACCTTTAGGACAATTGTCTACTCATTTATGCCACACTATGGGACACTTATCAATCTACATGAAAGGTAGATTGTTTGTTCCTTGCCTATGTATGCAATGGTTCCTAATTTATACATTTGGGTAAACTAACGTATTTGGATTGTTCATTATGCCTTTTTGATATCTATGATCTCCTAATTCTTATATTTTATGAAGGACTAAATTTGGCAATTATTTTTCTTAAATAAAAATATATGATGGTCATCTATTTTAATTGACTCTATAAAGCCAAGTTCACCTTTAAGGGACATATGGTCAACTATAGAGCTATAATTTTAGGTAAGGGTTATTCACAAATATTGATGGCATTAAACACAATGAGATATTTAATATAACTAAAAGGTTTATATAAATCAAGCAATTCTTGGATTTATAGAAAAATATAAGTGGTTGATGCATTTGTTGGATATAAAAATGTAAATCTTCATGGTGATTTCAATGAAGATACCTTCATTGATCATATACATTTCTTGATTGAAGAACTAGGCACTTCATGCATGGAATGAGAATATTGGTCAATATTTTAAAGAATTAGATTTAAAAACATTGTCAAAGACCCGAGTTGGTATTTTAAGATGACTATTTTGGATATTCTAATTATTGTTTTGTATTTCTATTTTTTAATTTTGGAAAGAAATAATGTAAATTTAATTATAAATAAAGAAATGTTTTACCCTCATAGTTCATAACTTTACAAGTTTGGTAGGCACAAGATAGGTATTTTTCTATCAACCAAACTATAATAAATTGGTTTTGATAAAATTTAGGATGGAAGATGTATTTAGGTTGAGCTAAAACTTCATGTGATCCTAATATTAAGTTATCAAAGGATAAATGGATGGGAGTGGTAGATCCTACAAAATATGAAAGGCTAGTAGGATTTATTTTATATCTTACCTACACGTACACTAACATATCATTTTTTGTTGGATTAGTGACCGTGTTCATGTAAAAAACATATAGTTTTAACATGAAATTTGTAAGGTGTATATTAAGATACATGAAGTAATTTTGTATTTTTATCTCAGTTCCAAGATAGGGGTTCCCTATGTCCAATTCTACACAAATTCAAATTGGGGCAAGAAATCCTAATGAAAAATGTCTAATTATTTCTTTATCTTCATGTTGGGAGACAAATCAATCTTTTGGAATTTTCAAAACTAGGATAACTTTTTCAAATATACAGATAAGATAGAGTACATTAGACTAGCTTAAGCATTGAATAAGTAGTGTGATCACAAGATATGGTAGATCAATTATATGTGCTTGATTATTTATGTAAATTAGAGCTCATTTTAAATTTCTATGAGCTTTCTCTTTCATATATGGACTTGAGCATAATGAGATAAACTACCATAAGGTTTGTGAGTGTTTGAAGCTTCAAATAAAAGTTGAGTATGATAAATCAAGTGAAATTTGATAAGTTAGAATATAATTAAACATGTGTTGAATTAAAATAAGATGGAATTATGGTTTTCTACCTTGAAATCAGGTGAAAGTGAACTTTACCTATTGCCAAGTTGTGAAAAAGACTTGGAAATAGTATTTTAGAAGTAGATTACAAATCTAAGGGTTGAGAGGTTTGAAATTAGAGAAAATCAGGGTGTGAGATGCAATAGTGGCTGCCATATTTTCCACAAGTGCAATCCTCTCTCAATTTTTGAGAGTTTGTACTAAAAAGACTTTAATGTTTATTACATATTAAACTTGTTATCTTGATATTGTTTAAAGTAGGGGAACTATCATAGTGCTAAGGAACATTATGTGGCTTGCTATGCAAGGATTGAAGTTTAATATTTTCTTGAATCTTGATCATGTCTCATAACTAAGTTAACAATGATAGTAAAAGGGAAAGGGATGGCAATGCATGTTAATGTTTGCTGACAATGGAAGCTACTATGATAGCTGAATTGTTCTTTCCTAAAGCATAACTTAGACCAATCAATTAATGTGTTGGAGAATGCAACTAGAATATAATTTGACAATGGATGTTATTTGTTGAGTGTTAAGAGATTTAATGTTTTTAATCCTAAAACAAATAGATGACTAGTGATTAATTACCTCTAAGAAGAAAAATAATATTTTAATTATTTTTCTAATCTCTATTTTATAATAATTTTATTATGTGCAAATATACTAAGATAATATCTTTATATATACAAATTTGGATCTCCAATTTAAAATATCAACATGTACACTGATGTATAATAATCAATTTTTTGAAATACTTCAAATTAAATCAAACAATTTTTTTTATAAAAAAATTGACATATTAAAACTCATTACTATAACTTATAATAACAATTATAATTACAACCGTACTTAAAGAGATTTAAAATATTAGAATGTATAATTAGTCTTTCACTTTTCTCCTCTGTAATAGAAAGATTTTGGATGTTAATTTTTTCTCTTTCTTAAAGAGAGACATGTCACTTTCCTGGAAATTGATAGGAGTGCACTGTCGAAACTTTCTAATTACGAAGGCAAGTGAATATAATTCAGTGTCTTACAACAAACCAAAAACGGTAATGTCAATCTTACCTAAAGATCAAATCTGAGAAAGACAAATGCACCTAAACAAATAAACATACGTAATTTCGAATTGGCATCTAATTCATTCTATTCTACTTTGGATTTGCTAAATTATCTGCGCTCTGGATTGTAAATGTTGTCTCGCTGCTCAATTCTTAGAGTACAGAGTCCATTGGAAGCGTTCGTCTTCCACGAATCGAGATGACCTTACACTTTTATCTTACTAATATTCAATTCATTCCTTGAATAACCGAGGATGATCCCATGATAGAGATTTAGATACCGGACAAGTTTTCCAGAGTATTCTGCGTTGCCTTATTTACAGAACAGATTTCTGGTATATGATGGAGGGAACACAAGACGAGTTCCTCCAGTGCTTATCGTGCATTGTCAGCATCTCTTTAGCTTTAATCCTTGTCTTGGTCGTGCACTCACCGTGCATTAGCATGCACAGCTTGGCGACTGCACCGATCTGCACCATTTCATTCATTATTCGCTCAGACGGAGAAAATTTACAAAGAGACCACAGGATCCGAACGGCCTTTTCTGTTGCGAAGTTGGAGACTCTCATTATTTTCTTAGAGACCGATGGGATACCCATGGCGTGGTCAGCCATGGCAGCCCTTCCTTCTGCACATCCACATAACACATCGAGAAGACGTAACATCTTCTCGCAGATGCCTTTTTTCTCCATAGTCTGATCGGGAAGCGATTCAATCAACGCGCAGACGGCGCCGGCCTGGATGGCTTTAATCCTGCTGCTCCTACTGGTGGAGCTCATTGCAGTCAACACCTCGAGGGCGGCCACGGTTGCCTTGTGGCACACTTCCTCTGTCAACACTTCCAGAAGTCCTTCAATTAAATCGTTGTTGGCATTCATAACAAACCGGTCCATTACTTTCCTTGACACCGTCTGTATGAGCATGGCGGCATGAAACCGGGCATTGGAGGTGCCTCTCTTAAGAACGGAGGCCAAGGACGCTAGACACTTGGCGGTGGCGAGTGAATCCAACGTTTCGTCAGGCAAGGGAAGAGAATAAAGGATCCCCAACGCTTCCTCACAGGCTGACGCAATTTCATAGCAGCAATCGGCTTCATCAGTTTCGGCACTAGATTTTTCAAGAAGAAAGACCAAGACAGCCGGTGCGCCGGAAAAAGCGATAAGTCGTCTGTTGCTTTCGCTCTCGCTGGCTACAGATCTGAATTTCTTCAACTCCTTCACTTGAAAGGCCGAACCCGGCGACGACTCAATGTCTCGGATAAACTTATGAAGTTGATCGGCGTCGAGGGGCGGCGGGGGCGTGGAGATCCGGTGGACGCCCTTGGAAGAGTTGAAGTCGCACCACTGTTGGATGAGCCGCCACAATGTGTGGTTGGGTGTGAGGTTGGCGTTGTGAATGTGTTGCCTTGTGAGAGGGCAGTTGTTGTTCCCCAGTGTAAACATCCACTTTTCAATGCTCTGCCTGTCGTAGGTGACTCCCGTGGAGAGCGTGACAGGGTCTTTCATCAACTGCATCGATATCGGGCACAGGAAATACGAAGGAATTTCCACCTCTGCAGAATCCATGCCGTTCCGCACAGCACACAAACGATATAGTAGAGACAACTGCTAACGTTGGAAGTCGCGAAAGTTATGGAGATGATGCATGTTGTGCAGGATACAGAGGCTTTAATAGATTTGTTTGGAAGAGACAGATCGATGTCAACGGTTGATTAGAATATGTTCTCGTTGTCATTGGCTAGCGCGGTGTTGCTTCCGCATAAAAAAGTGGTGGTAAAGTCAACACGCTGTGCAATTATTAAAAATGGTAGTTGAATGTAGCAGCACAGCACAAAGTTAGGGAAGCGAAGCCGCGCAGGCGCTCCCGGCGGTACCGTCCACGTTTTGCATCCTCAGATGTCACCCCAAGTGTTGCAATCATTTTATACCCTGTAATCTGATTAAACACGGCAAACCCAAGGCAAAATCTCAATGCTTCTCATTTTGGACAACACAAGTTTACTCTATATTTTATATTACTGTAGTTTACAACCATTTAAAAACTATCTATTATTGCGGGTCAACATTATACCTTTTCCGAGTGTTCCTAAAGTATTATTACGGTGATTTGTTTTATTTACCAGCTTATATTCTATTTAATTTTCCATTTAGAAAAGGAGGATGGTAAACAGGCATATCGAGAGTTCAACCGGTATAAACAAAATATCTTTTTATAATTGGTTTGAAGTGAGATGATTATTTAAAAATTTATAAAGGAATATGGGGAAATTATAAGCAATCCTGCATTTGAACGCATGATAAATCAGTAGGTACATTATGTGGACAGTACCGGTTATATGATATTATAATAATATAATATTATGTGTAGGAAAATTATTTATATATTATTATCTTCTTAATGGTTTATAGAGGTTTATATATATATATATATATATATATATATATATATATAATCAATTTTTTAAAATAGTGTTTCATTCATCAACATTAATTTGACATTTCATTTTTATTAAAAAAGTCATTCTATTATAGTTTGGTACAAAGTAGAGTAAAATAAACGATAGTTTAAGCAATATAACAAACATTATGTATACACATTTCATTATATTTTTTTTTTTTCCATTGAATCATCAAACATAGCCAAATATGTTAGTGTTTTCTTTTTAACTATGATAAACAAACCTAAACTATTGATCAAATAATTTACTAAATTTGTTTGGAAAGGTATTTCAATCTTGCATCTTAATGTTTCATGTTTATTAATTAGTCTAATTTATTTATTATTTTATTATCACATGAGAAAGAGGATATCCCACTTTGGGGTGGCATTCTTGATCACACATGTCAATATTTTGTAATGCGTGTAGGAAGATATAAGAGCATCTAATGTCATCATAATGTAAAAGAGCATCTTATCACATTGTAAGATGAGAGCTAGTTATGATGGATTATACAATGTATAAGAGTATAATTAAAGGGGAGTTACATTAAAACCTTGACCAAAATTATGACACATATTATGATGCAACATAAGATATTTTTCAAATGAAGAAGGTGAACTCAAAATGGTGTCCAAGTTGGCAAGTTTGTTTTTGATAAAGGAAAAATCGGGTTTTACAGGGACCCGAAACCACAAAGTTTACAACATAAAATAGAAAAGGACAAAAAAGTCCTCCAAATTAAATAGGCTGCTAAGAAAGAAAAACCCTGAAAAAACAACAGCCAACCAAAAAAAGCCAAAAAGGACCACCAAAGAGCCAGCCGAGGCGCAGACCAAAAAACTAGCAGCAACTAATCCAGAGTCTTCAGAACTTTCTTAGTCTCGGCCTCCAGATCCTGCATATCCTGGACTCCCTTCTTGAAAGTTTGAATCATCTGTGGCATGGGGGGTGCCTTCCTTTTCAGATTAGCCCTGGTTCTCTTTGAAATCCCTATGTCCTCTTCCTGGTTTTTATCTTTAACCTCTTCCAAATCAACAACCAAGGACCCCTGTTGAGCTTTATCCAGTTTTTCAGTCATTTCGTTGATAATGATAGCATTATGTCTTGCCATTCTATTATTCTGTTCAGTAATTATCTTCACAACATTTTTTATTTTTTCAAAGTCAATTTCTATCCTTTTGCCATTACCCGCATAGTCCTGGATCTCCTTACTAGTAGTGTTCTCATTACGCTCTTCATCCTTCTTACACAACACAGAAACCTTAGCTTCCACTTCTTCCAATTTACTCTGGAGGGCCCAATTTTTGATTTTTAGGTCATTAATTTCATGAAAGACCCATTTTGACATTCTGAAGTGGTCCACGACATTATTCCTAGCTATGCCCAGAAAATTAGCAGTTTGTTATTATGGACCACAACAATGTTAGGCTCTTCTAATATTAACTCTTTGTCACGTCATGTTAGTTTGGCATTGGAATTATCCATGAGGATTTGGGCACCATTTTTAGGGGTGGTATTCTACCTTAACTTATGGTTTATCATTTATAATTTTTTGTTATATATCTTCTATATACTATTTCCTAGGACAAAAATGTAGTATTATGTAATTTTTATAAGAGGTCGTGTTGTTAGAGTTTCTCTAAAATTGTGTTGATTATTCTTCTTTTAAGACTTAAGCTTATTGATTTATTGTAATTAGATAGGTACTATGAAAAAAATTGTTCCATATTTTGAAGCTAAGTTTTCTCTTGAAGGGTTTCTTCCAAGATAAGTATTATGTCATTGTGATATTATTATTACACATATATTTTATTTTAAAAGTTCTAGATCATTATTTTCATGCATTTATCTTCTTGGTCATAAATTTTGGAGGTATTTTGAATATATGCTTCCATTAATTTGGTATTAGAGCTTAATAAATACTATTTACATAGGTGCTAGAGCAAGAATATTTCAAATTGATCTTGGTTTGAGTGAAAGACACATGTAAAGTTATTATTTTCAAGGAAAATGTTATGTACATCATAGTTGGATATGAAATGGTTTAGTGGAACAAAATTTGAGCTATTGAAGCTCAAGATAGAATATTTATATATAGGGGAATATTTATTATTAATATTTTTTTAGAAATAAACATATATGAATGAAGGAAGAAGATCGACATGTGATAGAAGAAAAAAGTAGAAATATCATTCTAATTTATTTAGTGAAAATAATAATTTGAAGAGTTGTAGTAGAGCCCACTACTAAAAATATTTAGAAAAATAAGGAAAACTATACCAGACTAAATCCTAGTAAACAATGTTTTTTTAGAAAATATAGAAACTTTGAGGATGGCTAATGGGGACTTAGTTATTGAGTACTTGAATAGAATTAATTTAATTATAAATTAATTTTATTCTATTGATGTGAAGATTAAAGAATAATATTAGTGCATGATATTATTAATTTGTTTGTCCAACACATAGGACAATCTAGTGATGGCCATTGAAGTAATACTTTAAACCTTATAGTTGATGAGGTAGTAGCTCCTCTTCTTTTAGATGAGATGAGGTAGAAGGCTTCTAAATATACTAAGGAATAATTGATTATTCATCGATTATTAAAGGTAAAATGAAAGAGGAAGAATAAGATCAAAGATAAGAGATTGACCTAAGACTCTAGAGAGATCCAAGAATCCTAGTACATCCAAGGTAAAATATTGGAACTATGGTAACAAATTTCACATTGAGAATGATTGCAAGGAGAAGAATATGTTTTATAATTTGATGCTTCTAATGATAAGCTAAATTTATTTGATGCAACCCTTTCCACACATGTATGTGAGGATGCATGGAAAATTGACACTAGTGTCTCTTTCCACATTACTCCCTCCATGAAGTGGTTTTATAACTATCAAAATATTAATGATCAAAAGATCCACCTTTGTGAAAACTCTTTTCTAAATATTTATGGCTACAAGTAAGTTAAAATTAGACTCTTTGATGGGGGGATCAATTTCTATTTTAAGTGTTCTATACATCATATGTTTGGAATATAATTTTTTATATATTTATAAAATTAATAATGTGAGTGTCTATGTAGTCTTTGGTAGTGGTAGGTGCAATATGGTTCATGAAGGAATAGTGTTGGATAAGAGAGTTAAGCTTGAAACTCTTTTCTACCTTGATGAAAGAACCTATATTTAGTGTAAGGGTTTGACAGTTGTAGTGTCATAAATTGTCACCCTTAACAATTTCACACTATTTTTTACTCCCCTTTAAGTTATTGGACCTAATTAAGCACTTAATTTCTTAAATTATGTATTCTACAACTTATCTTAAAATATTTTCTGATAATTTGCAAGCATAAGAAATGCTCACATTTAATACTTTTTCCTTGACTCCTTAAACTCCACAAATTGGGCCTAGGATACTAGCGCTAATGTGCCTATGTCCCCCTATTTTGCCTCCAAATTCAAATATATGTTAGTGTTGGCATATTATTATTTGAAATTCACATATCTAAACTCGACTATTAGGATTTTTTTTTTTGGGGTAATTAGAATAATAACATATAAATACCTAGTTATTCCATCATTTGAAACATAATTGGAAAAATTGAGAATCAAGAGTATTATTCAACAAGTCAAGAACAACCATCAGAGGATTTATTTAAGCAATTCAAGATCCAACATCATGTCAAAATTTATGTGAGTGTGTTCATGTTTATGTTTTCATATTGTTTTTGAAGGCTAATATTTGTAGGTCTCCAAGCAATTCAAGCCATTCAACAAATAAAGCAAGCAAGATCAAGACCTTGAGGAGATGTGTATGAATTTACTCCTTCAACGAAGCCATTGAAGGGTGGTGAGTTGCAACACATTGTGTATTCCTCATTTGTAACTATCATTTATCATTTATCATTAGCATTGCCATTGTGGAAGTGTAAACACTAACATGGAGTTTGACTAAGGCAAGCCCCTAAATGGCACAACCTTTCTTCCCTCTTTGAATGTGTAGGTTTTTAGGTCTGAAGAGGATTGAGGGAAGTTTGAGGGTCAATTATTTATTTTTTCAATTGAAACCCTACACCTTGACAACTCATAGAAACTTAGTTACAAAATTATTTGATAGTGATCCAATAG
The DNA here is from genome assembly GCA_007258455.2 of Sequoia sempervirens. NCBI lineage: Eukaryota > Viridiplantae > Streptophyta > Pinopsida > Cupressales > Cupressaceae > Sequoia > Sequoia sempervirens. The sequence goes on from VDFB02047397.1 coordinate 9,513,528, forward strand.
TGTGACAAGCAAGAAATAGAAGCTCTGATCCAACATCAGAGGACTATGATAAAAAAATCTTAAAAGGACCTACTAGGATAGTTGTACCTCTAGAGAAAACATCCTAAAAAATTAGGCCCAAATCTATACCACAAGTGTGCAGTGTCCTTCTCATTCTATTACTATAGTTCAATTTTTCGTAAGACATTTTAGATCTATTTGCATCATTAGGTCAATTGAATGATTACATTTCATCTTTAGGACATTTTCAGATTTGGTCAAGGGTTGGTTGACTCACCTATTAAGTTGTAAGTCAATCACATACCTAGTCCATATCCATCAAAACCCCATTCCATCTTTGCATTTCCAATCCATTTCACCATCCTCAAATCTCTAATGAAACATTTCTAGAAAGGTGTCAAACCCTAACATGAAAACTTAAAGGTTTCCCTTTCCCCACATTTCAATAGTAATTGTAGCAAAGGGAATCATACAATCTTAGCCTACAAATTTTGTGCCTACAACATGTACATTACTCTATCATCCGTCTTTCATGTAGTTTAAATTGCTTTAACTTTTATATCCTGAAATGTGTGGAAAGGGATCCCCAATGTTTTAAATGGGTGCTTTAAAACATAGAAATCTCAATAAGTATCTTTCCCTGGGGATTTGATTAGGAAAGAGATTAGAAGGTGTAAATATTGACTTTCAACCCCAATGGTGAACCAAGTAGACCTGGATCTCAGTCCTTAGGATGATAGGAAAATATCTAAAACTAAACTGATATGAAAATTATTTGAAGCACTCAAACTAAATGAACAACAAGACCTAATACCTAAAATGTAGATTTTAGAATGTATAAAAATAAAAATGACAGTTTGTAGGTAGATCTAAGAAGGGTTTGATGGCATGCACCTATCACTAAAAACTATTTTTGAGACCTACAAAGGAATTGGTTCACCCTTGGGTGAATGGGTCTTTGTTAGGTCTTCCAAAATAATTTTTGATAGTCCTCTAATGTTGGATCTTGGCTTCTTTTTGACATAGTTCCCATTTTCAAAAAGTCAAAAATAAATTCCACAACTTAGTTTTTGTGGCTTGACAACAATGATGACGACTTGTGCAACAATAGAAAATTGCTCCTTCAAGATATCTTTAATTCTTCATCAATCTATAATCTACATGTACATAAAGAGGAAAATTGTTTTTCTTGTATGGAGGTTTTCCTTTGTCAAATCCTAGTATATGTGTGAGTGAGGAAGTGTGTTGAAGGCAATGAGCCAAAGACAATAGAATTTGTTGAGCACAAGTGTTGCGGTGGTGAATAATCAATGGTTTTTGTCAAGTATGTTGTATTGAGGTTGTAGCCTCCTTTTTTAAGTGTTGTAAGTTGTAGGAAGTCACTGACTTCCTTTGGTTGTAGCAATACAACTATGTTTTAGGGATTTGTAGCTTGCTTTGGGTCATAGCCCATAAAACTTGTTGTATATCCTATTTTATTTGTGAGGTTGGATCTAGATAATAGCTCCAAGCAACTTGCTCACTATGGTTTTTCCCTTGTGGGGTTTTCCATGTAAATTCTAGTGTTATGGTTGTGTGCTTGTGCTTTTAAATTGCATTTGATACTTTATCTATTTGAAGCAATAAGAATTTTTAATTGAAAGCTTTGATTTGGAAAATTTGAGGATATACTGATTCACCCCCCCCCCCCTCAGTATATTATTTTGTTCTAACATAGGTATATATAGATATATAGTGAGATTTTGAAACTCGAGTAAATGGTACATTACAACTGTGAATAGTTTGAATTGGATTTTTTTTTTATTCCAGTCTTCTACCAGAACCATGAGCAATTCCTAAATACATATAAATATAAACTTTGTTTGTAACTATAAACACCCAATTTTATTCCTTGTCTTTTGCATAATGAAATCAAAAGTGTGCTAGAAAGTATTTTATATCTCTAAGAAAGATTCTGCAATAAAAGTTTAATTATGGAAAATATAAGAATCAGTTCTTTTCCTATTATGTTATGAATCTCTTATTGCAGTATGCATATCTAGTTTAATAAATTTGGTTATACATACACACACACACACACACACACACACACACACACACACACACACACACACACACACACACACACACACACACACACATAACAGGGTTGGTATGCATAAAATGATAAATTGGGCTTTTCATGAATTAACCTACAAGACATAGAAATTAGTTAATGATTGCATATAAGTAGAATAGAATTACATTTACATTTATTAATGCATGACCTAAGAATTGTATTGCATGAACCCTAACCATTGCATGGAGTATAGAGAAAACATTAAAAGATCAAAATGCATGTTTAAAACTAGTTGCATGTAAAAGAATGAATTGCATATCAATAATATATATGTATTATAATGTTATTTTGCATGTAGGGTAAAAATAATGAAAGATGTCCACAATCATTTGCATGAAATAAAAGAGTATTTATTTATGGTGATCATTATGCATGTTATTATCCTCTATGTGTGATTGGGTTTTCCTTCAAGGATAAGGTGATGAATATGAACTAACAAAGAAGGATGATCCTATTTTTGAGATTTTTCATTTTATTCTAGTACTTTGGCCAAAGCCATGTGTTCATTAAAATAGATGAAACTTACCTAGAAAATTTATTTATATGTTTTCTTTGCCATATCTCTATAGTAGAGTATTACATGTTCATGATAGAAATGCATGTAGATCTATCAATCTCGCACCAAGATTCCCTCTTTCTTTTTGTCTCCAAGTTGCTAGGTACTTCATGCAGGGTTAGGTATTCTTTGAATTTGAAGAATTTTGGGAAAGTGTAAGCTTCATGGTTGGGTAGAAAAGTGCTTGAGCCATGTTCTCATCCATTGATTTGTGGATGACTATGAGGGTTGGTGGCAATCGAAGACTATTATATATATATATATATATATATATATATATATATATATATATATATATATATATATATATATATATATATATATATATATATATATCATCACATTATTCTTGTATTATTATTTATATTTGTAGTTTCAAATTGTACATTTAGATGACTACATGGCATGAAAGCCTAAGTTGTACTTTTTTATTTAAGATACTATATGCTTTTACCTAGATTATGCACTACACATATGAGTCCATGTGTTATGAAAAATATTTATCTAATGAAGTTTTTTTCATTTTTATTACATGTTTATGAGATAATGAATTACTATTTACTTTCATGAGATTATTTTAGGTCACAATCCTTATAATATGGCCTATGAGTTCATTAAGCCTTCACTTCTTTCCAAGAAGTGCTACCACAATAATGGGTTACACTTTTTGGGACATCCTGATTTTTGCTTGAAATCACATATTTTTATAAAATACAATGATTTATGACTTTAAAGGTTCCATTTAAATTATTTTAATTAAAGAGGGATTGATCAAACACCCTTAGATCAAACCCCCTTGGATAGAACCTTGTTAGATTTAAACCATACCTATAATCAAGTCTCCTCTACACCTATCAAAATGATGATAAACAACCACTTTTGATTTACCTTTTGAGAGATCAAATGAATTCATTTAAAATTTATGCTTTGTAAGCCTGTAGCCCTTATTATAAGCTTCCTAAAAAGTATAATTTTAAATATGTTTAATTTGATTATTATATTTATTTCTTATTTCATGTGAATTTAGGATTTTCAATGAAGATCAAGTTCTTTATTTCACACATACAAAAAAATAGAAAAATAGAGAAAAAAGTTTCTAAACAATACATGTGCCCTAGGTATTGATGTCCTTATTCCAACAAAAAAAGAATAAGTTAATTCAAATGAATACAAAAAAAGTTATGCATGTTGAAGTACACCTCTGTCCAAATTATAATTACGCTGACTTGGAAAATTAATTAAAAAAAAAAATGTAACAAAAAATTATGAAAAAAATATACATCCCCTAGATATTGGTGTGAAAAAATTGCATTTTAAAAATCAGAATTGTATCCTATCTATAAAAAAAGTTATGTGTGCTGAAGTGAACATCACTTTTTAAAAATGCTGATTAGTAGAAAAAATAAGTTATTAAAAATTACATAAAATGATTCACAATTTTTTTTTTTAATTTTTTTTTTTAAATATAATTAGAATCTATGTACACAAAATTTATAACAAATAACTAGTTTGATTCATCTTCAAAACCTTAATGGTTTAGCTACTATAGGTGTAAGAAAGTAAATGTCTAGTGAAAAATCCCAATTTTAATGTCAAGTTTGGCCAAAAATTGTAACCCATTATTGTGGGATCACCGAAGATAGTAATACATTTCACTATAATGGCCTCTTAATTACCCAATAGTCTATTTTATTGTCTCTAGTTCTATCTAATAAATATCATCCTCTTGCAAAAATCCCCTTGGTTTTATGTTTTAAAAATATTTAACAAAGGAATTAAAACTCTTCTAGATCTTCTTGATAGCGCTATCAATAATTTTCTATTCTAGCCTAAGGATAAGTTGAAATTTTGATGACTTAATCAGGATAAGGATACCTTCAACACAATTATTAATGTCATCCCTATGGTTTACAAAATCTAGGTTAGGTCCTTCAATCCCTACCAAAAAGATTCAAAATAGCATCCTAAAACACCATTTCACAATTACATACCTTCGAATGGATACTTGTGGTCTATGCTTCATCTCCCAAAGGTGGACTAGTTTAACCAACATTTCCGCCTCAATTCTTCTCCTAGCAATTCACATTGATGATTCTATCTTGTTTTACATTCCATTCTTGAGCTTAAGTTAGCTCATTTTGAGTGGTACATCATCTATCAAGGTCTTTTGCTTATATGTCACTTATCTCATCTATGAGCTCTCAAGCCATGTCTTCTCTATGGATAATTGAATACTTTTAAGCATCTTTTTTTAGTTTTACACCAAATTTTATGATACTTGGATTTAGATATTTGAATTCTTCAAGATTTTTTTTACCCCTTGATATGTCATATGGTTTGGCTAAGCAATTGGTCCTATCTCTCATTTAAAATTTTCCATTTCAGTATTCTTTTATGGTGTAAATTCTCTTTAATATTTCAAAAGGGAAATTTAACTCTCCTTTTAGGCTTTGTAGTTGATTATGAATTTTCTTTATACATAAAAAATATGATTTGTTTTAATGTTCTTATATAGATTAAGGTGCAAGCTCATAAGATTGCAATTGAATTGTTCATCTATAAGAGCTCCTTGATCATTGAGGTAATGCTCCCTACATGATTGCTAGGGTTCCAACTCTTTCCTCCTTCACACTTTGTGGTTGTAGGCATGGTTATTGTAAATCTACCAGAAGAGATTGGGGATTTCAATCCTAAGGCTTTGAATTATGAGGCTCTACAAATAATGTAGCCCATGAGTGTTTGCAACCTTCTCAGCCACCTTCCACCTCTTTTCAAGGACATGGTTGGCTAAATTCTAGCAATTTCTATAACTTAGAGCTACTTATTTGCAATTTTCATGCTCAACATCCTGTAGATGAAGATCAAGAGGAGGAAGGTGTTCTCACTAGATAGGATATTGATGACAATTCTATCCTTATTGATGTATGTGGTTTAAACCAAATAATTGTGATCATCCTCCTACAAATATTGATCTCACCAGCTTTTGTGTTTATTGATGTTTGTACCTAACCTTGTTTAGACTGTTTTCATCTTTAATGTTAGACTTAGTTCTTCATAAAATTTGAAACTATGTGTTTTTACCACCCATCTTTTGAATAATGTATTATGATAAAAAGTAATAAAGAACTAACCATGAAAAATAAAAATAAAATTGAATAATAATAACTACATGGGAATTATCTCCATTTCATCTAAAAAATTAGTTTGTCAATTTATTCGACAAGAGGCATGGATTGAAAAACAGTTAACTATTCTGTATATATGATCGTTATGATGATTATGATCTAACGAAGAAAATCAGATACAATCTTATGCTCACAAAAGGCTGTGAAAAAACTTCAAGCGTAAAATGCTCTTTCGATCGATACACCGGGTTTTCTTTTTCCTTTCTGTACAATTTGAATTCATGTTAGCAACCTTTATGTTTTGTGTTGGTCTCATATTTAAATTAATAAACTGATCACCATAATTTCAATGGATACATCAAGGAGGGAAAGCAAGATGAGTTCTTCCAGGAGTTACCATGCAGCTTGAGCATCTCCGTTGCCTTGCGCTTAGCTTTTGGGGTACATGAGTCGACCTGCAGGACCATGCACAGGTTCGTCACGGCGTCGATTTGCAACATCTCCTTCAAAATACGCTCAGACGGACAGAATTGGCAAAGCGACCAAAGGATTCGAACAGCTTTCTCTGTGGCCGATTGAGATACTCGAAATATTTTCTTGGAGATCGCAGGGATGCCCATGGCATGGTCGGCCAGGGCAACCCTTCCTTCGGCGCATCTACATAACACGTCGAGAAGACATAGCATCCATTCGCAGGTGCTCTTCTTCTCCGACGTCTGCTCGGGAAGCGATTCGATCAAGATGGAGACTGCCGCTGCTTCGATGGCTTTCATTGTGCTGCGCCGGCTGTTGATGCTCATTCCGGTTAACACTTGCAGGGCGGCCACTGTAGCTTTCTGGCACACCTCCTCCGTCACCAGCTCCAGCAACCCTTCTATCAAATCATCATTGCCATTCATTACAATCCCTTGCACGCTTTTCGTTGACACTTTCTGTAATAGCACAGCGGCATGAAGCCGGGCGTTCGAGGTGCCCCTTTTGAGAATAGAGCCAAGGGAAGCCAGGCACCTGGTGGTGGCGAGCGGCTCTACAGCCTCGTCGGGTAAGTGAAGGGAATGGAGAATCCCCAATGCTTCTTCGCATGCCACCGCGACATCGTAGCAGCATCCTGTTTCGTCGGCTTCTGTGGATTGGATTTCAATGAGGGAGATCAAGATAGCCGGTGCTCTGGACGAAGCGATGCACCGTTTGTTGCTCTCACTTTTGTCGGCCAGTGACCTCAGTTTTCTCAAGGACTTCAGTCGAAACGGCGGCGCTGGGCTAGTCCCGATACCACGCAGCAATTCGTTGAGCTGATCGGTGTCCAGAGGTGCGTCGGGTGTAGCGATGCGTGGGACGCCCGCGGAGGAGTTGGCGATGCACCACTTCTGAATGAGCCGGCGTAGGGTGTGGTTGGGTGTGAGCTGCCGGTTGTGGAGGACTTGCATTGTGGCGGGGCAGGTGTTCTTCCGCAACGTATATATCCATTTCTCGATGTTCTCCCTGTCGTAGGTGACGCCCGTGCACAGGGTTACAGGATCCCGCGTGATTTGCACCGATATTGGGCACAGAAAATAGGAAGGGACTTCGACCTCCTGATCCATTCTTATTGCAAATAATACAAACTCTATAACAATTTTGTCGTGCAGTTGTTATTTCTTACAGCGTAGTGGAATATCTCAGCAATATATTGAATTCATGAGTTCGGGAGACATCTGTGAATATTTTTATACCAAGCAAACGCACAAGGCAGTTGGATGAAGAAAGGATTGTGAGGAAGTTTCTCTGATGTTTCGAGCATTAATATTTGCATTAAAGCACACCCCCTGGTCCTTCATAGATGAAGTCATGCTTCCCATTGCAAAGATGTGGTCGTTGGTAGAAAGTCAGATCTGGCTAAGGTTGTGACCGTCAGACCAACTTGTCAGACCAACTTACCAATTCAACGGTTTCTACGCACAGCTTTTCATAGTCGTAAATTCCTGGAATAACTTAGGTCGCCCCCTAAGGTTCTTCCTTTCTCTATTACCTTGAAAAATTATCAATGCAAGAAAAATGGACTTCAAAAGATTAAAAAAAAAATGTTTGATCTTAGAAAGAATTTTTAGAGCCATACCTTTCACATGTCATTTCAAGGCTTCAGAGAAATTAGGAAAATTAATAAGTCAAAATCGCCATACCTAAAGAAGTGGAATTTATTTTGTCTAATATGCTTATTCAGCTATCATGGGCTGATTTTTTGTATTTGAATACTTCAAAATTGAATAATTCACGTGACATAACAGAACGATAGCATGACATCCTTTCTATGAGTCGACAAAGTAATTGCTACGTGGAAATAGGTACAAAGTGTATTTGATCAATAATTAACAGAGCGACGGTGACACATTATTATGGAATAAAACCAAATTATTTAATTCTGCGGGCATGAATAAATGCGGTATTGTTGCTTTGAATTGCAAAAAGTCAAATGCTGATATTATTATTATTATTATATGTTCCTCCTTCCTAGCAAAGCCCTTTTTCAGAAAATAGATTATTTCATGAGAGCTGAAATGTTCAGGTTCACTATCTCATACGACTGACTCAGCAGATTATAAATTAATCTCGACATACATTTGTGGTACATCAATCTCATTGCGAATAGCAATCTTTCCATCCGTGGTGCCATGAAATTCATTAGCAAATTTGAAATCAAATCGGTGGATGATTGCAATAGGTTGAATAGTATTTTCTCTCGAAATTTTCTATAAGAATACATCTCTCATGTGGTATGTAGCACACATTACACTATGATACATGGTCAATAGACACGAAAGCTTAATCATCACCACTACAAACATTTTGAATTATTCTTATGGAATTTTTCAAATGGCAAACAATTAGAACATGAACATTCATGGATGAAGAAGGCGCAAGCTGAGATAACATTTGATTTTCATCAATGTTGACTATTAAAATTGTAAGCATTAAGGTTTTCATTTTATATAATTGTTAAAAAACAAGTCTCAAAATTGTTTCTAATGTTAAGTATATAAAGAACACGTTTTTCACATTATGAAATGTAAGAACACATATTGAGTTATAGTGTTGGCTTTTTGTCAAAATAAAAATTTATGATTGTTCGACATTATTTTGAAGGATATTTGTTGAGCTATGCAATTTACAAGATAAGGGGTCCAATAGCTTCCCACATCAAAAGCTATGGCCTCCACAAGTTGGGCATCCAACTTTTGAAATGTAAAAATATCTGACATAGAAAAGATCTATAAAAACAAGTTACACTTGTTGACCAACTTATGATGTATGCTACAACACATCATAATACATCTTCAAATAGAGATACACTTATGATAGGTGTAAGGATTCTTAATTTGATGAGTGGGATGAGATACACTTATGATAGGTGTAAGGATTATACTATGTTTTTTTATGAGTTCATCTTGAGATCTAGGTGTTTTTTATCCAACTAGACACTTGGGCATCATAATTTTGAATGGTTTTAGCATATGTTTTTGTAATTTCTATTTGATGGTTTTCTATACTAATTCTCCTATTTATTAGATTCTTGATATGGATGCATTTAATATTTGTTTTGTAGGTATTGTTTAGCTAGAACTATATTTTGGTGATACTAACACAAGGCATTCATTGAGATTGTATTGTAACCCTTCTTACTAATATTATAATTGGTTCGCGTATTAGAGTCTATATTTTGTTTTTCTAAAAGGGTATTTCGAATATGCAACTATGTTATGGTTGTAAGTGTGAAATTCAACACAAAAGAGAGATTTTAGAAAATAAAATAAAAACTACATATTAGATCACATGTTCACTTCAATAGAGAGAAAAGATAAATCACATAAACACAATAAATTGAAGACATGATCCAAACCAAAAACCAACACTTCTTGATGGAAAATGAGTATGCTTTATCCAATGATTGAATATGTATTCAATATTTAATTGACAACATCTACTTGCTCCAAATTTCAATGAATAAATGATTAATTTGATCTACATCTATAGTTTTTTAATTTGATAGATGAATAACTAGTATTGGATCCTGGATAGTGAGTTTACCACCAATGATGATAGAATGGATGCAAAGAGGTAGTAGTTATTTCCAATTTTCATAGAAGTAATTAGCTAACTTTACCTTATTTAATTATTTATTTAATATAAATATTAAATCATTTGGATTAATGAGCTATTCATGTTGATTCATGAGTTAATTATGTTGATTTATTAGATAATTATGTTGATTTACATTTATTATATATTTTTTGATTAAAAAAGAAAGGAAGGGCCCCAATCCCAATACATAATAGAAATAACACAGAAATATAAAACCAAAGAGAAAAAACTCGAGCACTAGAGCTGGAACCCTGTAACTTTTCCCCCAAGAGCTTGTCAAGGAAAAATGAGTCCTCCTTAGGAAGACATTTCTTCCTACATTGTACAATAGTCCAAGAAGAATCAATAACTAAATCTGAATCATTTAGAAATGAAGGGGAAGAATCCCCTCTAGAGTGACTAACAAATAGAGCAACATGAACCATAGGAGAAACACCCATGTCCAAAATTAGAACAATAAGAAGTACAAGAGAAACAAATGAGTCCAAAATCATAGCAATATGAGCCACAAGAGAGACATGACGTTTATCAACAAGATTATTATTCATCTAAGTAGAAGGGGAAGTAGGCTTGAAAGGAGAAAAATCTACACTATCAGTAGAAGAAACATCATTAGGGTACACAGTTATATGATTTATGAGAGAATTCTTCCACCAAGTTGAGGAAGACATAAGATGAGAGCCATAAGGACTATCGTGAGCCAAGTGTCCAATAGAAAAATAATTCCTATAGTGAAATGAGATTCCTTCATAATCCACAAGCTAAGACCAAGACTAGCCATTAAATTGAAGCACGACCTCACTGGGTAATGCTTGAGATAAATCAACCTCCACCAAAATACGAGCATTAGAGGTGTGAGTAATTTTTTTGGAAGAAATTTCCACTTTCAGGAACCTATTGAGAGGATTACTTATGCCTTCAAAAGTAGAGGGGCACCAAAACTGTAAGGAAAGATAAGGTAATCTCACTCAAATAGGTAGAATATCAATGTATTCCTTAAAGGGGTTAAATTAATGAACCCAAGGATACATCAACAAGGGATGAGAATCCCTTTCCCACAAACCATGATCTATGACAACCTATCTATCCTCAAAAGAATTAAAGAAAACAACAAAAAACCTCTAGCAAAAGGGTAAATATTGATCTTACCCTTGACTAAAGGTGTCCAATGCTTCAAGATCAAGAGATTTAGATCTAGGAGAGAAGACCACAAATGCCTGATTTGGCTTATTTTGGAGAAAAAATCAAGGCAATCCCAGACTTCCCGCTGAGAGAAATCAGAGGAGCAACAATAACATAGGGAAGAGGCACATGTGGATGCACAATAACGCCCACCCCCACCTTCCTAGACTGTACAACTTGAACAAAGGATGGGGAAGCACCCACAACCAAAACATAACCATGCAAAGGCAATGATTCCTTCAAACTAGGAGACAAAGAGCCCTTCACACCAAATGGTCCTACTATGGGAGACATAGGGGTAGCAAAAAACCCTAAACCAAATCTAATATTCTATTATACCATATTATTCCAATTAGAACATCCTCAATCTATTTCTCAAAATATTCCTCACCTTAAACTACATCACACCTATGATTTTGTTCACTAGATTGGATTAAGGATATACTATTGTCTAATGTTTTAAAAGTTTACTATGTTCTCACTATAAGGCCTACAATCCTAGACATGAGTAATGCCTATTATCATGTATGTAAGAAAATTAAATTGTGTCTAGACCTTGTACTTAAAGGAATCATCCCAGATCATTCTAGGGGGATCAAAAACATATTATTTAATTGACAAAAGAGTGTAACAAATTTGTATATCATTCACTAACATTTGTAGGTTCTAGCTATTAACTAGTTTATCTATCATTGAGTACAATTCCATTATTCACCCTTGTTTTTATCATTGTTGACTCAATCTCAATGCACTACTAATAAGGAAGTTGATCACTATTTTCTATAGTTATAAGTGGTCTTAATCATGTTTCTTAGTGCTATCAACTAATTTTCCATAGATCATGAAAGCTTTATTAATAAAGTATCAAATGAATAACTTTGCTTCTACAATAATTGTGCAATTAGGACATAAGCATGCTAATTAAACTAAATTGTGAGTGTGATTGCATCACAAGTCTGCAAAGCCACATCTTTCAATTATCCCAAGTCTCTAACTTCAAGATGGATTCCAAATTTCAATCTATGTTCTTATATTATAACATCATAACAATCAAATAGCGTAACATATGAAATTTAAAATAATGTTATTTTTATCTCCCATTCATTTCCAAAACATATCTATTTTTAATTGAGTTAGCCTTCGTCAACTCCATTTAATTATCTAAAAACTTAAATTATAAATTTGTAGAGTAGTATATATATACCCTTACAATTATATTATAACCAAAAAATATATAATATATTTCAATATTGATTAGTACGCTATTTAAAAGAGTTTAAAAAACATTTTTAGCATCTACCTCACAATGTAAACCGTCCTGGACGATTATTCTGCCTTCAATGCTCACTGTCATATAACTGAGATACCATTTCATCTTTTAAGCAATATGGTAGAGATGATGAGTAGTGATTATCGCTATTAAGATCAGGGGAATGAAAGCAACTAGTGGAGTATAGCTTAAGCATATTGATAATAATTGTTCACAACCCACGGAAAGGGGTAGACCAAAGCTGTTTAATAGAAAAACTTCTGCTTACACCAGATGAAGACATCAAGCGGATATCATGGCACTCGTATTGTCAACGAAATAAATCTATTTTATGGTTTCTAAAAAGTCCAACCTTTATCTACCTCAAAAATGATATTATACTAAAACATTTCATAGATGCCATTGCGTATCTTTTACAGTTTACTCCTGGGATTCCATGTAAAAGGACTAAGCACAGTGAATCAAACCTTTGGAGGTTTTAGGTTTATTTATAATAATTCAAAATATTAGACTAATATTTTCAATATACTGTCGTTCGAACAAAATTATATTGTTACATAGTTTTAGCAATATTTTATTGCCGTCCCTCTAGAAGAAAATGATAGCTCAACAGAGCCACGAACTTGTAGAATGGCATTATCATGATAATATATTTTGCTTCTCAGATTTATTCCGTTTTTTTTTTTTTGAAAGCCTGAACCGATTTATTTGAATGTAACTGTGAGCAATAGTTGGATCGTATTATTTTGTTATTAATGAATATGATTATTTAATTGATTTGAGTTCAACACACATGTTGGAATAATTCTAGATTAAACAATAATGGAGACAAAGGGAGAAGAACAACACTCATAAAGACAGAAAATGTGTTTATTCAAAAATAACTTTTACAGAAATTATTCAAAAGCGCGCCTCCTCCTGTTCTTCTTCCTATTCTGTTCTTCTGACGCCTCTGCTGATGTTGTAGTTTTCAGTAGTTTTACTCTTCTTTTCAACTCTTCTCTACTAGAGTTCTGTTGTGTACTTCATTTAGTTTTTCTCCGCAAGATTAAAATGTTGTTCGATGGTTGAGGAGGTAATGAATATTACAAGATCCGATAGATCTCTATCAATAAAAGGTATATGTCAAAAATTTAGTACTCTGAGTCAGGGTTAGAAATTCCAACACTCCCCCCTTAATCCAAAGACTCTTTCATTTTCATTCTATATTTTTAACCTAAAACTATCTATTTCAGAGATCAACCTTCCCAAAACATGAATATTTTGAAGCTTGACTTTTCTAGAGCTTTACCATTCGATAGCTCAACCATTCTAAAGATCGATCATTCTGAAGCTTTGACTATTTTGGAGCTCGATCAATTCTATAGTTTGAACATTCTGGATATCACTTCTAGAGCTTGACCATTTCTCGACAAAAGTTCAATTTCATACTCTACGGTTCTAAATTAAACAAAGTTTTATGTGCAACAATTTCTTGTTGATCTCCGTAGAAGTATTATAGTATTTAGTTAGCAAATCATTTATAGATCAAATATGTTCTAATGATATGTTTTGAGTACCTTAATACTAATCTTCATGTTAACAATAAACATATCATCCACATACAAGATGATTATTATAATATGATTATCTATAATTTTTATGATCATCAATATTTTTTATATGAACATATAGATCCTTCCCATTAAAACTAAATACAAACTCTCTAAAACATATTATAAAATTTGTATAACAATGTAGGTTACTAGTGTATGCCATAAAATGATCATTTTAACCTACAAACTCTATGTTCCTTCTATTTCACAAAATAAGTCTCAGCTTCTTGCATATAAATCTCCTCCTCAATAGCCCTATGTTAGAGAGTATTCTAAACATCCATTGAGAAAATCTCAAAATCGTGACCTTCAAAATAGATAATTGAAATTCAATAGAGGATAGGTTAGAAACAATAGATAAAATTTATTTGAAAACAATTCCCTCTCTATGAGTAGTCATTGATCATGAATCTAGGGTTTGTAACACTTAACCATCCATCTTCTCTAGCATTCCTTTTATATATCCACTTGCAATAAATGGGATTTTTTTCTTGTGTAAAATAACAAGATCAAAGTGTTGCATTTATCTAAGGATATTATATTCTTCTATATCACCCACATCCAAGACTCTCTCTCCTCCAGAGATATAGCCTCCCTAAAAGATCTTGGTTCATTGATAGTACATAATAAATCAAATAAATAATAGAAATATAGTGGGATATACCTATCTATTGGTAGAGGTTTTCATTGATGTCAACACTTGATGAATTGTTTGTATCAACACTTGAGACTATTGTATGTTTGGCATTGGTTGTCATTGATGAGTTGGTTGTCTTTGATGTCAACACTTGGTGTGTTTCTTGACATTGATTTTCATTGTTGTTGTTGTCATTGGTTTCTTTATTTCTTTGTTGTTGTTACTTTGTGTTGTTGAAGTTGATGGTTGGATGTCATGTCTTGTTTGATATTAATGAAAGAAGTATTAAGTATGGTTTTTTTCAATGGAGTTGTTTTCATGATGATATTTTAAGATTAGTATTGAACCGAAGATTTTTGGGGTCTATGTACTTCTCTTGCACTCTTAGGATTTTTCACCTAAAAGGAGAGAGATATACCTCAAAGATTAGGAGGTTCATTCAAATTAAGATATGTGTGATGGAATGAAGACTAAATAGAATGATATGAATGCAACTAAGCTAAAAAATTGAATGATTAAACATGCAACACTAATGAAGTATGAAATGTTTGAAAACACATTGTGTATTGCTAAAATGTACTAAGTGGATGAAATATGCAGAACCGAAAGAGATGGATAAAATCAGAGTGCACATGGGAAAAATGTGATGAATCTAGAATGTAGAGAATGCTGATTGATGATGTTTCTCAAGTCTGACATGACTCATTGACCATGTAGGGCAAATCAGTCCATGTTCTGGTGAAAACTTCTAGAAATAGGTTTATGTTTGTCGAGAGATAGATTCTGATCAAAATAGTTTTTAGGCCCACAGATGGGAATAATTTTCCATGCTTGGTGAATCAGCCCTCCTTTAGGGATCTAAAAAGTTAGGACTTGATTCTGTAGCTTTAGATCTTCCTTTATGTCTTATACAGGTGTCCGCTTTAGAAATTGTTGGAATCAGGTCTGAAAATGCCTTTTTCTTGATATTTTGACTTGAATGAAGAGAAGCAGACTTGAAGAACTTTGAAATAAAATATTCAATGATTCTTAAGCTTCCAAAGGACCTAAATCTTGCAATGATGATTGATCTTGTAAGTTTGCAACAATACATGTAAAATCTACCATTGAATGCCTTAGAAAGCTAACTTGAAGACTTCTAATGGAGAAGCCCTAAGTTGCTTGACTTGTGATACAAGATAGATTAAGCATAGATGCTTGGATTGATGAAAAAGTTGGATGGATGTTAAAATGAGGATAAAAAAACTTATTTGTAGACAATTGTGCCTTAGTACCTGATAATACCTCATCATAGGCCGACATGAAGTAAAAATAAACTTTAAATTTCACTTTTTCCTACTCAAAGGTCAAAATGAGGGACAGATAGGACTCATTCACCACACATGGTGAATGGGTCCCACCTAGATGGGACTGATTCGCCATGAATGGCGAATGGGTCCCATAGGAGCCATTCTGACACCTAAGAAGCCAAGGAATTAGGAAATAAGGTCTAAAATGCCATTTTGTTAGGTATTTGATCAATTGAAGCCTCAAGATGCACAATATGGGTTAATAGAGGTCTATTAATGATGATTTAAATGTTAAATAGGGCTTGGGACACATAAATCAATGTGAAAGTGTGATTAAATACACTTTACAATACTAAAATTAGGTCCACATAGCCTAGAAATGCACAAGAACCAATGTGAATGTGTAAATCACACTACAACACTAGTTTATCATTAAGTTTACATTAAGAACCTTCTAGATTGATGTAACAATGCTATTGAACACATTTTATAATGTTGAATTAGGGATAAATAAGTTAATTAAGTCTAGAAAAGAGTGAAAGTCCTTTACAAGACTTTACAACACCTTTACAAGACATCATTAAAAGCATGTTATTTAATTTGCAAAGGTCCAAGACCTAATGTGGATGCACAAAATTCCTCACAACACTAGATTAAGGCCTCATTAAGTCTATTTTATCATGAATTAATCACATGTCAAGCAAAGGGTCCATTTTTCTATGACACAAGTATTAGAAGCATTAAGATCAGGATTAGTATTTTTGATCACTTAGAATAGGAGGATGAGCATGGCCATCCCCATCTAGGTTCACGAATTTTATAAACATATGAGATAACTTGTTACATTCTTTTTTTTTCTATGTTTTATCTTCTGACTCACTATCAAATTGTATCATGATAGGCTTCATATTAGTGCTATTAGCGTGATTATGAGCACTAACATCCATATTTTTAATTAGTTATGTTTTCATTTTTTATTTCAGCTAGTGTAAATAAGGTTCAACCTCATAGTTCTATAAGGGTGGTGGAGTGGAGTCAAGTATTGACAAAGATGAATGGGTGGGAGGTATTCCATCATGATTTATTTGGATGGATGGGTGATCATTAGGTAAGGGTTTATGATCTTTAGCAAGCCGATGAGCCATAGCTCGATATCCTCTTTTGTGTTCTTTTAAACTTCTATTTCATCTCGCATGAGCTTCATCTTGTGAAGGGGGAATTGAGGAATTTCCCAACATTGGTCCTATTTCTTCCTTTATAGAGGAAATCAAGGAAACTGTTGAAGGTTTAGAAACCATCAATTTTTTAGAATTTTACACAAAATCAAAATTCCTTAGAAGGCACAAATTTAATCCTTGAAGGCTTTGTTGAATAGTTGTATGATGGTCTTGTATAGGATGGCGACAAGACAACGACAACATATGTGCTAGAAGGTTAAGGAAGAATAGTCAATTTAGGCTGGGCTTTACTCACTATTTGTAACTAGGAGGAACAACCGTCGTAGCTAGTGATTATTGAAGAGCCTTGAAAAAATATTACTAAGGGATAATTGGGCTATATGCTAATATTTTCTAATTTTTTAAAGTTTAATATGTTCGCATTGTAAGGCCTACAATCCTAGACATGAGTAATGCTTATTAACATGCATGTAACAAAAATAAATTGTGTGTCTAGATCTTGTATTTAAAGGAATCATCGCAGATCATTCTAGGAGGATCAAAAACATATTATTTAATTGGAAAAAGAGTGTATCTAATTTGTATATCATTCACTAACTTTTATAGGTTCTAGCTATCAACTAGTATATCTATCATCAAGTCCAATTCAATTATTTAATCTTGTTTTCATCATTGTTGACTCAATCTCAATGCTTGACTACTAATAAAGAAGTTGATCATTATTTCCCATCATTACAAGTGGTCGTAATCATGATTTTTAGTGCTATCAACTAATTTTCCTAACTAAATATAGATCAAGGAAACTTTATCTATAAAACAACAAATGAATAACTTTGCATTTGCAAAAATTGTACAATTAGAACATAATCATGCCAATTAGACTACCTAGATTGTGAGTGTGATTGCATCACAAGTTTGCAAATCCTCATCTTTCAATTGTCTCAAGTCTCTAACTTCAAGATGGATTCCAAACAATACCAATCTCAATTGGGAGAAGGTTGGCACATTAGTCAAGCTTGGACCCCCCTTCTAAACTCCCTCAACTCTAACCCTCTTCCCTAGTGTTCTCTTCTCTTCTTTCTTCATTCCTTTCTTGTCCTCCTCTCCATTCCTTTGCTCTGGTGTCTAAGCCAACCCCCTTTTTATGTATTATTAGTTGTTTTCTTTCTTTTTTTGTTCTAATTTGGCTAATTGATTTTCTCTTTATTTGTTGTTTATTTTTGGTGTTTTTAGCTTCTTCTTTTTTTTATATACCCTTTTATTCTATTATATTTATATGTGTGTGTATGTGTGTGTGTGGGATTTTATTTATACTTATGTTTATATTTATACTTTTGTGCTTATGTTTTTTATTTATATTCCTTTCTTACATTTTATGTTTTATAATTTTGTTCTCTTTTATTTATTCACTTGTTTCTTCTTCTTTTTTTCTCTTCTTTCACCTTGAGTTTGTTTTTTTCTCTTTGATTTATATTTTGTTCCTCTTGTTGTTCAATTTTTTTTTGTTGCATTTTTATCTATTTCCTTTCATTCCTTTAATTGATGTATTCATTGGCGAGTTGTTATATATATATATATATATATCTTAATTCATTTATTGTTTTGTTGTTCTTTTTATACTTAATTTAATTGATGTACTTTTAATTGTTGTTCTAATTTTTGTGTTTTAGATTTGATTCTTTCCTTTCATTCCTTTAATTGATGTATTCATTGGTGAGTTTATATATATATATCTATATCTTAATTCATTTATTGTTTTGTAGTTCTTCTATACTTAATTTAATTGTTGTTCTAATTTTCGTGTTTTAGTTTTTATTCACATTTTTTATACCTTTTAGTTCATTTATTTATTTTTGTTTTATATACCTTTTAATTATTTGCTTAGTTTTTTCTTTGCCTTTGTTCTTGTGTCTTTTTGCTTTTGTTCTTTAATTTCATTTTATTTATTTTTTCATTTTTTTATTTCATCTTGTTTGTAATTTCTTTTATTTTTCCATTCTTATTTAGGTTCTTGTACTTTTCCTTTTAATTGATTTTTCTATTTGTTTGCTTATTTGTCTCTTCTCGTTCCTTTTCATTTCTTTAATTTAATTAAGGTCTTTTTAACTTATTCTTTTATCTTTGCTTTATCTCTTCAATTGTTTGTTTGTTTGGTTTCTAATTTCTTTTGCTTATCTTATCTTACTATTTCCTTAGTTTCTTTCATTTTTTCTTTTTTATCTTTATTTATTTTCCAATGCTTTTTTTCCCTAATGTTTATTTTTAATCTTTTTTGCTTATTATTTTTTCCTTTATTCTTTATTCTTCTCTCTCGCCCCACCTTCCTTACCCTTTATTAGGCTCTATCTGCACTCCTTTCTTTCTATTGTTCCTCTTCCTGATGATGGATTGCTGAGTGTGATCCGAAACGTCGACACAAAAACATACACAGTTGAATCCAAAAACTTGCAATCAATCTCATGGACTGTGAAAAACTCATTCCAACTTTCAATCTATGTTCTTATATCATAACATCATAACAATCAAATATCATAACATATGAAATTTCAAATAAGTGTTCTTTTTATCTCCCTTTTATTTCCAAAACATTTCTATTTTTAATTGAGTTAACCTTGGTCAACTCCATTTAATTATCTAAAAATATTAAATTATAAATTTGCAGAGTATATCTATATCCTTAGAATTACATTATAACACAAAAGAAATCTAATATATTGCACAATTGATTGATTATGACGCTGTTTAAAAGAGTTAGAAAACATATTTAGCATCTACCTCACAATGTAAACCGTCCTGGATGATTATTCTGCCTTCAACGCTCACTGTCATATAACTGAGATACCATTTCATCTTTTAAGTACTATGGTAGACAGTGATTATCGCTATGAAGATCAGGGGAATGAAAACAACTACTGGAGTATAGCCTAAGGATATTCATAATAATTGTTCACGACCAATGGAAAGGGGTAGACCAAAGCTATTTAATAGAAAAACTTCTGCTTACACCAGATAAAGACATCAAGCGGATATCATGGCACTCGTATTGTCAACGAAATAAATCTATTTTATGGTTTCTAAAAAGTCCAACCTTTATCTAACTCAAAAATGATAATATATTAAGACATTTTATAGATGCCATTGCGTATTTTTTACTGTTTATTCCTGGGATTCCATGTAAAAAGACTAAGCACAGTGGATCAAATCTTTGTAGATTTTAGGTTTATTTATAATAAATCAAAATATTAGATTAATATTTTCAATATACAATTGTTCAAACAAAATTATATTGTTACACAGTTTTACCAATATTTTATGGCCATCCCTCTAGAAGAAAATGATAGCTCAACAGAGCCACGAACTTGTAGAATGGCATTATCATGATAATATATTTTGCTTCTCAGATCTATATCGTATTTTATTCTTGAAAGCCTGAACTGATTTATTTGAATGTAACTGTGAGCAATAGTTGGATCGTATTATTTTTTTATTATTGAATATGGTTATTTTATAGATTTGAGTTCAAAACACAAGTTGGAATAATTCTCCATTAAACAATAATGGAGACCAAGGGGGAAGAACAACACTCATAAAGACGGAGAAAATGTGTGTATTCAAAAATAACTTATACAGAAATTGTTCACAAGCGTGCTTC
Source organism: Sequoia sempervirens (assembly GCA_007258455.2). NCBI lineage: Eukaryota > Viridiplantae > Streptophyta > Pinopsida > Cupressales > Cupressaceae > Sequoia > Sequoia sempervirens. The sequence continues at coordinate 9,534,247 of VDFB02047397.1, forward strand.
TTCCTGCTGCTACATAATTTCTTGTTTCATATTTTTGTTCTTTTGCACACCTCTACTGATGCTGTAGTTTTTTGTAGTTTTACTCTTCTTTTCAACTATTCTCTATTACTACATCTGATAGATCTCTATCAATGAAAGGTATATGTCAAAAATTGAGTACTTTCAGTCAGGGTTACAATTTCCAACACTCCCCGCTTAATCCTAAGTCTCTTTCATTTTCATTCTATATTTTTAACCTAAAACTATCTATTTCAGAGATCAACATTCCCAAAACTTAACTATTTTGAAGCTTGACCTTTCTAGAGCTGTACCATGGGAGAGTTCATTCCGAAGCTGTGACTATTTTGGAGCTCGATCAACTCTATAGCTTGAACATTCTGGATATCACTTATGTGGAACCATTTCTCCTTGATGTCCATAGTAGGATTATACTTTGTAGTTCCCAAATCATTTATAGATCAAATATGTCATAAAGATACGTTTTGAGTACCTTAATACTTATCTTCAATCCACATACAAGACGATTACTATAATATGATCATCTATATTTTTTATGTAGACATAGTGCTCCTAAATACAAATTCTCGAAAACACATCATACCATAAAATGATCATTTTAACCTACAAACTATGTGTTCCTTCCTTTTTACAAAAAAAATTGTTAGGTTCTTGCATATAAATCTCCCCCCTCAATAGCCCTATGTTAGAGAGTATTCTAAACGTCCATTTATAAAATATCAAAATCATGACCTATAAAAATAGATAATAGGAATTCAATAGAGGATAGGTTAAAAACAACAGATAAAATTTATTTGAAAACAATTTCTTCTTTATGAGTAGTCATTGGTCATGAATCTAAGGCTTGAAACACTAAACCATTAATATTCTCTAGCATTTCTTTATATATCCACTTGCAATAAATGGGATTTTTTTTTCTTGGGTAAAACAAGAAGATCCAAGTGCTGCATTTATCTAAGGATATTATATTATTATTCTATATTGCCTACATCTAAGAATTTCTCTCCACAAAAGATAGAGCCTCCCTAAAATATCTTGGTTCATTGATAATACATAATAAATTAAATAAATAATAGAAATATATTGGGCTATACCTATCTACTAGAAGTGGTTGTCATTGATGTAAAGACTTGATGAATTTTTTGTATCAACACTTGAGACTATTGTATGTTTGGCATTGGTTGTCATTGATGAGTAAGTTGTCTTTGATGTCAACACTTGGTGTGTTGTTTGACATCAATTGTCATTGTTGTTGTTGTCATTAGCACGTCTTTAGTTTTATATTGTTTTTATTCTATGTTGTTGAAGTTCATGGTTGGATGCCATGTCTTGTCTGATGTTAATGAAAGAAGTATTATGTATGGTTGTTGCCAACATAGTTGTTTTCAAGATGATATATTAAGATGAGGATTAGAAGTATTTTTGATGGTGGAGAGATTTTTCCGATGACCTATTACATGTTGTATGTTCTCTCATGTTGTTCTTGAATAATTATGTGTTACCACAAGGTTTTTCTAGCCTCTACAAGTTGGTAAGAAGTTTTTTGTTTTAGAATGGTGTTGTGAAGATTATTAGGACATTTCTAGATTTGGTTAAGGGCTGGTTGACTCACCTATTAGGATGTAATTCAATCTTATACCTTGTCCAAATCCATCAAACCCTCATTTCATTGTTGCATTTTCAATTCATCACGTAACCTCCCCTTTTTAATAAAATTTTGGAAAGGTGTCAAACCCTAAGGCCAAAACACCAAAAGGATTCCCTTTCCCTACATTTCACATTTGATGATAATACTTTATATTAATAATATTGACATTATATGTGCTCCCGTTGATATGGTTCAACACTCAACATATGTAACATTGTTCTATTGCCTAAAATTAAAGTTAATTTAGCTTCTCTAGTTTCTTCTTCCTTATATATTCATGGGTTTGGATAATGTCAATTGACAAGACTTAGGCATGATAATATTTTCTTTAAGGTTGGGACCTGTTACCATGCCCACCCTAGTATATGTTATGCTAGGACCAATACAATATAATAAATTCTCTTGGGGAGGCCATGGATGCATGCTTTAGGAGTGGTTACTTCTAATTTACACTATTTTGTGAAGTTTGTTTCTAATAATGAGGTGATCACAATCAAGTTTGACATTGATGTTGTACACTTATGTGACATGGTAACTATTAGTCAAACCTCAGTTGCACCTACTCTTTAAAAAATTATTCCTTTATTATCTTCTAGCGTGTTGATATGTACTCTAACAGTACCTATCACAAAGGATACTCTTGAGAAAGATGTCCCTAAATAAGATCCTCCTAAATTAGAAAGTCCTAAGTCTACTCCTTCTATTCCTTCTCCAAAACCAAATGCATGTTTAGGTCATGATTGGGGATCCTTGAACTTCACAAATATTATATTGGTGAATACAAAGTAGATCTGATCCACCTAGGGGTATGTGCAGGATCATGATGGGCCAAAAAGTGGAAATATGATGGGTATGTAGCTGACAACTATCTTTTTACCCAAAATTGATGAAACGAAAATGGTTTTTAAAGGAGATTCTTAACTTTCCACCAATATAAATTATGCTTTACTTTGAATTTAATAAGTAATTATTATTCATTTTCTATTCAAATTATGACTAAAGTCCTGATTGATAGGTTGATTAAAAAACATCTATAGCTTTCAAACGATATCACATTTTTTGAATCTAAAACATGCATCACATTCTATGCTTCGCATACTATAAGATTAAAAAGAAATTGAATTTCATTAAGTTTTGACCAAGTTAAGGTGGTCAAACATACGAGTTTTTTATATTTTTTAAAAATTTGTAATAAAAAATTCATAATTAATTATTTACTTGGAAACAAATTACAAAAAAAGATGCATCACATCGGGGCATGAGTCCTCTACTTATATCTAATGTCTTATAAAAAATTATTATCATTTTATTATGGTTAGGGTGGTCAGAAAGACACCTACTTCTTATTTTTCCCCTTAAATTTAAGTACCACTGCATTGTAATTTCAAATTTTCACCAAATATATTTTTTTAATAAACAAACCTAGTAGTTTAGAAACTACATTCAATTTGCTATAGATTCTATTCTTACATATTTTTGAAATAATATAGATAACTTATTCAAATTTTTATGTCAAGTTTCCTAACTCTGATTTTTCTAATTTTTTTGCCACTTAAGGGCCTATTTATTCCATGATGATCATGTACATACCCCTAGATATTCCAAATATCTCATTATCCTTTGCTAAGATGGATGATTATTCTTTCGTAAAGAAGGGTGATACTTTTAGTATGGATTATTCTATTCACACTTATCCTCCTTAGGAATTGCAATCACATTAAGGACTAGGATTTAACATCTTCTCTAAATTTGGTTATGGAGGTAAAGGTTGTGGGTATAATAAAAAAGGTAGTCAAGTCCCCTTAGAGGTTGACCCATGTGACTCTAAGATTAGAGTTGGATATTTCCCCACAACATCTAAGATGAAGTCATGGTTGAATTTCAACACACTTTCTACTAAATTTGTTCAACTTAAGCCAATTCATGCCAAATACATTGGAATAAAGGTAGACTCTAATGAAGTTACTCTAGATGTTTTCTCTTTAGATGAAGCTCTAAACAAATACTTGGGCATCTATTCTAACCTGCATTCTTATCATCATAAATGATTATTCTTCTATTGTTTAAATAGAAAGGTGTATTTTTGAGAGTCTATTATGAATTCTATTGAGAAGGATTATTTATCTAATATGGATGATAGTGTTTATATCCCTCATCCTAAATACCATAGTACTCCCCTCAAAGGAGATACATCATAAATATTTATGGATCCTAAATCTTTTGAGAAGGTAATTAGAATTGGAAAATGTATTTCTTTAGAATAATCTAAACAATATGTTGATTTATTGCATTCTCATCCTAATATCTTTTCTTGGTCATATGAGGAAATTCATGTAGTGTTAATGAATCTATGGTAGTTCATAATATCTTCCTATGTTCTAAGACCAAGCCCGCTAAGTAGAAGATCCATAAAATTAATGCCAAGGTTGCTTTATTAGTCAAGAATAAGTTCAAAAATCTTTTAAAATATGATTTTATCCATTATATTGACTAATCACCTCAGATATCAAATATTGTGGCCGTTAGTAAACCTGATGGTCATATTCACTTTTGTATTGAATTTTGTGATCTTAATAATGATTCTCTTAAGGATGATTTTTTGTTACCTAATATTGATATTATTTTAGACTCAACTGTAGGCCATGCCTTATTTTCCTTCATGGATGGATTCTTAGGCTATAATTAAAATTATTAGAAGATAGCCTTAACTACACCTGAGGGTGGTTTTTATTTTATAGTCATACTATTTAGATTAAAGAATGTTAGAAACAAGAAGTGGTTTTCAAAATTACACAATCATTCAATTAGATCATTTAATGAACTTTGTGATGCCTTTATAAATAATTTTCAAGTCCATATGACTCCCAAAAAGACAATGGCTGATTTAATGAGGTGTAAAAAAAATACACATGAAAAATTAATTGATTTCATTTCCCATTATCAGTCATTGTATGCTCAAGTAGATGTCAAGATTCATGATTCACATCTCCAAAAGATGTTTAGTGAAACTTGCAAACTCAACTTCGGGATAAGTTAACCATGGTAAAATTTCCTTCTTTCATGCATTTGTGCACAACCCTTTGTGACTACCACAACTCGGTTACTAGTCGTGATTCAAAGTCCACTTCTACTCAAGCTAAGAAGTCTGAACAAAGCAACCAAAACAATGTGCAAAACTTTAGAAAACTAAATAGAGGCTTTTTACAGTTCAACCCCCCTCCTCCGCAACCAACTCAACCTATGTCTAATCAATTGGTTGTTGTTAAAGTAGTTGTGCCCTTTACTTATGGGGACCCAAAGAGACAATTTATCCCTTTACCTAATACCCTCCATAACACAATGAATCAACTGCTACAACAACATATGATCACTTTTCCTACAGTCAAACCCCTTGACCCAACCAAACCTTTATCCCCCACCTTTAAACCAAATGATTATTGTCATTTTCATCACCAAAATGGACATGACATAGAACAATTCAAGTGTCTCAAGCATATAGTACAAGACCTCAATAATTTTGGTCATCTATCCATTGCAGGTGTCAATGATTAGGGAAATAAGTTAGTTGCTCCCCATCATAATTTGCAAATCTTTACCAATCCCATGCATAAACACAATGTTTTATTTGTCAAAGCCAGTGAACCTTCGAACAATGATGTAATAAATGTAAATATAACTAATGAATATCATGATATTACTCCAACTGTTACACATACTAATCATATTGATGAAATGGTAGGAATGATAGACATTATCCATCATAAGGGTGACACAAAAAATATATTGATATTACTTTTTCTTTTCATGATATACTTAAAAAATGTCTTGATGGTCCTCTTTACATAGCCAACAACATCTATGATAAGCCCACCAATGGGATATTAATAGATCCCACTTGTGGTGAGAACATGATCACAAAAGAGTTTTTGGTATTACATGATCTTTATCAAGATGATTATAACAAATGAACAACATGGATTAAAACACATACTAGTTTTCAATGCCCTACGATCAGATTGATCATACTCCCACTATAGATAGGACATAAAACATTGGATGTAACATACTTTATCATTGAACAATCAAATCAATTTTGTTTGCGGCTAGGCCATCATTGGTTTCACTCAATGAAAGTTATCCCTTTAGTAATTCACATATGTTTGAAGTTTCCACTTGAAAATGAGATATTTACTATACACCATAGGGTTTTAATCAATTTTCTTCTAAAGGAAATATTTCCTCAGAAGCCCTGTGGCCCAAACCTATGGAACACATCACTCCTCACAAGGACTTCTTTTTCATTACCTATCAAAAGTTCAAAGCCAAATGAATAGCTGAATTGTCTATTTGCCACATGTCCCTGTCCACTTCTACCATTCCTATCTTAGATGAGACAATGCTTCAACCTAAATATGAACTTGGCCAAACACTACAACCCCATGAGAAACCAACCATAAACACCTCACCTTCATCCTCTAAATTCCCAAGAGATAATGAAGCCAACCCTTTCATGCGACCTCATGTTAAACAACTTTATAAAGAAAAAGAGAAAGTGATTGACCCATCTCCTTTGGTTCCTTTCTTTCCTCCTTATTCGGAAGAAAAAGAATCTGTGATGGATCAACTTGCTCTTACATATACAAAACTTCAAAATAGAATCAAACAGAACCATGGTGCTAGAGAGCATAGGCTTTGACATCATCTCCTTGCTCATCAGTTACAAATAGAAGAAACTAAAGAAAATTAACCTCCGCCCTTGATAGAAAAAAATATCTAACCAACCTACTCTTCCTGACCTGCCCCAAGATAGTATGATAGAACCATCCCAACAAAATTATCATATACAACAACCACAACTTCTCATACATCCTTCATTGGAGATTACCATTCATCCTTCCTTTTGTCGTGATTAATCTAGATGATGATGATGAGGAGATATCCAAAATAGATGAAGAGGTGCATAATGATCTGAATTCTTTATTTTCTTCTTCCACAACCTTAAATGATAAAACTCCTTCACCAAATGAGGAACCTAGTACTTACCCTAGTTTGACACTTGCAATTCTTCCTTTGGACAGTCAACTGCCCTCACAATACACTGAACATGATTAGGAGGCATATGACCTATTAGATGGTCGACATATATTTTCCTTACTAGCCTTTATGCATTAAATTCCTTTTTCTTTCCCTTTTTCTTTGATTGTATGTGTGTATCATTTTCCCCCGTAATGTGTGTTTGATGTTCTCCTTCTCTTTGTGCACTTCCTCTATTTGTCTCTATATTCTTCTATATGTCATACTTTCTCTTTTCTTTTTAACTTTTTTTTTGTGTTTTCCCTTTGGGGATGACGCAAAGCATTGAGACATCCTATGTCTCTTCCATGTTGACCCAATTGGTCCATTTTCCTTTTTACTTTGTCTTTTCATGTGTTTTTCCTCTTGGGGATGACACGAGGCATTGGGACTGAAATGTCTCCTTCATGTTGACCCAAAATATTTTCCTTTTCTTTCACCTTTTTGCTTGTGTTTCTCCTTTTGGGGACAATGAAAAACATTGATACCACAATGTTTCTTCCATGTTGACCCAAAACAAACTCTATTTTTTTAATTTTTCACTCTCTTTGTGTCATTCTTCTAGTTCTATGTATTTGGGGAATGATGATAGTTCCAAGCTCTTTCATAAAAACATTGCAACAACGAACATACTAACCCCAAATCAATAGATCCCTTATATTTTTGGTGTGTTCCTTTTTGGGGGAAATCTCTCTTTCTATTGTTCCTCTTATTTCACATGAAATAGCCTTCCTTGGAAATGTATGACTTGGCATAGGGGCTTTCCAAGTTGGCTCTCATGTATTGTTTTCTTTTTGCATTTTTTGTTTTAATACTTTAAAGAAATTTCTCATAGAATGGTGTGTAGAAATTCCTTTAAAGTGGGGGCATACATTGGCATAATCATGTTGCATTTTTATTTTTCTTGGTTCTTATTAAAGCCTTGTTACATTTTTATATGATATGTTTGTCATTTTGTGGATGACATTGGGTATAATGTCCTTCATGAGTGTGATCTCTCTTATCATATTACATTCCTCTTGGAGGCCTAATGTGACACACTACATCCCCTAAGTTCTGAATATTCTATTCTTTAATTGGACCTCTCTTAGAGACATTAGACATAATGTTCCCTAAGTGATAGACCTTGCATGAACTTAACAAGACTCACTTGAACATTTCTTTTGCATTTTACATTTTTGCACTTACATGGCCACCTTGCATAACGCAGCTTGCATGCCTATGGTGCCATCACATTTCTTCATGAGTTCTAAGCATACAAAGCTTTGCTTGTCTCATGAAGCATGAACCGACATTTTCCTTTGCAGAATCTTACTAAATTTATCAAGAGGTATAACTTTGGTATGGTTGAGAGGGAAGCCAATTCTATGGTATGACTTTCCCCATAGCCACCCACGTGTTTGTGAGTACATACCAACCAATCATATGTTTCTCACCTTTTGGGCCTTCTCACTTAATAGAAAACCATGAATTCCATTACCCTAGAGTGAGTGTTCTTTTTCTTTTTTAGACAAATATCCTAGATCTGATTCACAACTAGTTGAACAAATGATTGAAGCTTGATTTCACTTTTCCTTTTCCTTTCGCTTTTCTTTCTCTCTTTCACATGTGTGTTCCTTTTTTCTTATGTTTAGTTTACCATGGGATCTTCATCCTGGGGTCTTGATCATCCCTCTTGATCATTGTCATTCCATCTTGCTAACATAAGTGCATTTTGGATCCCTCTCAGTATGCATGGCTACTTTAGTGTGAGTTTGAAGCAAGTTCATCCTCTCACTAAAGTGGGGGCTAAATATCCCATAAAAAATGGATCTTCAACATTTTTCAGGGTCATTTAGGTCTTTTTCATGTGATGCTTGACTTATTTTGCTTAGATTTATTGTTGCAATATAATTTAAACATTCACATTAGGTCCTAAATCTTCAAATTATGATGTCTTGTGAAGGTGTTGTGAAGTGTTGTAGCACATTTATACACTTTTCTAGACTCTTCTTATTATAATTTGTTTAAATATTCCATTTTTTTCCCTTATCAAGTCCTATTTCAAAGTGTTGTAAAGTATTGTAACAATATTTCATGCTTTTCTAGGCTTGTCACCACTAATTACACCCTTCTTATGCTTTATTTGGCCCCTTTATGCACTTATAGGCCTTATTTAAGTTTTTTTCTTAATATAAACCTAACAAACAACATTAAAATCCACTTAATTCCTAACAGCCACTTGCAAGCCTAGAGTGGGACCCATTCACCATGGGTGGCAAATGAGTCCCACTTGGCACAAAATTCAAAATAAATTAAAATTTATTTCGGGTTTTTATTCTTTATGACCTTATGTCAACATGTAATGTTGCATTCTTGAGTTTTTAGAGCATAAGTGTGTATAAATAAGTTTGTTTCCATCCATTTTAACCCCCATTCATCTCATTCACTCATTCAACATCAATTAGCATTCTTGCATTGAAAGCATCATTGCATCATTTAATCAAGCAATTATCAAGCACCTTGGAGTAGCAATTAACATATCTTCAAAATTCAACAATAAGGTTTTGGTGAGTTTAGGACACTTGCATGTTTTTTATTCACCATTCCTTTCTTGTTTTCATTTTACTTCTTTATCAAGGGTTTGATTACCAAAGGGGGATTTGACCAAGGAAAATCCCTATACTCTAACCCTTAACCATTTTTCCCATCTTTGCATGTACGTATGTAGGTTTTGTAGGTAGATTTTTCATAGAAATAGGCGTTGAAAAGTGTTAAAAAACTCATCAAAGTGATTCAAGTCAATTAAACCCTAATTCAAGCTTGGAGACAACATTCAATTCTTTTTCTATAGATTTGACTCTGTCAACCCGACAAGAAGACAAGTGCACATCTAGACCTACAAAATTGACCCCTAAATTTGTGGAATTTTGGAGGAGCATTTATTTTCTATCAGTGGTGAATGAGTCCCACCTTCAAGATGGAAAAGTTGATTTCATAAGAATTTAGTTCCCAATAGTTAGAAACTAGTTCCAACAAAGTTTACTAGAAGAAAGACTGATTCACCATCAGTGGAAAATGAGTCCCACTGGTCATCAACAATGATTTCTTTCAAATTCCAAAATCTTCCAGCATCAACATTCCATTTCAGGTGTACTATGTTCAGTCTCATTCAATTCAGATTTCATTTGTTTATATTTCTATTTCTTTTTTGCATATCACACTGTGTCTTCAAACACTTCATATTTCATTAGTTTTGCATAAATAATCAATCAATTTTATCATTTTTCTACATCTATATCATTGGATTGAGGCTTAATTCCATCTTTAATACATTAGTTTGAGTGAACCACCTCATTTTTTTGAGCTATCTCTCTCCTTTTAAGTGAAAAAACCTAAGAGTACAAGAGGACATATCCCACCCAAAAATTGGTGGTTCATTCCCAAAACCACAAGTAAAAAATATCAACCATGGAGTATTAGAAACTGAAATACTAGAGGACATAGCTTGTATATTGGTTCAGATACCAGACTAGAATACCAGATCAAGTACTGACTTAGACTTTCAATCACAACCCGTATAACATGGTGACGTCAATGACAACACAAAACTATAGAGATAGCCATTATTCTTCATTCTTCCAACAATCTTCCCCTTTGTCATTGATGGTAACATATGCCAAATTTTACAAAACAAAATATTCGCTCCTCCTATCACCTCAATATAACTCTCTCCCTACTCACAAGACTCTTTCCCCCTTTGACATTAGTGGAAAAGGGAAACCAAAAGGTAGGATGTAAATGTATGTATATGAAGACCTTGTATATACAAATAAATTCTAGCTTCTGATTTTGAACATTCAAATGGGGATGACAATTTTTACATGAAATATTTTCTTGTACCTCTCTCTTATGATCAGAAGAATGCTTTTCCAAGCAAGCATAGAAAAAATCATTCTTTCCCTCATACCTTCCAAACAAGATAACTAAGTAAAGGAGGATGTTTGATTAGAATACAAACAAAGTCGTTCACAATTTTCTACATTGGAGAGAATTCTAGAGAGATGATCCAACCAGAACTCAACAACTTCCTTAACTAACCAGATGGTTTTAACCATATCTTCTCTTTTCCTTTGAGTAGTCAGTAACTCCAGCTGCAATTAACCAACTCTTATTCTCTATTTTCCATCCCTGTCTTTGAAGAAATAATTTTTTTCCAATACTATTCATCTCAGACTCAATGGCTTCAATTCTTCTTCTAAAATTATGAACAACTGTTGACCACCAGAGACAAGACCTGTAGATGTTATATATTTCTTTGATGCATTCTTTTGTCTCATTCATGTGTTTGGATAACACCTTTTTTTCTTTTTTACATCTTCTTTCAAGCATAGTATTGAACTTATGTCCTTTGGGTCCTTCCAACAATGTTTTCTCTTCAATAATCATCACTACATCATTTGGCAAGGAGTCTAATACATCTGAGACTAAAATACCCTTTTTGAGAAAATAATCAACTAGCACATCATTAGTTTTAAGTTTCTCAATTGGAGAGCATGCATTCCACATTTCACCAATATTCTCCATTTCAATTTTATCTAGCATCATCTGTATATCCTCTGGATCAAAGGAGTCAGATCCAGATAGAAATTCTTCTTCATTCTTCTTTTCTTCCAATACATCTATTACAATAGTTTTCCTCTTTTTAGGTTATGGAGGGAACTCACCAATGATAACTTCCAACTTCTTTTTGGAGGATGAACCCACTTCAAATTGACTAGGTATTGACATACAAGAGCACAAATTATCTTTAAGGATGTGAAATATGATCTGAAAACACTTACAATTTCTTCCAATGATTTGAAGTATCTATAAACTTGTTTCCCTATAGGAATACTCGATTCCCACATAATATTTTCTCTTCTTGGTAGCAAGTTCAAAAAGTAAAAATTTAAGCACACGAGAAAATATCCAAACCAAAAAGGATAACCCTCAACCAATGACATTTGGGAATTCTTAGTTAGTTTTTCAAGTAATAGATTACATAGATCAAACTGCTTGTTTTCCTTAACCATCATGTGCGCAAGATATATAGCAATAGCCAAAGTCGATCCTTCATGATTTTTGAAATATATTTTATAAAAAATGTCATACACAACATACCTTACAACGAAATCTGTAAGAGTGTTTATCAGTAGAGCTCAAGGGTCTTTATCAATGCCAATAATTTCCTCCACATCTTTGTATTTCATGATTTTCTTCCCATGTATATCCCCAACACTACATAAACTAGTAATCACTTTGATTGCTTCCTTCGTGATCAAGTAGGGTTTGTCCATCATAATACTATTATTCTTGATTTGAATCAACAAGAACAAGATGAAATATTTATTAGCAAACCAAGGAAATTCTCCCCATAAATCCATACCTAGGGTTTTTATGTTCTGTAACTTGTTTTCCTTCATCCCTAGTTCCATTTCATTTATCTTTCTATGATCAAATTCTTCCAATTACACCACTAAATCCTCTAGATCCATTGTCATGCTTTTCTTTCTTGAATTTGTTATTGTTCAGTCAAAATTTCTTTCTTTCCCTTCTTTCCCTTGCAAACTGAGAAATAATTCCTGAGTATCCCTAATGATTTCTTCATAATTGCTTTAGATCACTTTGAGATCGCTCCAAGACACCTTTCAATCTCTTCAAGTGCTCAAGTGATCAAAATAATTACAAATTTTTCTTTATACACCATCAATTTTCCCTAACTCACATTAAATGCGATAGACATCAAAAAGTTGCTAAAACCATTCTTCTCAACATAGAAAAACCCTAATTCATTATGTAAATTAGCATGCCAACATGTTTTCTTTCAGTTTCTTTTCCAAAACTTCTATTTATTCCTTCTTTACAATATATCCTTGTGCCAACCTCTAACACACAATACATCTAGGGGGTTTTTAGAATTTTTTGATAATGCTCCCCCTAAGACCATGCTTGATATAGTTCCTAGAGATTTTTTTTGTACCAAATGATGGAATAGACACATCAATAGCTTCAGGTTCTTCTTCTTCTTTTTTGTGAACCATATCTTATTCATCTCCTGCTTCATCTCTTCTTTGTGGATCTTCTTTACCAATTCATTCTTTTCTACCAAAGTAGAGTACTTTCCCTTTTTAATTCTACAAAATTTTGAGATATGTCCAGGTTTGTTACAATTATAATAGATAACACTTTTTTGATTAGTCTTCCTTTCATTACTTTTTGATCTACATTGATTTTCTTTGTCTCCAAATTCGTTACAGGCATTTCAGTAGCCATTGGAATATTGATTCATTCTACCTCCATTAAACCTATTCATCATCACCTAACTAATCATTCTCATGTGAGATCTGTATTTAGTAGCTTTATGTCAAACTTTCTTTCACAAAATATTGTCCTAAGAAAGAACTAGTAAACTAATTTATCCTGCTCTTGCATTATATTGCCTTGTGACCATATTTATTATAGAAAAAGAAAATACCATTGAAAGATGGATACCTTTGTTCATTAGGTTGTCTCATAGGTGGTATCTTTGCAAAATTTCTTGAATTTCTTTTTTTCTTCCCTTTGTCTTGAGCCTTTTGATTGTCGTTTGAACTTTCACCTATTTCATTTCCCAAGCCACCTTTGTCTTTACTTGGTTTTTTTCCAACAAGCAATTCTTCAAGCTTGTCAGAGCTAGATCTGAAATTGTTCTCACAAAGTTTTTCCTTCTACAATTCTACTTTCAAATCTACTACCTCTTGTTCAAGTCTAGAACATTCATTAAATTTGTTTTGCACCATTGTATTTAGGCATTCTTCAATTCTCTTCTTTTCTTCTATAAGCACTTTCAGTCCAATTATCTCTTGTTTCAGCTGCTCACTCACTTCTCTATGTCTTTCCTTGAGTTTCTTTAATTTTTGTTTCATTTTTCAGACACATTCATTTTCATCATCAAGGTTTTCTTTCAGATCTATGTTTTTATTTTCAACTTTATCAAGATCCTCATGTGTAGCCCAAAGTTCTTCTTTATCATCCATTTGATCAACCTTCAGGATCTTCCTTAAGCAGTTAAGCTCTATACCAAGGAACCCAAGCTCTGGTACAAATTGTTAAAAGGTGCAAGACAACTGAGAAGATGGGGGTGAATCAGTTGTCACCAAATTTAAACTCAAAACTTCAACACTTATCAATTCCACAACCACATTGTTTTGTTATTAAGTATGAACATGAAATACAAATAATAGAAAGAAAAATCAACACAATGAACACTATATTTTATGTGGAAAACCCAATGAGGAAAAAACCACAGTGAGGATTAAATCACAATATAAAGCGATAGAAAAATTGAATGCAAAGGCTCACTACCCAAAAGAGGACTCACTGTCCAGATAAAAGGCTCACTGCCTACAAAAAGGACTCACTGTCCAAATACAAAGGCTCACTTCCTATAGAAAGGACTCATTGTCTAGATACAAAGGATCATTTCCTATAGAAAGGATTACAAAACAAAAATTGGATTCACAACCAAAATGAAATGATGAGAGTGCACCTAGTAAGTGTTGATATAGTTCTTATGATGCTCAATAAACAGACTTAACACACTTCATAATATTTACTCTTCTTCACATTCGCATTCACAATTACCTCATTGATCACTCAATCTTCAAAAACTGTTCAACATATATATGCTCGATCCATCCATAAGCATTGATTAGGTCAGCCTAATTAGGCGCATTTTCTTTTTACCAAAAATACCAGCTGTCAGATTCAAGAATTTGCAAAATCTTTCCAACCAATAAATAAAAATGTGTAGCATACTTTATTGTGTTGGCATAGACCTAAGATAGGTCACACATATATCTGCATATCAAAAGTTGATTCACAATAGAACTTATTCATGAAGTCAGCCAAAAATAGACTTAATTGCAAAAGGTAATCAACAGAATAATGTTGATATGTCGTACAAGTACCAGAGCATGAGAGATTCTGAATATACATGCTTTTAGCAACCATAAAATGTTTCCCAAAACCACAAGCAACAACTATCAACCATGAAGGATTGCAGACTACAATACCAGAGGGTGTAGCTTGTATACTGGTTCAGATACTAGACCAGAATACCAGATCAAGTACTGACTTAGACTTGCAATCACAACCCATATAACATGGTTATATCAATTACAACACAAATTGTAGAGATAGCCAGGTATGTGCAGGATCATCATGGAAAAACTAGGCCCTTAAGTGGTGAAAAATTCAGAAAAATCAGAGTTAGCCAACTTGACGTAAAAATTTAAATAAGTTATCTATATTATTTCAAAAATATGTAAGAATAGAATTTATCACAAACTGAATGTATTTTCTAAACTTCTAGGTTTATTTTTATTTTTTAAATCTATTTGGTGGAAATTTTTAATTTTAATGCAGTAGTACTTAAATTTTAGGAAAAAAAAAAGTAGGTGTATGTCTGACCACCCAAACCATAATAAAATGATAATATTTTTTTATAAGATTTTAGATATAAGTAGAGGACTCATGTCCCAATGTGATGCATATTTTTTGTAATATTTTTCCAAGTAAATAATTAATTATGAATTTTTTATTAGAACTTTTCTAAAATATTAAAATTGTATGTTTGACCAGCTTAACTTGGTCAAAACTTCATGAAATTCATTTTTTTTTAATCCTATAATAGGGTATGTGCAGGATCATCATGGAAAAAATAGGCCCTTAAGTGGCAAAATATTCAGAAAAATCTAAGTTAGGCGACTTGACGTAAAAAATTAAATAAGTTATCTATATTATTTTAAAAATATGTAAGAATAGAATCTGTAGAAAATTGAATGTAGTATCTAAACTACTAGGTTTATTTTTTAGAAAAAAGAAATCTATTTGGTGAAAAATTTAAATTTCAATGTAGTAGTACTTAAATTTCAGGGAAAAAATAAGAAGTAGGTGTCTGTCTTACCACCCTAACCACAATAAAATGATAAAAAATTATAATATTTTAGACATAAGTAGAGGACTCATGTCCAAATGTGATGCATTATTCTTTGTAATTTTTTCCAAGTAAATAATTAATTGAATTTTTATTACAAATTTTAAAAATATAAAACTCATATGTCGACCACTTTTTTAACTTGGTCAAAACTTCATGAAATTCATTTTTCTTTTTTTTAATCCTATATTATGCGAAGCATAGAATGTGATGCATGTTTTGGATTCAAAAAATGTGATACCATTTGAAATCTATAGATGTTTTTCAATCAGCCTATCAATCAACACTTTAGTCGTAATTCAAATAGAAAATGAATAATAATTATTTATTAAATTCAAAGTAAACCATAATTTATATTGGTGGAAAGCTGAGAATCCCATTTAAAAACCCTTTTCATTTCATCAATTTTGGGTAAAAACAAAGTCGTCAGCCACATACCCTACAAATACCCATCATATTGCCACTTTTTGGCCCATCATGATCCTGCACATACCCAGTATGTGAAGCATAGAATGTGATGCATATTTTGGATTCAAATAATGTGATACCGTTTGAAAGTTATCGATGTTTTTCAATCATCCTATCAATCAGGACTTTAGTTGTAATTCAAAGAGAAAATGAATAATAATTATTTATTAAATTCAAAATAAAGAATAATTTATATTGGTGGAAATTTGAGAATCTCCTTTAAAAACCCTTTTTGTTTCTTCAATTTTGGGTAAAAAAAATTCATCAGCCACATACCCTACACATACCCATCATATCGCTACTTTTTGGACCATCATGATCCTCCACATACCCAACCATTCTTCTTCATTCTTCCAACACATGTGTGGCTACCATTATAGCCTCAATCTGCTATCTTTGAGCCACCTGTTAATCTCTGTCAAGAGTAACAACCTAAACTCTCTATAGTGCCTGATCTCTCTCTGTTATGACTACAATGACCTATTGTCAAGCCTGGTATTGCTCAACAGTCATGACCAAAATCTACTAACGAACCCGATCCTTCTCACCAGTTAATATCTGCACCTATTGGTGCAGTTGTTGAATCTATGTGTCTTGCGCATCTGGTGGTGGTGGTCCTAGTTGTGGTTGCACCTATGGCTACATGTGAGGCTAAACTTGTGGTTGAACATGATGTTTTTATCCAACCAAAGGAGCCCCTAGAACCTATCTATCCTAGTCATCCTATCCTCCTTATCCCCTACCTCTAGCTCCCCTACCTCTCGGTATCCCTTTGGGAGGACCACCTGTTGGATCCGTCAATCATCTAGATGGGAAAAACCATGCATCATATGTCAGAGTTGTTTGAGCTACTAGCTATGCCACTAACTATTTGAAACTCTCAATGGCCTCTGGAGCAAGAATAGTCAGTCCCCATGTGGGAACCTCTTTGGCCAATCTCACAAAAACGGTCCTATATGCATCGTCAAGCCTGTCCAATACATCACCAAATTGTCTAGCCACTCTATCAGGAAGGTACTTCTTAATCATCATGTGCTCTCAACCCTGCATATAACATGCCTATCTAGCAAACTACAACTACTGAATGTCATCAAACCATGGTGACATCTAAAGCCATGGGTGCTAGCAGAAGACTGTCATGTCATCAATAACTCATCTCCAATACGGGAGCCCAATCTATCCAGTATTCCTCAAAGTGATGGAACCTTTGTATCTCAAGATGATTGGATCATCTAGCTCCATGTCTTCCATCTAAACAATCAGTCGTAGCACTATAATGTGCTCCCAAGCCCAAATGTGTAGCAAAGTCACCTCTACATCGATGGCTCTCTCATCACAATAGATTAAATTATGGAGATCATGATATAAGGAGGATAGCATCATAGGCCCCCATGCAAAGAGTGTCCTCTTGTATAGCATCTCGTGCCATGCTACACCCCATCCTAGGATAAATCCTCCACTACATCTATCTGGAGCCACCAAACCCGAAATTATGGCTGTTATAATCAATGTAAAGGCTGAAACATGACCTCTATATGTCTCCAAATCAATCTAAGATGTGACCAAGGAAATCTGATCCATCTCCATCACCTCTAGGCATGCATCAAACCCAACATCAGTATCATAAATCACATAATCCCCATGAATTGGAAAATGGAGAATCTGCCAAATATCCTCTAAACTAACCATTTCCTCACCTATCATAAGGTGGAAGGACAAGGTCTTGCCATGCCATCTCTCATACAGAGCTGTCATCATCACTAGATGTGCCCTAATCATGGGTGCATATGTAGCCTACCATAGATCAATCTCTCCCAGGTGCTCCTAGCGCAACTATGATAGATCACCTAATCTCTCCAATATAGTGGGCTTATGATCCCTCGACATCAATGGTGGGAAGACCTCTTGCACCCATGAAGCACACAGAGCTAGGAAGCCATCAAAATTTGAAGTTATTTGAAATTTCTAGCTCAGAAATCACAATAGCGTCACTATCTACAATAGCATCGCTATCTACAAATTGAAAATAGTGATGTTTAATGCATTTAAAATTTCAAATTGGAACATGTGTCACCAGATAAGTTGGCATCGTGATTTGGATTTTGGTCTAACCTAACCCTAATTTTTAAATTGCAAGTGCATCACCAAATAATCCTACTTTGCCATTTAAAATTAGGAACCCTAATTTTAAATCAATAAATGTGTCGCTATATATATATATGTGTCACTATAAATGATCTGGGCATCATCAATTTTAGTTTGGGAGTTGTTGTATAGTGACACCTTCAAAATCTAAATTTTAAAGCATAATAAATGCATCAAAAATTTAAATTTCAAATAAGGTTTTGAATCACATACCAGTAGTCCTGCAACAAGAAGCTACTGGAACTATCAAACTCAGTCAGACATGTGCTTAGGAAGCTCTTGATGCACCATTTTGGTGAAGGGTCAAAGCTGAAATTGCAAGAATTCCTTAAGGTGTGAATGTACAAAATAATTGAAGATGACCCCTCTTGGCCTATTTAAGCTAGAAAATTGGGGATTTATTCCCTAAATTAACCTTAAAGATGGGTTTTATTATCATTTTCACCAAATTTTCCAATTTGGAACTAATTTTCCATCATTTTTTACGTTTTTGGCATAATTCTTGCATCCCATAGCCTTTCTAGAACCTTGGGGTAGCCTCTGAACCTTTATCAAGAAATCAACCCAAAATTCAAAAAAATTGTCTAATTTCTCGAGGGGCCAAGGAGTCGGCTTTATCCTTCTGGTGGGGCATCTAAAAAATTAAAAAATAAATATTTTTTGATTTAGGTAGCAGTTTTAATATGAAAAGTGCTATTCTTTAAACCAAAGCAACAAGTACCCCACTTCAAAGAGGGGGAAATGTAGACACTAAAAAATGTCCTAATTAATATCATGCATTTAAATCAAATTCACTAACATCATTTCCTCTTTAACCCATCCTCCTTTTGCTTAATTGATTTAATTAGCCTAGCTAATTAATTAATTGAATCATTTTCATTTATTGGGCTAATTAATTCAATCGGGTTAATTCATTTCTTTTCACACTAACACTTCATCTAATTAAATTAAATATATCAAAATATTTAATTTAAAATTAAATAACCCTAAGTTATTTAATTAAATATCATTTCACCTCTCCCACATTTATTAAATCATCTAATTTAATAAATATCACTTTAATTCTTCTAAAGCCCTAATTGCATAAACTAAATCTTGTTTAATTAGCAATTAAATTAATTTTCCTCTAAGCAAAGGGAATATTCCATGGTCCCCTTTTTGCACAGTTAAAACTTTTTTTTAATTTGTAAAATTACCAATTTTCCTCACCCAAAAGGAATATTCTAAGGAATATCCTATCTCCAATCAACTCACTTGGCTTCTTAAAAAAGCTAAACCTTTAACCTTTTGAGCAAGTTACCTTTTACTTGTGTGAGTAGGTCAAAAGTGTGTTTGTTTGAGGCAAGTATGAGCCTTTGATTAAAACAAATCATGCATTCTCATCCATTGATGAGAATCCATGATCCATGCCTCTCATCCCCTCCAACTTTGTTAAAAGGTGTAGGAAAACTAAGAGGGGGGGTGAATCAATTGTTACAAAAATTCAAACTTAAATCTTGAAAACTTATTAATTCCGCAACCCACCAATTTTGTTATTAAGTATGAGCATGAAACAAAAATAACAAAAAGTAAATCAACATAATAAACACCAGATTTTTATGTGGAAAATCCAATAAGGAATAAACCATGGTGAGAATTAACTCACAATATAAAGAGATTATAAAACTGAATATAGAGGCTCACTACCTCGAAGAGGACTCATTGTCCAAATACAGAAAGGACTCACAATCTAACAAGGAGGCTCACTGCCTACAGAAAGGACTCACAATCTAACAAGGAGGCTCACTGCCTACAAAAATATTAACAAAACAAAATTGGGCTTCACAGCCAGAATGAACTAAGAATAATGCACCTAACCAGTGCTGATACAGTTTGGGTGATGCTCAATAGACTAACTTGACACACTTCATCATTTTTTGCTCTTCTTCACTTTCGCATTCACTACTGCTTCATCGATCATACACACACACTCTCTCTCCTCCTTTTTTCTTCAAAATTGTTCAACACATATATATACTCGATCTATTCATGAGCATCAATTAGGTCAGCCTAATTAGATGCATCTCTTTTCTTCCAAAAGTATCAACCTATAAGCTTCAAGTATTCACCAAGTCTTTCCAAATGGCAATTCAATTACATGATACGTCATAGAATGTCGAGGTTTAGACCTAAGATAGGTCGCACATATATCCACATAACAAAATTAAGTCACCATATTACCACTAATCTAAGAAGTTGACCAGAAATAGACTTCTTTGTGAAAAGTAATCAAAAAAATGATGCCAATAAGTCGTACGAGCACCAAAGGACATGAAATTCTAAACATACTTGTCAATAGCAACTATAAAAAATTTCCCAAAAACTGCAAGCATCAACTACCAATTGCGGAGGATAGTGAACTAGAATACCAGAGAAGCAGCTTGAGTGCTGATTCAGATACCGGATCAGGCACTAACTTAGACTTACATCCACACCATGGTGACATCAATAACAATACAAAACTATAGAGATAATCATTCTTCTTCATTCTTCCAACAATCTCCCCCTTTGTCATTGATGGCAACATGTGACAAGTTTTTAAAAAAAAATCCTCCAATCTCTCCCATCTTTCCAAATCTCTCCCAAAACTCTCCCCCTTTGACATCAATGGAAAAGGGTGACCAAAAATATGTATACATGGTGACATCAAAATTGAAAAAATATTCCAATTCTTCCAAATACTTCCAACAATCCAACTTTTCTTTACCTTGTTTAGATTCCCATTTTCTCTTTCTTTTCTTCTTTCCAAAACAAAAAAAAGAAAAGAAATTGAGCATTCAAAATTCAAGTAAAAATGACACTTTTCACCTCAAAAACCTTCTTGTACCTTTCTTTGATAACTGGATATAACTTCTTCCAGTTGAATGTAGCTGAATCCATTCTTGTGCAAGTGTTTTCCAATAGGGCCAACAGAGTAAAATAAGATGACCAATATGTGTATTGTCTTTCACAATCTTCCACATCAGTAAGTATTCTAGAAAGATGGTCTAGCCAGACCTTAGCAATCTCCTAAAGGAGCCAGAAAGTTTTCACCACATCATCTCTCTTTCTTTATACAACAAATAGTTCAGCTTGCAATTCACCAATTCTCAGCCTTTGGTTCCCTTCTTTGTCTTCAAAGATATCAAAGTTCTTTTTGATGTTGTTCACCTTATATTCAATTGATTCAATCCTACTTCTAAAATTGTCTACCACAACAAGCCACTAGAGACAATATTTGTAGATATCTGATATTTCTTTGATGCATTTCTTCATTTCCATGATAAGTTCAAATAATATTTTCTTAGCTTTAGTACATCTCTTTTCAACCAAGGATTCCAACTTGCGTCCTTCCAAACCTTCAAGCAACATTATTTCTTCAACAATTTCAACTAAATTCTCTAGTAAGGAGTCAGAGATAATTGATACATCAATACCTTTTCGAAGTAGATATTCTACCAAAGTGTCGTCAATTTTGAGTATGTCAACAGGAGAGGATGCATTCCATATCTCACCAATCTTCATCATCTTTCCTTTAACCAACATAGACTAGATGTCATCTAGATCAGAAGATTCAGATCCAAGCAAAGATTATTTTTCCTTCTCAATGATGTTATCAATTATAGTTTTTATTTTCTTCGATTCCAGAGGGGAATCACTAATGATAGCTTCCAATTTTCTTTGACCAAAGGATGAACCCACTTCAAACTGTCTCAGTGCAACCATACCAAAGCATAGATTTGTTCTCAAGGGAGTGAAGTATGATTTGAAAACACTTACTATTTGCAACTTAAGGGTAGACAACTGAGAGGGGGGGTGAATCAGTTGTCACCGAATCATAAAATTATTCAACTTATTAAGCTTAATTTCATATCTGATCATAAATCATGAATGCATAAATGAACAACACATTAGTAGCACATATAACTCCAAGCATTTTTTTATGTGGAAGCCCTATTAGGGGAAAAGCCATGGTGGAGGTCAATGCACAAGATTATACCCTGTTAAAAGTATAAGAAAATATAAATGGGAAATGCACATGCATTCAAACACACTGCCTAGAGTGCATTGCTCAAATACAACAAAGTTTACTATGCAAGGAAGACACACTATCTTATAGAAATATTCAGATTGAAACCATCCGAATTTGAACTGAGAAAATAGCATTTGCTAATGCCTGGTTACAGTTTCGATTAAGCACATAAACATTTCTTCTCTCTTATTCACTCTTCTTCACACTCTGCTCTACCTTTGAATGATCTAGACTTTATTCCCACATAGGACTCATACACTTCACATTCACACCCTTTCCATACTTCAAACAATCACTCTTATATATCTGTAACAAGAATATTACATTGCTATAAGTTGGCCACAAAAAGATAATAAAATAATTACAAACAGTCGGCCCAAAAAAAAAAAGATTATTCATGTGAATCAACTAAGGTCTGCCATAATGTAGTGAAGACCGAAGACAACATCTCCAACATGAAAACACTTCAATTAATTTCTCCTTGAAGATCCACAATACACTTCAACACCTTGCTGGCCAAGAACATGAAAAACATGAACACACAAGAGAAAATATTGGATCACGAGAAAAAAAATCAATGTGGACATGCCACAAAGATAGAGAATGAACTAGAATCATCGGCAAGCATCATGAAACACTAGAGAATCATCTGCAACAACTGAACTTACTAAAATCACAAAATATTCAATCAAGAACACTAATTGAAGCAACAAAAAAATTGTTAGAATGAAAATCACCATAACTTGATCAACTCTTCCTGTGGATCTTTGAAATTTAACGTGGATAGACTAGACATACTCAACAAGAAACCATGTATTCCACAACCTTAGAACAACAACGTACTAAACACACCGATAGAAAGAACTTCACTTCACCATTGACAACCTGTAGCACTTCTTATTACAATTTTCTCAATATCCTTGACATATACATCTTCTAATGCAACAATTCTAATAGTGTTGACATCAATGACAACCACATGTCAGCAACACAACCACAACATGCAAAAATCTCCCCCTTTGGCATTGATGGAAACACATGATGTGAAAAATACCATCAACACAACTACGCTTACTCTTTAAGTTTTGACTTTTCTTTCCTCAACTCTTCTCCCACAAGGCTCTTCTCCCTAGATAATCAGTAGTTTTTTTTCACATTAATCTTCTCTACCTTTGACATCAATTGCAAAGATCTCTTCAATACAAGCTCTGAACCACATATCTAAAATTTTGAACATCTAACTACTCCCCCTGAGTAGTAGCCACCACAACATTAATCTGAATCAAAATATGATCATGAAATGAATAGATTGATTCAAAGCAATGCATCCTTAGTTCTGATTAGGAGGGGTAATCACCCCTAACTTCCCTCTGAGATACTCAAAATTATCCTTAGGCAACGACTTTGTAAATATATATGCAATCTATTCCTTAGTAGTCACATACTCCAATCTGACTTCCTTTTCACTTACCTTCTCTCTCAAAAAGTGAAATTTTATAGATATATGCTTGGTCTTTGAATGTAGCACCAAATTCTTAGAAATTTTAATAGCACTTGAGTTATCGCAGTATATAAAAATATGCTCATCATACACAACTCTGATATCCTTCAACATCTATATAATCCACAACACTTGAGTAGAATTATTAGCAGCAACAATGTATTCTGCCTCTATAGTAGATAAAGAAATAGCATTTTGCTTCTTACTAAACTATGAAATCAACTTCTTTCCCAAGAATAATGCTCCACCACTAGTACTTTTCCTGTCATTCACATCTCCTACCCAATCAGCATCAATAAAGGAACTCAAAGTAAGATCATCATATTTAGGATGCCATAGACCAAAATCAATTGTCCCTTTCAAGTATCTGAGAATTCTCTTCACAGTAATCACATTGGATTCTTTCCGATTAGCTTGAAAGCTAGAAACAATACATACAATATTCATGATATTAGGCCTATTTTGAGTCAAATAAAGCAATCCACCAATCATTGATCTATATCTTGTCTAATTTTCCTTCAGAGAATCATCATCAATTGTCAACTTACATCTGGTCACCATGGGTGTACCAACAGGCTTTGAATCTTCCATATCAAATTTCTTTAGCAATTCCTTCATATACTTGGACTAAGATATAAAAATCCCTTTATATAATTGAGTAATTTTCAACCAAAGGAATAATTTCATCTCTCCAATTATTGACATTTCAAATTCATTTTGCATCTCATTACAAAACTTCATGTACAAGCTATCATCTCATCCAAATATGATATCATAAAAAAAAACTTCCACAATCAAATCTTTATCATCATTCTTGAAATACATATTACTATCTGCAGTACCTTTGTTAAATCCAAGTTTCATTAGGTACTTATCCAATCTAGCAGACCATGCTCTAGGGGCTTGCTTAAGATAATACAATGCTTTCTTCAATCGACATGCGCCATATCTTCCTGATCAGTCAACTAGAATCCATTAGGTTTCTCAACATACACCTCTTCTTCTAATTTTCCATTTATAAAAGCAGACTTGACATTCATTTCATAAACCTTGTAGTATTTATAAGCAACATAAGCAAGAAACAATCTCATAGCTTCAATTCTAGCAACATGGGCAAAAGTTTCTTCAAAATTAATACCTTCCATTTGAGAATATCCCTTACAAACTAGTCTTGCTTTGTTTCTAACCACTTCACCTTGTTCATTCAATTTGTTTCTAAAGACTCATTTTGTTCCAATTACATTCTTATCCTTAGGTCTGGGAACAAGAATCCATGTATCATTTTTCTCAATTTCCTACAGTTCATCTTTCATTGCTTCAACCCAATGCTCATCTTTGCATGCTTCATTCACATTGTTAGGCTCAATGTTTGAAATCAAACAATATTCTTCTGCAATTTTTCTCCTAGTCTGGACACCTTTGTTCTTATCACCTATGATATGATTCTCTTAATGATTCAATCTCACATACCTCAGAATTTTCTTAGAATGTTCTTCAACTTCAAGCTCTCTTGATCTCTCTTCTATTCTTCCATTAGTTTCTCCTTCTTCTTGATTTTCTTGATTCACCAAAAGGATTTGAACTTGACTTGCAGTTTCACTTTTCTTTCCTTTGCTTATACTATCATTCTAATCATCAGAATCATATCCAAAGGTTCTGGATAGTGCAACTATGTCTTCATCAACCTTAACATTTTTACTTTCAACCATTTTCTCTGATCTTTTGTTGTAACACCGATAGGCCTTACTTTTAGTAGCATAACTCAGAAAGATTTCTTCATCTCTTTTGATATAACACTTGCTTCCAAAGATTTTGAAATATCTAACAGTAGGATTTTGACGAATCCATAGTTCAAAAGGAGTCTTACCAGTATCACCTTTGATTTGTACCCGATTAAGTGTGTACATAGTAGTACTCACATCTTCTCTCCAATAGATATGAGGCATATTTCCTTCTATCATCATGGTTCTAGCCACATCTAGAATTGTTCTATTCTTCCTTTCAACAACTCCATTCTATTGAGGGTTCTACGATGTAGATAACCATATATTTATTCCATGCTCTTCACAAAAGGAATTAAACTCACTAGAAGTGAATTCACCACCTCTATCCGATCTCAGACACTTAATCTTCAAACCAGTGTCTATCTTAGCCATAGCCTTAAAGATCTTGAAATTTTCCAAAGCTTCAAATTTCTCCCTTAAGAAAGTAGCCCACATCATCCTTGAATGAATATCAATAAGTAAAATTAACTTTCTATAGCCTTGCAAACTTCTAGTTCTAGCAGGACCACATAAATTAGTATGAACAAGTTCCAATAATCCATTTGAATTTTTCTATTTACTTTGAAATGAGATTCTTGTTTGCTTTCCTAACTAACATTCTTTGCATATGGCATTAGTAGGTTTCATCAGCTTAGGAAGATATCTCACAACTTTAGTGCAACTTATCTTGACAATGTTATCAAAGTTAACATGACACATTCTCCTATGCCATAACCAACTCTCATCAACTTGAGCAATCAAACAAATTTTACCAGCAACATTCAAATGAAATATATTACCTTTTGTTTGTGTACCTGATGCAATCACATTTCCAAAATTTCCCAATATTTTTCACTTACCATTCATGAACTAAAGATTGTATCCCTTATCAACCATTTGACCAACACTCAAAAGATTATGCTTCAAACCTTCAACATACAAGACATCATCAATGTTATGCTTACCATCAAGAGAAATGCATCCTCTTCCATGGATCACACCGGTTGTGTTATCACCAAATCTTTCAACACCACCATCATACTTATCTAGATTCACAAACTTATTTTTATCTCATGTCATATCATGAGAACAACCACTATCAATTACCCATTCATCTTTCTCTTCAACTCGAGCAACTAGTACTTTCTCCACATTTGTACTTGACTAGCAGATTTAGTAGACACATGATTATTTTCCTTGATAGAAATAAACACAAATTCATCTTCACTTGAATTTCCTCTTTCAAATTCATCATCTGTTACACCTTCATCAATAGGAGGGTATGTGCAGGATCATCATGAAAAAAACAGGCCCTTAAGTGGCAAAAAATTTAGAAAAATTAGAGTTAGGCAACTTGACATAATTTTTTTAATAAGTTATCTATATTATTTCAAAAATATGTAAGAATATAACCTATAGAAAATTGAATTTAGTTTCTAAACTACTAGGTTTATTTAAATATATATATATATTTAGTGAACATTTGAAATTTCAATGTAGTAGTACTTAAACTTCAGGGAAAAAATAAGAAGTAGGTGTTTGTCTGACCACCCTAACCACAATAAAATGATAATATTTTTTTATAAGATTTTAGATATAAGTAGAGGACTCATGTCCCAATGTGATGCATGTTTTGGATTCAGAAAATGTGATACCATTTGAAAGCTATAGATGTTTTTCAATTAGCCTATTAATCAAGACTTTAGTCATAATCCAAATAGAAAATGAATAATAATTATTTATTGAATTCAAAGTAAAGAATAATTTATATCAGTGGAAAGCTAAGAATCTCCTCTAAAAACCTTTTTTATTTCATCAATTTTGAGTAAAAAAAAAGTCGTCACCCACATACCCTACACATACCCATCATATCACCACGTTTTGGCCCATCATCATCCTGCACATACCCAGCATGGTAACACTTATTTTGGAATTTAGGCTTGTTAGGTCTTGTCTTAGAAACTCTCTCAGGACACCTTGATGCAAAATGACCTATCTAATTGCAAGAGAAACATTTAATAGGAAACTTTCCCATATACTTACCTTGTCCTTTGGATTCTCTTTTCACTATCAATGCTTCAAGTTCTTCAAGATCTCTTTCTTATTCATCTAGCTGTTTCATTTCATCCTCATACTTAAACATGTCTTTCTTGATGAACTTTCACCTGGATCATATCTTTGTCTATCTCTTTTAGAAGTAGTAGCTTTAAATGTAGATTCAACCTTAAGAAGGGCATCATCAAATTCACTCAACTCAAAAGTAGTAAACTTACCAACCAACATATCTCTGGTAACATTTGTCATAGTTCATAGCTCTTCAATAGCACTAGCCTTAACTTTGTAAGAATCAGGAAAAGATCTAAGCACTTTAGCAACAATCTCTAACTCATCTATCTATCCACCAACACATTTGATACCACACACAAGCTCATTTACTCTTTGCATGAAAGTAGTAACATTTTCATCATCACCAATTTTTAACTTTTCATATTTTCCTTTCAAACTTTGTAGCTTAGCAATCTTCACATTGGCATCACCTTCATATAAGGTCTCCAAATTCTTCTAGATCTCATAAGTAGTCTTTAGATCCATCACATTTTTCATCTCAGTATCAGTCAAAGCACTCAAAAACACTTCCTTAGCCTTGATATTATATTCAAAATCCTTGATCTCAGTAGAAGTAGTAGGACAATTTTGTGGAATAACATATATATTTTTTGTAATGCTCCAGTAGGGTTCACCAATGCATCTCAGATGCCACTCCATTCGAGCTTTCCACAAAGAATAATTTTTTCCATCAAATATAAGATTGTACTTCTTATAAGTCGCCATCCAGATCACCTCAAGATGTTAAAATTATTCCAAGGAACCACAAGCTCTGATACCAATTCTTGGAAACTTAAGGGAAGACAACTAAGAGGGGGGTTGAAACGGTTGTCACCAAATCATAAAATTATTCAACTTATTAAGCTTAATTTTAGATCTGATCATAAATCATGAAAGCATAAATGAACAACACATCAGAAGCACACATAACTCCAATATTTTTTTTACATGGAAAACCTGTTAGGGGAAAAACCATGGTGGAGGTCAATCCACAAGATTATACCCTGTTAAAAGTATAAGAAAATATAAATGGGGAATGCACATGCATTCAAGAACATTGCCTAGAGCTCACTGCTTGAACACAATAAGGCTTACTACCCAAGGAAGACAAACTGTCTTACAGAAAGATTCAGATTAAAACCATCTAGATTTGAACTGAGAAAATAACATTTGCTAATGCTTGGTTACAGTTCTGGTTAAGCACATGAACACTTCTTCACTCTTCTTTACTCTTCTTCACACTCTACTCTATCTTTGAATGATCTAAACTTTATTCACACATAGGACTCATACACTTCACATTCGCATCCTTTCCATACTTCAAAAAATTGCTCTTATATATCCACAACAAGAAATTACATTGCTATAAGTTGGCCACAAAAAGATAATAAAATAATTACAAACAATCAGCCCAAAAAAAAAAAAATATTATTCATGTGAATCAACCAAAGTTGGCCATAACATAGTGAAGACTGAAAAAAACATTTCCAACATGAAAACACTTTAATTAATTTCTCCTCAAAGATCCAAAATACACTTCAACACCTTGTCATCCAAGAACATGAAAAACATGAACACGCAAGAGAAAATATCAGATCACAAGCACAACAATCAATGTGAACATGCCACAAAGATAAAGAACAAACTAAAAACATCCACAAGCATCATGAAACACCAGAGAAGCATCCGCAACAACTGAACTTACTAAAATCACATAATCTTCAATCAGGAACACTTACTGAAGTAACAAAAAAATTGTCAGAATGAAAATCACCATAACTTGATCAACTCTTCCTGCAAATCTTTGAAATTCAACATGGATAAAATAGACATACTCAATAAGAAACCTTTTAGTCCACAACCTCATAATAGCAACATACTGAACACACCAACAAAAATAACTTCACTTCACCACTGACAATCTGTAGCACTTATAATTACAATTTTCTCAGTATCCTCGACATATAAAACTTCTAATGCAACAATGCTAATAGTGTTGAAATCAATGACAACCATTAGCAACACAACCACAAAATCCAGCACTTACATTATCTTCCAATGCTTCCAGTTATCTGTAAACTTGTTTCCCAATAGGAATATCAGATTCCCACACAACATTTTCTTTTCCTGTCAAGGAGCTCAAAAAGTAAAAATCCAAGCACACAAGCAAAGATACAAACTGAAAGGGATAACCCTCAACCACTGAAATTCAGAAATTTTTAGAAATATTTTGAAGTAATAGGCTACACAAATCAAACTATCTATTTTCCTTAACCATCATATGGGAAATGTAAACAATAGTTGATGTT
Source organism: Sequoia sempervirens (assembly GCA_007258455.2). Lineage (NCBI taxonomy): Eukaryota > Viridiplantae > Streptophyta > Pinopsida > Cupressales > Cupressaceae > Sequoia > Sequoia sempervirens. The sequence goes on from VDFB02047397.1 coordinate 9,564,327, forward strand.
GAGCCTTCACGATTTCTAAAATAGATTTTGTAAGAAACACCGTACACCACATACCTTACAGCCGAATCTACAAGTGTATTTATTAATAGAGCTTGAGGGTCTCTATCGATTCCCATAAGTTCCTCCACATCTTTTTATTTCATGGTTTTCTTTCCAAGAAGATCCCCAATACTACATAATCTATTAAGTGCTTCGATTACTTCCTTTGTGATTAGGTAGGGTTTGTCCAATACAATGTTGTCGTTCTTGAAATGATTCAACAAGAAAAAAAAAATATTTATTAGAAAACCATGGAAATTCTCCCCATAAGTTCATACGTAGGGTTTTTATGCTCTATAATTTGTTTTTGTTCAGCCCTAGTTCCATTTCTTTCATTTTTCTATGATCAGATTTTTCCAATTCAACTCCTTTCAGCTTTAGTGGAATGTCACCACATGATTCTCTATCCATTGTTTTACTTTCTTAAATTAATTAAAGATTAATCGAGACTTCTTCATTTTTCTTCTTCCTATGATAAGCTCTTTGAATTCCCTTCATAATTGTTTCAAACTATTTCAATATCGCTTCAAGATCACACCAGGCTCTTCAAATGCTTAATTCATAAAAAATACTTACAAATTCCAATTTATACATCATCGATTTTCCCTAGAACACATTAAATGTGGAAAATATCAAAAAGCTGCTAAAAACATTCTTCCCAACACATAAAAGCCTAATTTGGTCCACAAATCTTCATGTCAGAATGATTTCTTCTAGTTCCTTTTTCAAAACCTCTAATTCTTCATTCTTCACATTTTGTCCTCGTGTAAGCATCTGACATGTGATTTATCAGGGGGTTTTTATAATTTTCTAATAATGCTCCCCCTAGACCATGCTATGTCTAATTCCTGAATAAATCATTTGTACTAGATGAGGGCATAGACACATCAGTAGTTTTAGATTTTTCTTCTTCTTTCTTCTTCCATATCTTATTCATCTCTTGCTTCATCTCTTCTTCATCAATCTTCTTTGCTAGATCATTCTCCTCTATCAGAGCAAATTTCCTTCCCTTCTTAATTTTGCAAACCTTTGAGATATGTCCTGGTTTATTGAAATTGTAGCAAACAACACTTCTATGATTAGACTGACCTCCATTACTTCTCAATCTGCATTGATTTCTTTATGTCCAAATTTGTTACAAGTATAGCAGTAGCCATTAAAGGATTGATTCATTCTGCCTCCATTAAATCTATTCATCATTACCTAACTGAATATTCTCAACTGATATTTGCATTCAATAGCTTTATGTCCAACCTTCTTACATCCAAAACATTGTCCAGTGAAGGGACCAAAATGCTAGTTCTTCCTGCTCCTACATTTTGTTTCCTTATGACCATATTTATTATAGGAAAAACAAATACCATTGAAAGAGGGATACCTTTGTGCATTAGGCTGTCTCCTTGAAAATTTTATTTTCTACTTCCCTTTGTCCTGAGTCATTTGATTGTCCTTAGAAATTTCACTTGCATCAATTCCCAAAGCGGCTTTGTCTTTACTTGGTTTTTGTCCAGCAAGTAGTTCTCCAAGCTTATCAGATTTGGATCTAAAATTATTCTCACAAAGTTTTACTTTTTCCAGTTCTACCCTCAGGTTTACTACCTCCTGTTCAAGTTTAGAGCACTCATCAAACTTATTATGTACTGTTGTATCCAAACATTCTTCAATCCTCTTTTTCTCTTCTACAATCACTTTTAGTCGAATTATCTCTTGTTTGTGTTGCTCAGTTATTTCTTTATGTCTTTCCTTGAATTGCTTCAATTTTTCTTTCAGTTTCCAGACACATTCATTTGCATCATCAAGATTCTTTTAGATCTATGTTTTCTCTTTCCACTTTGTCAATATCCTCAAAATCAAATTGAAGATCTCCTTTATCATCCATTTAATCAACCTTTAGGATCCTCCTCAAGCGGTTAAACTCTTCACCATGGAACCAAATGTTAGAGTAAAGGTTTTAACTTAATTATGTTAATTAAGTTACCTTTATTCCTCTCTTAAGATTTGACTTTAGTTTGCATATTGTGACATTTAATAATTATATTAATTATTAAATATCTACCTATTAGGGTTACTTTTAGGTTTTGCATGATCTCCTTTTAAGGATTGATCTTTGTAATTATTTCAATTAAGTCATTGTCATTGCAATCTCTCTTGAAGCTTGAAGAGCACCCTTGCTTTTTTGTCTCCATCTCTTCTTTTCTGTGACAAGTTATTTGCATGCAGGTGATCTTCATGGTCTATGAAGTTGGCTTTCTCAACTTCTACATGGTATCAAAGCTCTAGACTTGCTGCTCTCCTGTTTGTGTTTTGAAGGATTTTGGAGCTTCAAGGGTTTGGGGCTTGTCTCTTTTGATCCAGGGCATACATATTTGATCAGAGTCTTTTGAGTCTAAATGGACCTCACCATTAAGTCTACAGTGCTCCAAAACCCCAAAAATGACTATTCATTCATCCATTTTGGACACAGTTGATGGACAGGAGGAAAAAAACAATTTCCCCGTATGGCCTCGTACGACCGTCTGCACGTGGATCAAGATAATTTTTTACCCTAGTAACAAAATTTATTTTCTGAATTTAATTTTTTTCAGAAAAATAAAAAACAAAATTTGTAATGACTTTTTTTATTTTTTATTTTTAAAATCAAAACAAACAAACAGGAAAAAAAACAAAGCCTTTTTAAGGCTTAGGGCGGGCCCTTAGTATAGGGTACCCACAGGTACCTATGTACGCAGGCCTGTGGGCTTGATATGGCTTGCTGCCTATGTCAGCTACTGACGACTTTATAGCTGTCCGACTGTTTGATCACCGACGGAGGGGTTTTCAAGGCCGAACCTTTGTTTTTATGATTTTTTTTTAAAAATCAAAGTTTTTAATATATATATATATATTAAATATAAATGTAATTTTTTAATTAGTTTAAAAAAAAAAAAGTCTAGTTGTGCAAATCTGCCGACGGCCATTTAACCGTCAAATTTAGGCCCGGATTTTTGTTGCGACGGCTGTATGATAGTCAAATTTAATCCAGCATTGGTTTTTTCCTCTTTGGGGATGTTTTCTTCTAGAGGCCATAACTTGAGCATACGATATCATTTTTTGGAAAATGATATATTGTCAGAAAGTTGATTTTGTCAAATTTCCAATGGTGTGGGTCTCATCACTTCATTTTTCTGTTGGTGCATTATACAACTAGTTGAAGTCAGAGGAGCTATTTTCAATCCCCAACTCATAACTTTTGACCAATTTCTCTATTTTTCGTGATCTCAGTGGCGCTAGAACCATCTTTCAGAGCTCTTCAATTTGATCCATGAATTTTTTCCATATTCCACCCCAGGTATATTTTATTCAATTTTATGTGTTGTCACACTCTGGTGAATTACCTGGACATATTAGCTCTTGGGAACTTCTCATTTGCATGGGTTGCTTCAATTTTTGTTGTTCTTCATGTATTTCCAGTCTTGTGTCTTTTTATAACATTATGAGCATCATTTGTAAGCAATATTTTCTATGTAAATGCAATGAGATAAAGTGCCACACTATTGTACATGTATTTTGGGGATTTTGCACATAAGGTTGTGCCATATTTTGTACTCGCACTGTATTATAAAGTTCCCTAGAGGGGTTGTGTAGTGCCTTTGTTTTTTCCATCACACCTTTTTCTGGTGAGTGTCCCTCCATGACAATAGTGGATCCATATGATTCTAGCCTCATGTATGTGTGCTTTGTTTTTCACTCCACTTTTTCAGTTGTGGATGCTTTCTTGTGCACTTTCAGATGTTTTTTTTCTCCTTCATGCACTATAGGGTGTTACACAACATTTCAGTGGATCTATTAGGCTCTCCCAGTTAGCATTATGGGGGGTATTATATAGTTCATGCTAATGATTCCTTGGTTTCACCTTGGAAGGAGTCTTCCATTCTTAGTTGATCAGTGTTTTTTAGACTATTGGTACTTGTGCCATTTGTATCTCCATTCTAGGTGTTTGACTTTTTTTTCCATCTAATTGAGTAGTATCATTTGGGGCACTCATGCAGATTGTTGTCTTCTTGATTCTGATCATCCTATCTTCAGAGGAGTTTCTTTAGCACCATAGCAATCATCTTTTGACAGTTGTTTGCAGCTTCTTCTACTTTAGTTATTTTCTTCATGTATTTCATCTCTTTTAGGAGTAGAGTTTTTCCCATGAGGTTTTCTCTATTTCTCCACTTTATAGAGATTTTGTTGTATTTAGGTATCTCATCAGACCTAGGTGCTAGGACCCTTGTTTGCTTTCATGCATTGTAGTTACCTTTTCTTTCTTGCACATGTTTGTAGCTGCACTCTTGCTCATCTTAAGGGGGGATGTTATAGTAAAGGTTTTAACTTAATTATGTTAATTAAATTACCTTTATTCCTCTCTTAAGATTTCACTTTAGTTTTCATATTGTGACATTTAATAATTATATTAATTATTGAATGTCTACCTATTAGGGTTACTTTTAGGTTTTGCATGATCTCCTTTTAAGGATTGATCTTTGTAATTATTTCAATTAAGTCAATGCAATCTCTCTTGAAGCTTGCAGAGCACCATTGCTTTTTTGTCTCCATCTCTTCCTTTCTATGACAGGTTATTTCCATGCAGATGATCTTTGGGGTCTGTGAAGTTGGCTTTCTCAACTTCTACACCAAAGCTATGATACCAATTTTTAAAATGAACAAGACAACTGAGAGGGGGGGAATCAGTTGTCACAAAAATTCAAACTTAAATATTCAACATGTATTAATTGCACAACCCCACAATTCTATTATTACATATGAGCATGAAACAAAAATAAAAGAAAGTAAATCAACACAATAAACACCAAATTTTTACGTGGAAAACCCAATAAGGGAAAAACCATGGTGAGGATTAACTCACAATATAAAAGGATTATAAAATTGAATACAGAGGCTCACTGCTAAGGGCTCACTACCCAGAAGAGGACTCACTTTCCAAATAAAAAGGCTCACTACCTATAGAAAGGACTCACTGTGCAACAAGGAGGTTCACTGCCTCTAAAAATATTCACAAAATAGAATTGGGATTCATATCCAGAATGAACTAAGAATAGTGCACCTAAGTAGTGGTGATACAGTTCGGGTGATGCTCAATAGACTGACTTGACACACTTCATATTTTTCACTCTTCTTCACTTTCGCATTCACTACTACTTCATCGATCATACACACACACACTCACTCTCCATTTTCTTAAAAAAATTCAAGACATATATATACTTGATCTATCTGTGAGCATCAATTAGGTCATCCTAATTAGATGCATCTCTTTTCTTCCAAAAGTATCAACCTGTCATCTTTAGGTATTCACCAAGTCTTTCTAAATGGAAATTCAATTTCCTAATAAACTACAACATTTATGCTTAGACCTAAGATAGGTTGCACATATATCTACATAACAAAATTAATTCACCATATTACCACTAATCCAAGAAGTTAGCTAGGAATAGACTTGATTGCAAAAAGTAATCAATAGAATGATGCCAATATGTTGTATGAGCACCGAAGGAAATGGAACTTTGAACATGCATGCCAACAACAACTATAAACAATATCCCAAAACAACAAGCATCAACTACCAACTATGGAGGATAGTAGACTAGAATACCAAAGAAGCAACTTGAGTTCCGGTTCAAAGATTGGACTAAAATACTAGATCAGAAACTGACTTAGACTTACATCCACAACATGGTGACATCAATGACAACACAAAACTATAGAGATAATAATTCTTCTTCATTCTTCCAACAATCTTGAACTGTTGATTAATCTTTTTGATATCAACCATTCATTCCTCATTTTCTCTCCTATAAATACATCACTATTTGGAGACAAATGGATCCATCTTTCAATTACAAACTTATGTTGTTGAATTTACTTGCATCCATACTCACATTTTACTCACTTGTTAGCTTATTTTAGTTCATTTTCATTGCATAATAGCTTAGATATCCATTAATTGCTTCCATGCATCCATCTTGGCTTGTTTATAAATTATGGTTTTTCATCTTTTAGTATAGATTTAGCTTAAATTAGCTTAGAAATAGCATAATTAGATAATTTGTAGCATAAAATCATGGTAACTTAGCTTGCATCATGTTCATTTTAAGCATAAAATAGGTTTTCATACATCAATCACAAGGGTTTCATTGGTACTCTTCCATAGAATCAATTGAAACAGGCTCACTAATCATGAGATTGGTAAAGGGTTCATTTCACATCAACACGACACCAATTCCAAAATAGGATAAGTTTCAGATGGGCTAGATTAGGAATTTAACTATTTTTGTGTAGTTTGTAGATTTCATTTTCAATTAAATGCTTAGTTTAGATTTCTAGTTTGAATGATCTTGTTTGTAGATGTAGACATGTTTGGAAAAGTTATGCTTTGATTCATCATGAGTCAAGTGTAATCAACCCTCATTGACATTTCCCATGTCTCACAGAGATAAAGAGATAAAGAGATATAGATATAGGAGAGAGATAGAGAGGAAACTAGATATATAGATATATAAGCCTAGGAAGATGGAGAAGGAGAGAGAGGGATGGATAGCAAGAAGGAGAGGTACCTACAGATAGAGGTGGAGAGTGGAAGATAGAGGTAGAGGAAGAGAGATAGATAGAGGAATAGAGAGAAGTAAAGGGATAGATGTAGTTAAAAGGAGGTACAGAGGTAGTGCTGGTGGGTATGAGTAGGATCATGATGGGCCAAAAAGTGGCGATATGATGGGTATGTGTAGGGTATGTGGTTGACAACTTTTTTAACCAAAATTGATGAAACGAAAAGGGTTTTTAAAGGATATTCTCATCTTTCCACCAATATAAATTATTCTTTACTTTGAATTTAATAAATAATTATTATTCATTTTCAATTTGAATTATGAATAAAGTCCTGATTGATAGGATGATTGAAAAAGATCTATAGCTTTCAAACGGTATCATAGTTTTTGAATCAAACATGTGTCACATTTTGTGCTTCACATACTATAAGATTAAAAAAATAAAAAAATAATTTCATCAAGTTTTGACCAAGTTAAGGTGGTCAGACATACAAGTTTTTTATATTTTTTAAAAGTTGTATTAAAAAATTCATAATTAATTATTTACTTGGAAAAAGATAACAAAAAAATATGCATCACATCAGGACATGAGTCCTCTACTTATATCTAAAATATTATAAATTTTTTTATCATTTTAGTGTGGTTAGGATGGTCAGACAGACACCTACTTCTTATTTTTTCCCTAAAATTTAAGTACTACTGCATTGAAATTTCAAATTTTCACCAAATAGATTTTTTTTTTTTAAATAAACCTAGTAGTTCAGAAACTACATTCAATTTGCTACAAATTATATTCTTGCATATTTTTGAAATAATATAGATAACTTTGTATACACCTAAAAATGGTCATCATATTCAATTAATTAAATACAACCTATTTGATTAATACTTCAACTACATATAAATAAGGTCTTAATTTATTTATATTGTTCAATTTCCTTTTAATCCTCCAAAATAATATTCTTCTAAATAATTAAATAAATAAAATACCCTAAATGTGTTTATTTAATTAATCTTCCTTAATCCTGATTAAGAATTACAACACATGTCTACTACATTTTCTTGTGCCGCTTCATAAAGGTCACATGAAAATAAATAAAGCCTAATTATTAATTATAATTATCCTCACACACTTCCACCAATGAGAAAAGGCACATGGCTTTATTCCCCCAAACTTCCAACAAATTTGGAGCACATGGGTCTTTGTTTCACACACTTGGGAATCCCATACATTTGGCATGTTTCCAATTGGTCAAGGGATTCTCTCCACACACATGGCATGTTGTCCTTCGTCAAGGGGACAACATCTTGATTCCTTCCATCTCTATTGTCTATTATTTCTCCTTTGAATCTAGACTAGTGATAGGTGCCACTTCACAAAATGCTTGAGAAACCCTATAAATACACCCTCCTACCTTAGCATTTATCATCCACAATTTGAGAAAAGTCATTATGCAGGGTTTTCATAGGATCTTGGAGCTTTCATGGAGTCTTATAATTAATTTTCGTATCATGTGTTACTTTGCATGCTCATTTTAGATTAATTAATTGCTTCATAGTTGCATTTTATCATCCCAATTGCATCATAGTTGCATTTTAGGGTTTTTTTTATGTTTTATTTTGAGCATATGCATAATCATGGATAGTTCACTATATTTTCATATCATCTCACTCATCTCCACTTGTTCATCTATCATCAACATCATCTTTTGTTTATCATCATATTCATCATCAATTCCATCATCTCATTTCATTTAGAAGCATACCACTAATACTTCCAACACACATTCGAACATAGAAATCATCTTTGCTAGCATATTAAGCATCGAATCTTGTTTTCTAGGTAGTAATTTTAAAAACTATTATTCCCATAGAAATTTGAGGGCCAAATGATTTAATAAATCCCTACAAATACTGGACAATGATATGTATTTGAAAGATTTGATTGTATTATGAATAGAGTAGTTTTACTTGCTTCAAACTTTGAATGTAAACCATCTCATTAAGGTTTGTGTTGATGTTAGATCTCTCCACATTCGACACATGCACAAAATGGAGTCCACCATGGGGCCTTTTCCTCACTTGTTTCTAACTTTTTTGCAAATTTCGTGATCGCAGGTTCAAATTGGAGACTTGAGAGCCTTTTGCACCTATTTTGAGGCAATTTTGGGTAGTTTTTGGAGTTCTAGCACCTCTTATCTCTATTTTGGTGCCTCTTGCAAGTTGTTCTAAGACTGTTTCTACCTATTTTAGGACCATTCCGGGCCACTTTTAGAGTTTTGGTGCCTCTTGCACCTATTTTGGTGCCTCTTGATTGAGTTCTAGCACCTCTTGCAAGTTGTTTTGAAACCATTTTCACCTGTTTTGGGACCATTCTAGGCCATTTTTAGAGTTTTGGCACCTCTTGCAAGTTGTTTTGAGACCATTTTCACCTATTTTGAGACCATTATACACTATTTCTAGAGTTTTGGCACCTCTTGCACCTATTTTGGTGCCTCTTGCAAACTGTTTCAGGGAGCTCTAGCTTGTCTAACTCTATTTTTGAGCTTTCTATCTCTGTTTTGGTGCCTCTTGTCTCTATTTTGATGCCTCTTGTCTTTGTTTTGGTTCCTCTTACAATTTTTCACCAAATCAAAAACTCACATTTTTGGGTTGTGCATTTGCAGGTTTTCCCAGAATTCATTGTCAAAGACTCAAAACATAAACTACTACCATATTGCAGGGGTTGGATGTTATTGAATTGTTTCCTTTTGGTTAAGATAAGAATGTAGCTTAATTAAAAGGTTAACGAATATCATGTTTCCTTTTGGTTAAGTTAGGAACATAGCTTAATTAACGGGTTAATGAAAACCATGTCTTTTGTATGTGATGGATGGTAGGCATATTCTCTCCCCTTAACTGGGTGATTCAAAAAGCTATAATCATTCTTGTTTATGTGTGAGTGTAAGTAGAGTATCTGGCATGAGTTCTCTCTTTATTCATACGAAATAAAGATTGATCGAACTATGGTATACTTGCTTTTTTTTTCTTTATCCTAGAGGGCCTTCCTTGTGGGAAAAAGTAATTACCCAAGGGAATGAACCAACCGGTAACACACTAAAGCCAAGCAACTTCCAACCAGGATATAAATGTGGATACTTGAGGAAAGTTCAAGTATCATGTGGGTTGCTCCAATGACATGGATCAAAAGGGACTCTTGCCGCATGGGTCACTCCCTATGAATGAAATGTTTGAATTAAAACCCTTATTGTAGATTTTCCAAAATCCTTTATCTATTCTTTGGTGCAACAATGGTCATTGCCAAGGCATCCACATTCTTGCTATTTTTAGTAGAGGTGATTAGTTCACCATGGGAGTTTCATGGGGACTAGAAGCTTGGTTGGCCCAAAAAGAGAGTGCACTGTAAGGGGGAGCCCATGCAACCAAGATTCTGAATTCATATGCTAAAGATAGTGTGGTTGGGGTAAAACCCACATGGAATCTAAAAGAATACAGTCTTACACAACCTTAGGAGTGTATATTCTACTTGATGTGTCTTCAAAATGAAACTAAAAAAAACACCATAAAAAATGTTACTCTTTGAAAGTGAAAACCTTGATTCAGAACTACATTCATTAAGGTAGATAAGTCAGTAACTTAGGTCCATCCATCTTCAGAAAATTAGCCCTTTCAGTAGTGTTCAACCTTTCCTTAGGAAAAATAGAGTCAGAATATGTGGTTTACATGATGATTTCATGAAAGATCAAGATTAGAAAGCCAAAGATTAAATCTCTTAGTCCAAAAAAACATAAAAAATGTTTGTCTATGCTCTACAACTTTAGAGAAAGGTTAACCTTCAATTTTTACAAGAAATCTTGTAAGAACAATCTAGAGTTATACATGATGTACTGTGGTCAAAATCCAAGACTTTTCAAACATTTTGAGTACCTTAATTACACCTCTTGAATCAAAATTCCAAGTCTAAGATCATTCCTTAGATACCTTAAAAGTATAAACTTTTTAAAACCAACCTATACAAGTGGAACTTTCAAAACTAAACCTAGATCTAAACATCTCAAAGTGCCTAAATCATCAAAATCTATCATATCCTTAATTGTTAAACCTAGTTTCATCATCGGGATATTTCATCCTTTAATCACAAAACAACATTATACAATAAAATCATTTACTTAGTCCCATCAATAGAACTTGTCATTCTATTCGAATTAGTTCTAATCCTTGGAACTCCTCCAAACAAAGATCAAACTTTAGCTAGATTGTAACACTTGTATGACCATTTTAACAAGATCCCAACGTTGAAACTCAAAATAGTGAAATCCAAACCACAATGGCTAAAATAGATGAGGATCAATTGAATTCTTTAGCACATCAAATAAAAAATATTCAACAACAAATATGGGATATGCAAGGGGAAACAACCACATAAAGACATTTTCTGCCACACATCTATTCTTATCCATCTAACAGAAATATGGACATGACACCTTCTCCACCAACAACTACATCATCCAAGTTCAATTTCTTTGAATTTTTGAAAAAGTTAAATGAGAAGCCCAAATCTCAGTCCTCAAACACAAATGATATTGAACAATCTTACCATGTCATGCATCTATCATCATCTCCCATAAGCCAAAATAAATCTCAGGATTCTTTCACCCAAGTCAATGATTCCATCCAACCACCTTCTTCTATCATATCTTTTATAACCAATGATTCATGTTAATCTCTCAGTCCAAACCATGCTATCATAGACTCCTCTACACCTCAAGATCAAAACATTCTTTCCACTTCATCCAATTATATAGAAAATCCACAAGTTCTTCCAATCTTTGACCAAGACCACATTTCTCAAGAATTATATGATGATCCCCTCCTTTCACTTTTCATCCACAAGGATTCCCTTCCATCTCAAGAGAAAAGTATCCTTCCAAGACCTCCTTCGACTCCATCTAATGAATCCATACCATCTCAAGATTACATTGCATCCCATGAGCATGATAATTCTTCCATCCTATCTAATGATGTTCTATCACCTGATGATCAAGATATGCTTCCATCTGAGGATATCCCTTCATTCTGGAATGAGGATGTTCATCCTTCTCAAGATCAAGATATGCCTTCCATACCACCACATGATGATTCCACACCAAATGAAGAGCAAGCCACTTCATCTTCTACACCTCGTGATCCTCTTCCAAGTCAACATCAAAGTACCCCATCATCCCCATGTCAAGATCCTATCACACCTATGCAAGCTATCCATGAACCCCACACCTCCAAATTCAAATCCTTTGCCTTCATCCACTCCAGTTTACTTCCAACACCTATCCTTTCATCCATATCATATCCTCCCCAAAATGGACTTGCATCTTGTTTCACAAACAACACATATCCCATTGGTAAATGAATGTGTCAAAGTATGAACTACAAAGGAAAAGGATTAGGCCTTCATGAAAAAGGTATCCTAGAACCCCTTTTTTCTCAAGAAAATCCATATTACCATGGCCTTGGTTATACACCTAAGTTTCCTAGTCCATCAAACCTACCATCTATCTTAGGTCCTCATCCTAATCCACCAAACCTTCCATCTATCCTGGGTCCTCATCCTATTTCATCAAACCTTTCCTTTATCCTAGGTCCATATCCTATTCCTCAAGAACAACAAAGGAACACATCCTTGATTCCCTTTCAAAATTCTACCACCAACAACTCATCCATGATACCTCCATACCATTCATCTCCATCCATCTCTCCTATTTATCTTGGAAGAAATTTGGGTGCCAAATGTCAAAAGCTTCCATATCAAAATTCACATGTATCAAAGAATCAACATGTCTCCTCGAAGAGGCATGCAAAAATAAAAGAAAATTTGATCCAAAATCAAAGGAAAAATAAAAAAGGCCACAAAGGCTCATCAAAGCAAAAAGAAAAATTTCCAAGACCACAAAGTTCTGTAAATCAACGATAAAAATTTCAAAGGCCATAATGGCCCACAAATCAAATATCAAAGTCAAAAATCATGTGGATTCCAAAAAGACTCATAGAAGCAATGAAATCTAAATCGACACCCAAATATGCTAATCCAAAAGCTTCCTCCAATATTCCATATAAAATCCTATCACCTTCCAAATCCATTTTTCCTCCATCCCTTCATCACCCTTCAAGGTGTGTGCCAATGTCAATCTTTCCATCCTTTCCCTTTATCCATCAACAAACCTTTCAACCTCCTATCCATTATCCCATCATACCCTAAATCTGCCAACATTTAGAAGTCTAATTTCCCATTGCCATGGTTTATTAGAGCATGTATTCAAGAGATATTTGGTTGTGAAACTTGATGCTTAAGTCCTTCCTCCATCTCCCTATCATCCATATCCTATTTTCCATATTCCTATTGCACTCTACACTTAGGGACAAGTTTTGTCCATCTTATCATTTATGGTCATTATCCCTTTTATGCTCATTCCTTACTTTTCCAGCTTTGATCTTGACAAAGTTAAGGATCTTCTTGAACATCATGTATCTTATCCTATATGCATTATCCATATCCTCCATACCATATCCTTTGCCTTATCCATATCCCATCATTCTTTCTAAATACATCCTTTCTTCCTTTCCTTGGTCTTGATGAAGAATGGGGGAAAAATATTGGGGCCTTGTGTATGTATCTTATCTAGTTGATCTTGATCATCCCATTCATTATCATTATCCTTTCTTTCTTCCATTCCATCTCTACTAGGTTATCAAAACTCATGTAATCATGTCCCTTTGCAACCTTGAATGTTATCATGCAAATCATATTTGAGCCTAGTTGTAAAACATTATCCAATCCTCATATCTTTTATCAATCAATCATCAAAAATCACCAATCTTATCATGCTTAGAGGAAATCAGTGATCCTAAGTACTTATCATCACCATGCCTTATGGAATCAATCATTCCTGGCATCTTAATCAATCAACCATTGTCATCTTTTGAAAAAAGATATGTTGCTTGTGTGACATGTTTTGTGGTGAATCTTTCATTTTGATCTATCATTTATCCATGGTTGCATTATCTCTATTATGGGGCATATTGTTCCTTCAATTAGTCATATTGTATCATTCACCCATCTATCTTGGGCTACGTGACTTTCTCTACATCATTCATCCATCATTTCTTCCATCTCTGCATTTGTCACACTTCCATGTTCGCATCATAACTTGATCCAATGTTTGTATCATGGTCTCCCCTAGTATTACTCAACCCATTCTAAAAATCATTTTGTCTTATCATATCACACTAGGGACATGTCCTGCATTCAATTGGATTCTTGTATATTCTCAAGGTCAAAAAATAGAAAATCCAAAAACATTCAAAACATATCAAAATCTGAAAACATTCAAAATAGATCAAAATCCAAAAACATTCAAAATAGATCAAAATCCAAAACATTCAAAATAGATCAAAATCCAAAAACATCCAAAACACAATCAAAATCCCAAAAACATTCAAAACATATCAAAATCCAAAAACAGGTCAAAAGGTCAAAAAATCAAAAACATGTTCATTAGTCGAATTATGTCATCTCTAAGCTTTGAACATATGCAATGGTGATCTTTGATTATCCCCCTAGATGTTTAGTTTAGTCTTTTAGGTGTCTATTATGTTCATATTTTCATCTTGTAAATCTTGGTCTGGTCGTCAGTCGAACTACATGGTCTCTGCATGTATAACCTAGGCAAGGCTAATTTGTTGATCAGCCCCCAAGGCCCCTAGGATAGATCTTTAGGTTAGGTCTTGGTCATCATGGTCGTGTCTCACCCTGGACTAGGGGAAAAATCCTGCACTCAATAGGGGCAAATAAACTTTGAGCTTGAACCAACAGGGAAATAGTCATCAAACTAACATTACAAACACAAACTTCAAATGGATGGTGATCTTTATGAATTAAGGGTTTATCATGTTAAAAAAAAAAGTTCAAATTGTTCTACTTTGATTTTTGTTATCATATCTCTCAATTCCTCGATGATGTATCGAACTAGAGGAGTAAGGAACGAGTATGATTTTTCTTTGGCTGTTGTCTATGAGTTTATCATTATTACTATGCAAGTTTTTGTGAGACATGCACTACAAAGTATCACTGATGACTTTCTAAATTTGCATAGGAAAAATATTAACTCTTGTTTGTTTATGCAAGTAATGCTCAGGTAATCTCAATTTAATTGTACTTAGATGCTTGTGTTAACTTGCAATTTTAAAACATCATGAAAGTAGTACTCAAGTCATCTTGGTCCAAAATACTCCATTGATGCTTGTACTCACTTTCAACATTTTAAAGGCCCAATGATGATAAAAAGCATGAAAATTTGGTTAATACGAATGACAACTTTTGAATACGAGATTTTCATAGTTAAGTTAGATTGCATCCATGTTAGCTTGCACTTGTATCTATAAGGTTTCCAAAGCTAGAACAATTTCACAATGAGGTTATCTCTCTTATCAATGGATTGAGTACACTTGACATTAAAAAAAAACATGTCATTTTCATATAGTTATAACATCATTCATCCATTCATGCATCACATTATAATATTTGCACCAAAAAACACAAAAACAAATGCATCACATCTCATTTTCATAATCAAAATCATTTCATATAGTGTCATTAGGGAATTGGTCACTAATCTTAAATGAGTGAGTCTCTTCTGATTTCCAAAAGAATTGGGAAATATGCCAGGTTTTCTGAAGCTTAACTTAATTAATGATCAACTGACCACAAACTTCCCACAACTCTTGGAAGTTGGACAGATTCACTCATTTAAGTTTAAGACCCTAAAAAAAATCATCTACATAATCATTTGCATAACATGATTCATCATTACAAAAACATCTTACATCATTTGTATAATCAAATCCATCATCCATAAAGCATATCAAATCATCGACCATGCATTATCATATCATCATTGTATCCATCACATATCATAACATCAGAATCATCATTATAACATGGAAATCAAATGCATCCATCATAATCATCATGATCATCATCATATGAAATCATAGACACATATATCAATCATCATCATCATCGTTGCATATCATATATATATATCAAAATAATGTCAAGTGTACAAGGATATCCAAATATTGAGAGGTACATCATAAAAAATGGCAGAAATCATAATGTCTCAATTGAATCAGTGTATGCATTAGGTTTCATTACATCATCAAGTCTCGGTACATTAATCAATCCTATATTGGGGCATACCAATCAATCAGAGAAGTCAAACCACATTGTCTAATCAAATCTAAATCTGCCTGCACGAGATGCAAAAATCCTCCTATGATCATAACATATCGCAAATCAGCAATCTTATCAATCAATTCAACTTCTCCTATCATGAGGTTCATCAATCAAATCAACCTCACCTATCATGAGGTTCATCAATCAACCAATGCAACCTCTCCTATCATGAGGTTCATCAATCAAATCAACCTCACCTATCATGAGGTTCATCAATCAAATCAACCTCACCTATCATGAGGTTCATCAATCAATTCAACCTCTCCTATCATGAGGTTCATCAATCAATGCACCTAACCTATCATGAGGTCAATGAATCAGACTATCATTGATCCTCGCCTACCATGAGGTCAATCATCAATTTATCATTCAACCTCTCCTATCATGAGGTTCATCAATCAATTCAACCTTGCCTATCATGAGGTTCATGAATAAATGCATGTCACCTATCATGAGGTCAATCAATCAAACTATCATTCATCCTCACCTATCATGAGGTCAATCGTCAATCTATCATTGATCCTTTCCTATCATGAGGTTTAATCAATCCAACCTCACCTATCATGAGGTTTATCAAATCAATCAACCTTTAATTGATCCTCGCCTATCATGAGGTCAATTATCATCATCTTATCATTGCATCTCACCTATCATGAGATTAATGGACATCTAATCTATCAACATCATCAATCATCATCAAAGAAACTGGATAAACGTGATCATCAAACATCAAACAAAAGGAGGCAACATAAGGCATCAATTAATTAATCAATCAATCTAGCAAGCTCAATCAAATTTTGAGAGATAAATTGTCTCTGACACCAAACTATCATTGAATCCACTTTGGATCATCATCAAATAATTGCAACACCATCACATCATTCCAACATTTCATTTCACATACAAAAATTCAATGATTTATCTCTCAAGGGGGCATCTATCTATCAATACCTGAAATTCAAAAGTCTGGGGCATTGTTTGGGGTATCAAAATCTTGCATCATCTGGGGCATCGAAATCTTTTCTGAGCATCGACATCAAAATTTTCTTTGAAGCAACGTGTAAACACATTACTTCAAAGAGGGGAAAAATGTATACACCTAAAAATGGTCATCATATTCAATTAATTAAATACAACCTATTTGATTAATACTTTAACTACATATAAATAAGCTCTTACATTATTTATATTGTTCACTTTCCTTTTAATTCTCCAAAATCATATTCTTTTAAATAATTAAATAAACAAAATACCCTAAACGTGTTTAGTTAATTAATTTTCCCTAATCCTGATTAAGAATTAGAGCACATGTCTACTACATTTTCTTCTGCCACCTCATAAAGGTCACATGAAAATAAATAAAGCCTAATTATTAATTAGAACTATCCTCACACACTTCCACCAATGAGAAAAGGCACATAGCTTTATTCCCCCACACTTCCAACAAATTTGGAGCACATGGGTCTTTGTTTCACACACTTGGGAATCCCATACATTTGGTATGTTTCCAATTGGTCAAGGGATTCTCTCCACACACATGGCATGTTGTCCTTGGTCAAGGGGAAAACATCCTAATTCCTTCCATCTCTACCATCTATTATTTCTCCTTTGAATCTAGACCGTTGATAGGTGCCACCTCACAAAATGCTTTAGAAACCCTATAAATACACCCTCTTGCCTTAGCATTTAACATCCACAATTTGAGCAAAGTCATTATGCAAGTTTTTCATAGGAGCTTGGAGCTTTCATGTAGTCTTATAATTAGTTTTCATATCATGTGTTACTTTGCATTCTCATTTTAGATTACTTAATTTTTTCATAGTTGCATTTTATCATCCCCATTGCATCATAGTTGCATTTTAGGGTAGTTTGTTTTATGTTTGCATTTGATCATATGCATAATCATGGATAGTTCACTATAGTTTCATATCATCTCACTCAACTCCACTTTTTCATCTATCATCAACATCATCTTTCATTTATCATCATATTCATCATTAATTCCTTCATCTCGTTTCATTTAGAAGCATACCACTAATCCTTCCAGTACACATTTGCACATAGAAATCATCTTAACTTACATATTAAGCATCAAATCTCATTTTCTAGCTAGTCATTTTAACAACCATTGTTCCCATAGAAATCTGAGGGCCAAATGGCTTAATAAATCCCTAGAAATAGAGGACAATGATATGTGTTTGAAATATTTGATTTTATTAAGAATAGAGTAGTTTTACTTGCTTCAAAATTTGAATGTAAACTGTCTCATCAAGGTTTGTGTTGACGTTAGATCTCTCCACATTTGACCCATGCAAAAAATTATTCAAATTTTTATGTCAAGTTGCCTACTAACTCTGATTTTTCTAAATTTTTTGCCACTTAAGGGCCTTATTTTTCCATGATGTTCCTACATATACCCTAGTAATAGAGCCTAATTATCTTCCTGATTTAGAGGTTTTTGCTTCACTTTTGTATGGATGTTAATTCTTCATAGGGTGTGTGGGGGATTTCTCCTCCCTCTTTTTCACCTCTTGAATAATACTATGTCCTCATATTTGAAATGAGAGGCTTCCTGATGGTTTTGAATAGTTATAACTACCCTTAAAAAACTACAAGGTGATAGGGGGCTACTAGTTACTAAAAATTTACTAAAAATGGGAAATTATAATATCCTCCAAAAATTGTAATCTTCTTATAACTCCTAGAGGTTTGAAACCATTCTGAAAAGTACTAAAACTATATAGATGAAATATAAATTAAAGTATAAGGAAGTGAATTTTCATATGTAAATGTAATTTTTCTACTTAAATGTTTATTTCATGTATATAGATTTAGGAAGAGGGAGAGTGTGAGCTATATAAGGTGTTAAAGAGACATGGTAAGAGAAAGAGAGATATTTTTTTCTTCAAAATGTGAGTGCATCACTCATGTTATTGATCAATAGTGATCAAACCTAGGCTTGGTCCATACCAATCCATTACTTGCTTGCATTTTATCTTGTATGGGATAAAAAAGTGATGTGCCCAATTTTTGGTCCCCCATTTTTTGCACTTACCCTAGATGTTGGCATAAGATTTGGATATTTGCATTGGCGTGTTGGATTTTCTAATTTCAAGATGAAATTAGGTTTTAGAGATGCAAATTTAAATTTTCCATATTGTTTCTTTACTTCTCTTTGCTTTTAGATCCACATCACTATTTGGCTTCCCTTCTTATTGGAGGTCCCATCTTTCCCTTTGGAGTGATTTAGATTTTTGAATTAATTTTTATTTGATATTTCATTGCAATGCTTTGTGGCACAGTGATTTTTGCATACTTGTGGGCTCTTTTCTTCATATATTGGTGTACCTAAATCACTTCGAAAGTCTTTTTTATGATCACATGGAGAAATATTATCTTGGATTTCCATGAATTTCATTATTACTTCACGATGCTTGAATAAGTCAAACGATGTGCAATTTTATTGGTCCCAATTGGTGAAACTAGGTGATGAAAGACTAATATTGGTAATGTGGATGGTGGAAAAAATAACTTTTTCCTATTGATGGGAGGAAATTATCTATATCTTAAAATAATTTTCCTTAGAATTTGTGATAGTGTCACTAAAATATTTATCTTTTTATCATGATACTTGTAGCCATCTTCCTTATATCCTTGATTTGTTTTAACAAATATGGGCCACAAGATTATTTTCTCATGAAGGCCTCATTTGTTTCCTTTGTTGTTAAAATTTAATAGATTTTAGTTGAAATATGATATTTCTTTGTTTTTCAAACATGAAGTAAGGCCATCTTGAGATAGCAAAGAAGTATTAGAGCTTCCAAATTATTTTTATATAATAGGATATGATTTGATAAATATGGTTGGACCATGGTGATACTCTTATTTATCATAATTTATAATTATTGTATCTTGATTTATTATTGTTTTGAAAGAGGAAAAAATAGGTTATGTTTTTTTTTCTCATATCAATAACATAATCTTGATTGATTATGTTATTGATATGATCATTTTTCCTTTCACATCCTAACACTAAATATAATCAACACCATTTTTAAACTGATTACCAATATGCTTTGTATGATTGTATCATTTTACCATGTGTTTAAGGGGATTCAGTGTCTCCTCATAAGAAGGAGAGGTTTTTAGATAAATTTGGATTTCTTATTCTCGAGATAATATTGTTCATGATAGATAAATTTATCTTGGATTATTTAATATTATTTTGTTGGCATAATTTTTTATCATTGTTTAGAACAAGCAATTGACATAACCTTAATTTATTTATCAACAAGAGGGAATAATTTACTTTCATTCAATCTCCCCTTTAATATACTTCCTTAATAATATGATTTATCTAGTGGTATGTCTTTGGGCCTTATGATGTATATGAATTTTTTATTTTATGTAATTTATGGATCTTAGAAAAATATCCATTTTCCTTCCCACATAGGTTAAGTTGAAAGCATGACTGATTTAAAGGGATCTTATAAATATTTAATGGACTTTATGATGACAATTTTATTAGTAATTCTAAAATTTGGGATATAGGGATCTAGGGTCTAAATCACACTTTATCCTACATTACATTGGAAGGAACCAAAATTGATCATATAAACCCACTTGGCTACTATCCTCAATGAAAGAGCTAAAATGGTGGATTAGGGTTTTGGTTATTTCTTTGGGGGAAATAGAGATTTTATTTTGATTAAGGAATATTTTGATTTGATGAAGAAAATGTATGTCTAGCTCAAATATGAATCCATTAGAAACTAATATAAATATAAAAAATTCTAGAACTAAAAGATAAAAATTGACAACAAAAAATCATAGTGCAAAGATAGAGGAACCTGACATAGAAATTAGGGTTCAAGTTTCTTGGATAGGGGCACTACAACCATATTCATAAGAATGTAGAGCTTAGGAATTATTTAATAGATATCAAATGGTTGCACCCTGTAGGTTCATCCTTTCTATACTCAGCTTTCAAACTTCATATATTGATGACTAATTCCACTTTCCCTAATTCATTGAATTACGGAGCTTGAATGCTCGATCTTGTAATTAGGTCTTTAATATTATCCCAAATCCCCTTCAAATGTGTCATATGCATACAAGAGAGAGGAGAAATGGTTGTTTTGTATAGGGGCTTTCCTAAATCAGACCTTGTTTTTTTTTGCCTCCATAATGGATATGATGGTGCAAGTAGTGTTTTCCCTTGGTCGAGTAGAGCCAAAATGGATAAAAGGAATGATAAATTGAAAATTTCTACAACTTAGCACTCATTTTATTTCCTCTATGGACTAAAGTTATTGTACTCATCTCATTCAAGGATAATTTTTTTCTTGATTAAAATTATTGAAAGTGTTAGTATTCACAAAAAAATAAAGAGAAAATATGCATAAAAACACATATGGGTAAGTGCACCAAGATGGTTCCCAAAAAGGGGGCTTAAGTGGCCACTTTTTTTCTAAAATAAGGAAATGTTGACCTTGGACATGAAATTGACAATAGTTACACTCAAAATTTTGAGATGGAACAAAAACAAGGATCGAAGTGCTCCGAGTCTACTTTCTAAACTACTAATTTATTTTGAAAATGGTTGAGATTAAGGGGTTCAAAAGAGGGATGTACAGAAATTGGTGTTGTTTTTGTCAGAAAACATAACATAGCAGCTCTTGTACGACCTAAGCATGGTGAACTTTTTTGTAGTATTTTTAAAATCACTATGGTTAGAAGTTAGCTAACAAAATCTAGTTGATGCACAATTTTTCTAATAATTTTTTAATGAATATTGGATTTTTTACTAATTTTCTAAGTGGCCACTTTCTGAAAAGTAGAATTTTGGCCGTGCTCCCCTACAAATTTTGGAAAATAATTGATTTTTTTTTTCTTTTCAAATTTTTTTAGAATGCAGTCTAGTTTCTAAAAATGCAATTTATTTGAAATTTTGATGAATGGTTAATTTATAACAAAAAATACACCAAACACTACTTTTGGCAAAAACAAACATACAAATAAAAGAAATTATGGATGAAAGGCTTAACATTGTCAAAAGTGAAAAAAAATACATCGTTGGATAGCTAAGAGAGAACCTAACATTACCCATGTTTTCTATTTTTTCGATATTGAACTAGATGCAATCTTGATGGTGAGCATAGACCCGATTATGTGAAAAATTATAGAATTTGCAAAAACACGTCTCTAGCCTTGTTGGGAATGCCCTCCAAGCCTTTGGGTTGGTATTCCAAGGCAAATACTTTCACTTTTTTTTTTTTAATGTGAAATAATGCGAGCGCATTTTTTAAAAAAAATTCAAAAGTGGCTAGAAAATTTGTACCCAACTTCATGCACCCACCCATATGAACTCGGTGGATTGCAAAAAAAAACTTCATTAATAATAATGGTGTTAAAAATATGTTAATTATACTCTTTATTTCCTTTTAAGATTCCCAATTATATTTCTAAAATTGTTAGGATCTCAAATGGTGAAAGAGAATTATATTTATATGCAATAATTTATTTTCTCAAAAAAATTAATTATTATAAACTGACAAATGAAATTAGATTTTTCAATGTTAAAATGATAGCAATGACATTTAAAATGGCTCCAAAATAGGCTGGAAAAGGGGGGTGGTGTCCTAATCTAGACCTATTTTGGGGCTTATTATGTTGTTCAACAAATATTAAATGATAATTTTTCCAATTGTATTCTGATTTCCAAAAAATGACCACGAAAAGGGTAAGTTATGAGCATAATTAGGTCCAAGAACATAGGGGGAGCCAAGCCTAGTAAAAATTTTCACAGGTGGCAATTTTTGATGCTACAAATCTATTCAAATATGAATCAAATTCATTATTAAATCCTAATGTAATCTAGGCTTAATATATACAATGAAAACATATATATCAAGAATCATTCGTACACCATTACACTTGTATTTCACTTGTGAAAAAATCATTCATCAATAGATTAAATAAATAAACCCAAGGAGGAACTCTTATTTTGTTAATAAAAAATACTCCATCATGGCCAAGTGGTATGTTTCCCAATCCAATTTATCTCCAATATATCCTTCCTATCTCTAGTATAGATTGGAAACATAGGAAAGAATTTATGCAAACATATAATTAGTTAATTAATAGAAATATGCAGAAAAAACATAGAAATAATGTGTATAACTTACAATGTACTATGAGAAGATATTTTACCTAAGTGTCCATGAGAATAAGGTGATTGAAATTAAGGGCATATGTCTCCACTCTAAAGAGAACATCTCCATTAGAATCTAGGATTATGAATCCTTTGCCAAAACTTATAAAATTTGATAAAGAGAAATAGATATTTTCATAATCAAATCAAATATAAGACGCCATTTTCTATAAAGTGAAACATAAAATCACATGATTAATTTGATACAAAATAAAATCATGTAATTTATCCTCAAGAGCCATAAAAATCTATTAGTTGTTTCTACCAAATTTTCTCAAGAAAATAAAAAAATGTTCAATAACCATTTTGAGCACACATAATCTTTTAAAAATAGAATAATTACCACAAAAAAATCCATATGTGATATCCTTGTAGTTTATCTATTGTTTAATGATTAAATGAATATGATATATGATTATATGATCTCTCTTTGATTCTCGAATTTAGTAAAAAAAATCATATGTTATCTACTTGTAATTTTTCACTATGTAATGATTGGAAAAATAGGTTATATGGTTAAGAGAATTTAATCACTCTTTTAAATATATGAAGAAATGATAGTTGTAGGATGCTTTTAGTATATATTCCTACACATTTCTAACATGATAAAATAGAATGAAATATCATACTACATGTTTATACATTTGATAACATATTTTTCAAGGAAAGATAGGGCTAGATCTTTTTTCTTTAATCTTTTTTTATCCAAATACATTTAAGAAAAACACATAGGATCAAGTGATCATGAATTCATCAAAAAAATTCCTATGAAATAAAATCTTAAATACAAGATTTATAAAAGTTGCATAAAAATTTACACTCATTCAAATGGTTTTATTTCATTTATTAGACATTTCTTGTAAATATGGTGGTCATGAATGATTTTATAAATTATCATATTCTTTCCTAGAGTACAAACACTAATATTTTTTAATCTCATCCAATAACTCAAAATTAACAATCACACTTAATTTATAAATGTACTCATTTTTGATAAAATGTGTGGACAAATATTTTGGCACCCATGATTCTCTAACTCTTCTATGGTTTTTCACCTAAAAGGAGAGAGTGGTGCAGGTGCACCCTAGCATGAATAGGCCTCCATGAGGCAACTTTAAGTTTGATTTAAAATTGATGTCACAATGTTGTAAATAAGGCCTAAAAGGTCATATTGAGTTTGTTTTAGGTCATTTTTAGGCATTTGGGGTCATTAGAAATTAAAAGTTAAAAGTTGCACAATTTGACAAAATGTTGTCAATACAAAATTGCAAAAAATGCAACATATTGAAAGAAGGTGGAAGATCAAAGGTCAAAGTAGTTAAAGAGACAGTTTTAGTCATTTTTTTTTATTGTTTAAAGTATTTCTTAACCTCATTTTCCTCAAGGAAGGTTGGGAGTTGATGTAGGAAGAAGAATATCAATGAAAAATATTGTTTTTCTATAATTTTCTTGTATTTTTAGAGATCTAGGCCATTGTACGGCCACATTTTGTGTGATTTTCCTCTCCTCCTCCATTGTACCTGGTAGACCTATGAATATAGTTTAATTTCCAATTTATTTCACTTAAATCCATTGAATATGGTGAAAGTTATGCACAAAATTCTACATGTAGGTAAAACCCTGATTTAGGGTTGGCAGTGTGCACTTTAAATTGCATTTCTCAAGTTTCTACCATCAAAATCCCCTAAAAGTTGGTTAGTAAAGAGTTTGAAGTGTATTTTAAGATATTTCAAATTTGTAGAAGTGAAAGAATGAGGTTTTGGTAAATTTTAAGGATTCCCTAGGACTATTTTTTTTGTATAAAATCTGGAAATGCACTGTGTACAATCAATAATTTGAGTTTTTAATGATGTATATGGTAATCCTTTTCATAAAGGTTGTTTTGAAAGGGTTTTTGGAAGTGTTGAGATCTCTTTTTTTTGCTAGGAATTGGTAAAATTTCAAGTTTTGTGTTGAAATTAAGTGACTGTCATGTCATGACAGTGATGTAGTAGTCCTAATTTACAGTCAAGAATGGAGGTTTAGGATACATGTTTGATGAATCATCATGAAGTAAGTTTGTACAATGATTTCTTCATGTTATATAGAGATATTTATACATGTTTGAAGCATTATTAAGTGGAAATAGGCTTGGAAATGAGAAGTTGCTTATTGATAGTGCTTAAAAGGGTCTAGTTTGTTGATTAGGAGAGTCTGTGTTGAGAAGTTTACATATTGGAAATGTCAAGATTGGGAATTGGGTTTAACCAATTAAATTGATGATGTTTAAAGTGTTTGAGTAGTATTTAATGTATTTCATGCTTTTATCTCAGTTTGGTGCCTTGAGAACAAGATTTGTGAAGAAGGACAAAGTCCTAGTTACAAGGACATGAAAGATTTTGTTGAATTTTGTTGAGTTAAGATTGAAAGAGTGTTTTCCTTCCTCTAGCACTACATCAAAGAGGTAGGCCAAAATGGGAAATTTCCCTACTCAAAACTAATTTAGGTATGAATGAAATGTTCCTAAATGCAATACACTGATAAAAGATATTGATTATTAATGCAAAACTAATGAAGTATAAAATGTTTGAAAACACAATGTTGTATACAAAATGACCTAAGAATGCAAACAAACAATAATAGAAATGAAATAAAATAGAGAGGTGCACCTAGAAACTATAATGTGATGTAGAGACACTCTGGAATCGTACAATTTTTTTTGTTGAAGCCAACTGGAACACTTATGCCAAGCTAGGCAACTTAGCCCCATTTCAGGGAGATTCTATCAGAACAGGTTTCAGCCAAAAGGGTATCCAAAAATATAGAAAAAAAATTTCAGGCTTGGTAGTGGGACTAATTCACCACTAATGGCGACTTAGTCCACCTTCAACTTTTGGAGATTTTCGAACAAGAATCTATAGCTCTCAGTCTATACTTATGTTCTTGATTGGTGTCCGGATCTGGTTCTATAGAAATTAGGCTATAAGTGATCTCCAAGCTTCTCTTAGGGCTTTGTTGATTTGAATGAATTTGATGAAATGATGACACCATTTAACACCTTTCTCTTTGAAAAATTTGTATACAAGACCTACAAAACACACATGCAAAGAGGGGGAAAAAGGGTTAAGGGTTAGTGAATAGGGGTTTGCCTTGGTCAAACCCCGATTTGCTAATCAAACCCTTGAAAATGAAATGAAATAGAATAGAATGATGAATGAACAAAATGCAATACTACAACTCACCAAACCCTTGATGTAGAAATCTTAAGATATGCAGGTAGATGCTCCAATGAAGACTTGATAATGCCTAGAATGCTTGAGAATGATTAATGAGTGAATGAATGTATGTATTCTAATGTATGAATAAATTGGTGGTGAAAATGAGAGGAAGACCCTTTATTTATACTTGATTTGAAAAAATTTCCTGAAAATAATACATCACAGGCCGACCTCAAGGTTAAGAGAATAATATTTCTCCAGAAATTTAAAATAATTTTTATTTTTGTGCCTAGTGGGACTAAGTTGCCCTAGGTGGTGACTTGGTCCCACAAGGGAAATTTTAATGGGTTTTAGAAATCAAAGTGTATCTAATGATTTTTAATAGGATTATTCTCTAAAACACACTTAAGTGGGGCCAAAAAGTGCATTAAGGGTCATTTAAACATAAGAAAGGGTCAAATTATTGGTTACAAGCCTAGAAAAGTGTGAAAGTTTGTTACAACTCTTTACAACACTTTAAAATAAGGCTTGGTAAGTGATAAAAAGAGGTTATTTATGTGAATTATATTAAATTTCCTAGAAAAGTGTGAAAGTGGGTTACAACACGAACCATATATTTTTGGGTGTGAGGCTTATAGACTACTCTTGCACTCTTAGGATGTTTCACCTAAAAGGAGAGAGATAAACCTCACAAAAAATCAATGTGGTTCACTCAAATTAATATGTGTATGATGTTATTAAGGCTAAATGAGATGATCCAAATGCAACAAAGCTAAGTAATTGACTGATTATGAATGCAAAACCTAAGAAATAATTTATGTTTGAAAACACAATGTGATATGCAAGCATGAACTAAAGTATGAACAAATACAAAACAAAAAAGAAGAAGGATAAATAAAAGTGCACTTGGGCAGAGAATGAAGAATCTGGAGTGTCTTGAATGTTGACAGAGATCATTGAAAATCACCAGTGGGACTCATTCGCCACTGATGGCGAATTAGTCCTGCTTATGACGAAAAATTCTAGAAACAGGTTTGTAAGTGTCAGGATCTAGAATCTAAAAAAATATAGTTTTCTAGCCTTAAGGTGGAACTCATTCACCACTTATGGTGAATTATTCCTCTCCCAAAATTCTGTGAAATCAAGGAATAATTCTGTAGCACCAAATCTAAGGTTGTCTGCTTGTTACGTTGACGAAATTAAATCTACAAAAAATAGACTATAGGTTGTCTCCAAGCTTGAAACATGTTGTAGTTGACTTGAAACACTTTTTTGACTTGTTGAACACCTTTCAACACCTAATTTCTTGATAAATATACATACACAATTCTACAAATACACATGTAAAAGTGGAAAAATGGTTAAGGAATAGGTTATAGGGATTTTCCTTGGTCAAATCCCACTTTGGTAATCAAACCCTTAATGAATAAATTAAATGAAATGAACAAGGAAAGATGAATAAAAAACATGTAAATGTCCTAAAATCACCAACCTTGTTGAAGAAATCTAAAGATATATCAATGGTTGCTCCAAGATACTTGATTAATGCTTGATAGAATGATGCAAATTGCTTAAATGCTTCAATGAATGAGTGAATTAGTGAACTTGATGGGTTGAGGTTAAAATGGATGTAAAAACACTTATTTATACACACTTGTGCCTTAGTAACCCGAAGATACCTCATCACAAGCTAACACAAGGTGATTTTAAATAAAAACCTGAAAGAAAATGTGAAATATTTTGAATTTTGAGCCAAGAGGAAATCATTCGCCACCCATGGAGAATGGGTCCCACCTTGGACTTGAAAGTGGGTGTTAGGAATTATCTTTCATTTAATGTTTTTTGTTAGGTTTACATTCAAAAACACACTTAATTAAGAATTATAAGGGCATAAAGGGGTCAAATAAAGAATAAGAAAGGTGCAAATAGTGATAACAAGCCTAGAAAAGCATGAAATCTTGTTACAAGACTTTACAACACTTCAAAATAGTACTTGATAAGTGATGAAAGGGTGATTTTTAGGTGAATTGTAATGAATAGATTCTACAAAAGTGTAGAAATGTTTTACAAAACCTCACAACACCTTCACAAGATGCCATAATTTGAATTTTAAGGACCTAATGCAAATGTTCAAGTCATAGTACAACATTAAATCAAAGCAAGATGGACCAAGAATCGTGAAGAAAGAGCTAAAAAGGCCATGAAAATTTCAAGGGGCTATTTTTCTATGGAACATTTATCCCCTAGTTTAGTAAGAGGATAAACTTGCTTCAAACTCATACTAAAGTAGCCATGCATATCTAAAGTAGCCATGCATATCGAGAAGGGGGTCCTAATGCACTTATGTTAGAAAAATGAAATGACAACAATCAAGAGGGATGATCAAGGCCCGAGGATGAAGATCCCATGGAAAAATAAACATAAGAAAAAAGAAACACAAGTGAGAAGGGAGAATTAGATTAATATTTTATCGCCTGTCCAACTAGGTGTTAATTATATCTAGGTTGTTTGTGAGAAAAAGAGAATGCATACATACTCTAGGGCGACATAACTCATGGTGGTCTGCCAGGTGAGAAAACCCAAAAAGTTAAGATACATATGCTAGTTGGTATGGACTCACAAACATAAAGGTGGCTATGGGGCAAGTCATGCCATTGAATGGGCTTCTTGCTCAACCATATCAAAGTTATCCTCCTAATAACTTTAACAAGGTTCCACAACGGAAAATTTTGGTTCATGCTTCATGAGATAGGAAAAGCTTCGTATGCTTGGAACTCATGAACAAAGAGCAAGGTACCATAGGCATATTGGAAAAACAAGGATAGACAAGGGTATGTGCAGGATCATGATGGGCCAAAAAGTGGCAATATGTAAATGATATGATGGCACATGCGGCTGATGACGTGTTTTACCCAAAATTGATTAAACGAAAAGGGTTTTTAAAGGATATTATCAGCTTTCCACCAATATAAATGATTTTTTACTTTGAATTTAATAAATAATTATTATTCATTTTCTATTTAAATTATGACTAAATTCTAGATTGATAGGATGATTGAAAAATATCTATAGCTTTCAATAGGTATCACATTTTTTGAATTTGAGACATGTGTCACATTCTATGCTTTGCATACTATATGATTAAAAAAAAATGAATTTCATGAAGTTTTGACCAAGTTAAGGTGGTCAGACATACGAGTTTTTTATATTTTTAAAATTTGTAATAAAAAATTCATAATTAATTATTTACTTGGAAAAAAATTATAGAAAAATATGCATCACATCGGGACATGAGTCATCTACTTATATATAAAACCTTATAAAAAAATATTATCATTTTATTGTGGTAGGGTGGTCAGATAGACACCTACT
Source organism: Sequoia sempervirens (assembly GCA_007258455.2). Taxonomy (NCBI): domain Eukaryota; kingdom Viridiplantae; phylum Streptophyta; class Pinopsida; order Cupressales; family Cupressaceae; genus Sequoia; species Sequoia sempervirens. Next base: position 9,594,027 of record VDFB02047397.1, read on the forward strand.
CCTTATTTTTTCCCTAAAATTTAAGTACTATTGCATTGAAATTTCAAATTTTCACCAAATAGAATTTTTTCTCTTTTAAATAAACCTAGTAGTTTAGATACTACATTCCATTTTCTAAAAATTCTATTCTTACATATTTTTGAAATAATATAGATAACTTATTCAAATTTTTACGTCAAGTTGACTAACTCTATTTTTTCTAAATTTTTCACCACTTAAGGGCATGTTTTTCCATGATGATCCTGCACATACCCACAACTGAGAGGGGGGGTGAATTAGTTGTCATATAATATTTTAAACTTTTCAATCTTTACTTAACTTAATCTTAGATTTGATGAATGAATAATGAATCATTAACAATCAACACATCAGAAACACAGAGAACACCAAGATTTTTATGTGGAAACCCTATTAGGGGAAAAACCACAGTGGAGGTTAGTCCATAATATTATACCCTATTAAAAGTGTAAGAATAATGGGAATGCACATCATTCAAGCACACTACTTAGAGATCACTACTCAAATACAAAATATGACTCACTGTCCAAAGAAAATTTTGGATTAAAACCATCCAAATTGTGAACTAAGAAAATAGCTTCTACACAAGCATGATTATAGTTCCAGTTAAGCACAAAAAAACCTTCTTCACTCTTTTCTCAAACTTCTTCACACTATTTGCTCAAACTTCTTCACACTTTTCTCAGCAATTGAATAATATTCGTATATACACACACATGATTACATCAAGAACTTTGATCCTACATAGCACACTCTACAATGATGAAACAATTGCTCTTATATATCCGCAACATGAGATTACATCAACATCTTAGTAGGCCAAAAATATAAAACACATTTTCAATGTCAGCCCAAATTTACAAATAACTTTGCAATGTGAATCCACCAAGGTCGGCCACAAAATAGTGGAGATCCAAATTAATAAATCCAACACAAAAAGACTTTAATTAAAATTTCACCTCAAAGATCCACAACATGCTACAACCATCATGTCAGCCAAGAACATGAAAAACTAAACATACAATAAAAAAAACTTTGACCATGAGCACACTGATCAATGTGGACGTACCACAAAGATAGAGCACAATCTAGAAGCATCCACGAGCACCCAGAAACAATAGAGAAGCATCCACAACAACATAAACACACAAACTTCATTCTAGAACACTGACATAACCCACAAAAATATTGTTAGAACATAATAGTTCACAACACAATCAAATCTTCACACGGACCTCTAAAACTTGCAGAGGATGGACTAGATACACTCAACAGAAAACCCTTTAATCCATAGCAGTTGATCTTCGATGTACAAAACAAGACACCTTCATGAATTTCATAGTTCTACAAGGAACTAGGAACTCTTCTTTTAACAATTTTCTCAATATCCTCGACATATACAACATTCAATACACCAAATGCTACTATTGTTGACATCATTGACAACCACATATCAGCAACACATCCACAACATCCAACAATCTCCCCCTTTGGCATTGATGGAAACACATGGTGCGAAAAACACCATCAACCCAACTCTCAATCAACACTTATTCAGATTTTGACTTTTCTTTCTTGACCTCTTTTGCATGAACTTCTCCCTTCAAGACTCTTCATTCTAGGTAAGCAAAAATTTTCCACATTACTCTTCTCACCCTTTGACATCAATGTAAAATATAAGAATTATATTTCCACATACAAGCTGTAAACCACATATCCACACATCTAACTACTCCTCCTAAGTAGCAACCATGGAAATGTCAATCGAGATCATAATATGATCATGAAATGCATGTAATGATGCAAATTAATGCATCCTAGTTCATATCAGGAGGGATAATCACCCCTAGCATCCCTCTGAGATACTCAAAAGTATCCTTTAGTAGTGGCTTAGTGAAAATATCTACAATCTGCTCTTTGGTAGGCACATACTACAATCTGACTTCTTTCTCACCTAGTTTTTCCCTCAAGAAGTGAAACTTGACTAATATGTCTTGGTTGTAGAGTGTAGAACCATGTTATTTGATATGTTTACTGAACTTGAGTTGTCATAGTATATGGAAATAGGTTCATCCTATACTATGATATCTTTTAGCATTTGTTTCATCCACATCACTTGAGTATAGTTGTTTGCAGCAACAATATACTCTGCCTCAGTAGTAGATAGAGAAATGGAATTCTACTTTTTACTCAACCACCCTAGGAAGAAGGCACCACCACTAGTACTCTTCTTGTCGTCTACATCTCCTACCCAATCCATATCATTATATGCATTCAAAGTAAGATCATCATCCTTAGGATACCAAAGCCCAAAGTCAGTTGTTCCTTTCAAATACCTAAAAATTCTCTTGACAACAGTCACATGAGATTATTTTGGATCATCCTAAAATCTAGCAACCATACACACAACATTCATAATGTTTGGTCTGGTCTAAGTTAAGTAGAGCAATCCACAAATCATTGATTTGTACCTTGTTTGATTTTCCTTAGGAGAATCATCATTCTATGCTAATTTGCATCTAGTTACCATGGGAGTACCAACAGGTTTTGAGTCTTCCATACCAAACTTCTTCGGAAAATCTCTCGCATATTTGGACTGAGATATGAAGATCCCCTTGTCTAACTGAGTAACTTGCAATCCCAGAAAGAATTCCATCTCTCCAATCATACTCATCTCAAATTAATTCTTCATTTCACCAGCAAACTTCATACATAAATTATCATCTCATCCAAAATAATGTCATCAATAAAGACCTCAGTAATCAACTCTTTGTCAAGATCCATCTTGAAATATAAGTTGATGTTAGCAGTACCTTTATTGAATCCAAGCTTTAGTAAATATTTGTCAAGTCTAGCATACTAGGCTCCAGGGGCTTGCTTGAGTCCATATAGAGCTTTCTTCAATCGGTAGACCATGTTTTCCTTGTCAGTCAATTGAAATCCATCTGGCTGCTCAATGTAAACCTCTTCTTCTAGCTCACCATTCAAAAAAGATTTTACATCCATTTGATAGACTTAATAGTTCTTATATATGCAACATAAGCAAGAAATAACCTTACAACTTTAATTCTAGCAATAGGGGCAAAGGTTTCTTCAAAATCAATACCTTCCATTTGTCAATACCCTTTACATACTAGTCTTGCTTTATTTTGAACCACTTCACCTTGTTCATTCATCTTATTCTGAAAGACCCATTTAGTGCCAATCACATTTTTTGTATTTAGGTCTAGGAACAAATATCCATGTATTATTCTTTTCAATATGCATTAACTCTTCCTTCATAGCTTCCATCCAGTGTTCATCATTGCAAGCTTCAGTGACATCTTTAGGTTCAATCTTGGACATCAAGCAATACTCTTCTACAATATTTCTTCTAGTTTGCACACCTTTATTTTTGTCTCCTATAATTTGAGTTTTAGAGTGATTTAGCTTTACATACCTCGAAGTTTTAAGTTTCTCTAGAACTTTTGATTCTTCTGATCTTTCTTCTGCACTTGCACTTGTCTTGGCTTCATGACTACCTTGATTTATTGGAACACATGGAACATATGGAACAGTTTGAAGTTGATTCTGTGTTTGATAATTCTTCCCTTTGTTTGTAATTTTTTCATTTGAATTGTATCCACAATATTTGGATGATTTAGCAGAATCCTCATGAACTCTGACATTTTCACTCTCAATCATTTTCCTCAGTCTTCTGTTACAGCACCAATAGGCCTTTCTTCTAGTAGAGTAGATCCTAGAAAGATTCCTTCATCACTTCTTGAATCAAACTTTCCTATATCATCATCTCTCTTGATTTAGTATTTACTTCCAAAGATCTTGAAGTATTTAATAGTAGGCTTATAACCAAACCATAATTCAAAACAAATCTTACCAGAATTACCATTTACATTTACCCAGTTCAAAGTGTACACAACAATGCTTACATCTTCACTCCAATAGATATGAGGTACATTTCCTTCAATCATCATTGTTCTAGCAACATCCAAAACTATTTTGTTCTTCCTCTCTGCAACTCCATTCTATTAAGGGGTTCGGGGAGAAAATAACCATCTTCTGATTCCATGCTTTTCACAAAAAGAATTAAACTTCATGGAGGTGAACTCACCATCTCTGTCTAACCTTAAGCATTTAATTTTTAGACCCTTTTCATTCTCTTCCATAGCTTTGAAACTTTTGAACTTTTCTAGTGCTTCACATTTTTCTTTTAAGAAAGCGACCCATATCATCGTAGAGTAATCATCAATAATCATAATAAAGTACTTTTCACCATAGAGACTTCTAACTTTGGAGGGAACACATAGATTAGTATGTATCAAATCCAGTAATCCATTTAAATTATGTTGTTTGCTTAGAAAAGAAACTCTAGTCTATTTTCCCATCTAACACTCCTTGCAAATTTTGCTAGCAGGCTTTACTAGCTTAGGTAGATCTCTTACTGCTTGAGTGGAACTTATTTTGACTATGTTATCAAAATTCACATGACACAACCTTCTACACCATAACTAGCTTTCATGCACTTGATAAATTAAGCAACTTTCACTAGCAGCATTCAGGTGAAAGATATTACCTCTTGTCTATTTACCTAAAGCAATTACATTTCTAGAGCTTCCATATATCCTACATCTTCCATCTTTGAACTGAAGATCATAATCCTTGTCCACCATTTGTACAACACTCAACAGGTTGTTCTTTAAGCCTTCAACATAAAGAACATCATCAAGGTTATGCTTACCACTAAGACAAATAGATCCTTTGCCATGAATCACACAAGCATTGTTATCACCAAATCTCACAACCTCACTGTCATACTTCTCTAGACTTACAAATCTGCTTTTGTCACCAGCCATATGATGTGAGCATCCACTGCCAATAACCCACTCATCTTTTTCTTCAATTCGGGTTGCAAGAGCTTTCTCAACTTTAGCAGATTTAGTAGCCTCAGGACTATTTTCCTTGATCGAAATGAAAACCCAATCATCTTCATTTCCATTCTCTTTATCAGACTCATCATCAACCACTCCTTCTTCAACTAAATAACATTTCTTTTGAAATTTGGGTTTGTAGGGCTTGGTTCTAGGGATTCTTTCAAGATACCTTGATGCAAAATGACCTATTTTACTACAAGAAAAACATTTGATAGGTAGCTTTCCTTTATACTTAACTTGTCCTCTACCTTCTTTCTTCACAATCAGTGCTTCTAGCTCTTCTACTTCTCTTTATTCATCTTCAAGTTGCTTCATTTCTTCCTCATACTTGAATGTCTTCCTATAACTTTCTCCTAGGTCATATCTTTGCTTGTTTCTTCCAGATATAGTATCCTTAAATGTAGTTTCAGTCTTAGGAACAGAATCACCAAATTCACCTAGCTCAAAGGAAACAAGTTTACCAATCAGTGTGTCCCTTGTCACATTTGTTAATGATCTAGTTTCTTCAATAGCATGAACCTTTTCTTTGTAGGAGGGAGGCAATGATCTAAGAAACTTGGCCACAATTTCTTCCTCTTCTAGAATACCACCAACACATCTAATACCCAGCACTACTTCATTTACTTTCTACATAAAAGAAGAAATATTCTCATCTTCACCCATGTTCATATTTTCATAATTTCCTTTCAAACTCTGTAGCTTAGCCATGTTCACATGTACATCTCCTTCATACAAAGTTTCCATCTTCTTCCACATCTCATGAGTTGTCTGTAGACCTAATACATTTATCATTTTTTAATCTGTTAGAGCACTCAGCAAAGCTTCCATAGGCCGGACATTGTTCTCATCCTCTTTGATCTCATCAACAGTTGAGGGACCAGTCACATGAATAACATATTTGTTCTTTGTAATTTTCTAGAAAGGTTTAGCAATACACTTCAAATGAAACTCCATCCTAGCTTTCCACAGTGACTAGTTTGTTCCATCAAATCTAGGATTGTCCTTCTTGTATGATGTCATCTCGGATCACCTCAAGCTTTTAAACTTTCTTCAAAGGAACATGATCTAATACCAATTGTTGGTAAAACAAGGACAAACAACTAAGAGGGGGGGTGTGAATCAGTTGTCACATAATATTTTAAACTTTTCAATATTTACTTAACTTAATCTCAGATCTGATGAATGAATAATGAACCATTAACAATCAACACATCAAAAAAATAGAGAACACCAAGATTTTTACATGGAAACCTTATGAGGGGAAAAACCATGGTGGAGGTTAGTCCACAATATTATACCCTATTAAAATTATAAGAATAATGGGAATGCACATGCATTTAGGCACACTACCTAGAGCTCACTACTCAAATACAAAAGAGGACTCACTGTCCAAAGAAAATTTTGAATTAAAACCATCCAAATTGTGAATTAAGAAATAGCTTCTCACAAGCCTGATTATAGTTCTAGTTAAGCACAGTAAAACCTTCTTCACTCTTTGCTCAAACTTCTTCACACTATTCGCTCAAGTTTCTTCACACTCTGCTCAACAATCAAATGATATTTGCATATATACACACAGGAGCACTTCGAGCACTCTGAGCATACATAGCACACTCTACACTAATGAAACAATTGCTCTTATATATCCGCAACATGAGATTACATCAACAACTTTGTCAGCTAGAAATATAAAACACATTTTCAATGTCGACCCAAATTTACAAATAAATTTGCAATGCAAATCCACCAAGGTTGGCCACAACTTAGTGGAGACCCAAATTAACAACTCCAACATAAAAAAACTTTAATTAATTTCACCTCAAAGATCCACAGCATGCTATAAACATCATGTCAGCCAAAAACATGAAAATTTGAACATACAAAAGAAAAAAATTGACCACGAGCACACTAATCAATGTGGATATACCACAAAGATAGAGCATGATCTAGAAGCATCCAAAAGCACCAAGAAACAATAGAGAAGAATCTACAGCAACAGAAACACACAAACTTCATTCTAGAACACTGACAAAACCCACCGAAATATTGTTAGAACACAACAGTTCACAACATGATCAGATCTTCATGGGGACCTCTAAAACTTCTAGAGGATGGACTAGATACACTCAACAAAAAACCCTTTAATCCATAGAAGCTGATCTTCGACATACAAAATAAGACACAGTCATGACCTTCAAAGTTCCATAGGGAACCAGGGACTCTTTTTTAACAATTTTCTCAATATCATCGACATATACAACCTTCAATACACCAAATGCTAATAGTGTTGACATCAATGAAAACCACATATCAGCAACACATTCACATCATCCAACAAGGCACACAAATTGTGTTATGCAAGGTGGTAAAGATACAAAAATGTAAAATGTAAAATGTAAAAGATGTTTGAATGAGTCTTGTTAAGTTCATGCAAGTTCTATGACTTAGGGAACATTATGTCTAACGTCTCCAAGAGATAACCAATCAAAGAGTAGTATATTCACAACTTAGGGTATGTAGTGCATCACATCATGTCACTAAGAGGTATTTAATATGCTAAGATAGATCACACTTATGGAGATCACACCCAATGTCATCCACAAAGTGACGAACGCATTGTATAAAGTAACAAGGCTACACTAAGAACCAAAAATGCAAATGAATTATGACAATGTATGCCCCACACTTTAAAGGAATTGCTACACATTGTTCTATGAGAAATTAATTTAAAGTAGCAAAGGAAAGAAAATGCAAAAAGAAAACAAGACATGAGAGCCAACTCAAAAAGCTCCTATGCCAAGTAATATGTTTCTAGGTTAGGCTACATCATGTAAATGAAAAAGAGAACAAAAGAAAAGGGAGTTTCCCCCCAAAAAGTAACACACCAAACACATGAGGGATCTATGGGTTTTGGGTCAATATGTTCGTTGCTACAATGCTTTTATGAAAGAGCTCATAACTATCATAATTCCCCAAAGCACATAGAACTGGAAGAATGACACAAAGAGTGAAAATAAAAGAAAAACGAATTTTATTTTAGGTCAACATGGAAGAGACATAGGGAATCTCTATGCTTTTCATCATCCCCAAAAGGAAAACACAAAATAAAAAAGGAAAAAGGAAAAGGAATTTTTGGGTCAACATGGAAGAGACATAGGGCATCTCTACGCTTTGCATCATGCCCAAAAGGAAAACACAAAAGGAAAACAAAAAATGAAAAGGAAAAGGAAAAGGACCTTTGGGTCAACATGGAAGAGACATAGGGTGTCTCTACGCTTTGCGTCATCCCCAAAAGGAAAAATACAAAAGAAAAAATGAAAAAAGGCAATGCACAACATATAAAAGAATAGAGGTACAAATAGAGGATGTGTACAAAGAGAGAGAACATCAAACACACATTATGGGGGAACACAATATGCACATAAAATAAAACTAAAGAAAAGAAAAAAAAAAGGAATATAAAAGGATAGTAAGGTGAATGAAATTCAACCATCCAACAAGTCATCCACCTCCCAATCATGTTCAATGTATTGTGAGGGCAGTTGACTATCCAAAGGAAGAATTGCAAGTGTCAAACTAGGAGATGTATCGGGTTCTTAACTTGGTTGAGAAGATTTATCATTTAAGCTCATGGTAGATGAAAATAAATATTTTAGATCATTATGCACTTATTCATCTATTTTTGTGATCTCCTCCTCATCATCATCATCAAGATTGATTATGATAGGAGGATGAAGGGTTGTTTCCAAGGAAGGATGTATCAGAAGTTGTGGCTATTGGATTAGTTCATTTTTTTATGAGGGCTGGACTATGTTATCTTGTGGTGGGCCAAGAGAATGAGGGTGATCATCTATTGCTTTTGTCAAAGGTGGAGGTTAGTTTTCTCTTTTTTTCTTCCATTTGAGACTCACGAGCAAGGAAACGATGATGATGCCTACACTCCCTAGCACCGTGGTTTCATTTTATTTTATCTTGAAGTTGTTGAGGTGTAAGAATGGGTTGATCCACCATAGGTTCCTTTTCTTCTGGAGGGGGAAGAAAGGAAGAAGCAAAAGAAGATGGGTCAATCACTTTCTCTTTGGATTTATACACTTGTTTAATGTGAGGCATGACAGGATTGGTTTCATTTTCTCTTGATCATTTAAATGATGGAGGGGAAGTGTCTATGGTAGGTTGCTCATGAGGTTGTATTGTTTGTTCAATGTTAGACTTAGGCTGAAGCATGGTTTCATCTAGGATAGGAGGAGTGGAAGTGGATGGGGATGTGTTACGAAGAGACAATTCAGCTATGTGTTTGGCTTTGAACTTTTGAGAGGTTATGAAAAAGAAGACCTTTCGAGGGGTGATGGGTTCCATAGATTCAGGCCAAAAGGCCTCTAAGGAAAAATTACCTTTGGAGGATAACATAATGAAGCCACTATGGTGTATGGTAATTATTTCCTTGCCATGTGGAAACTTTAAACCTTTGTGAACAACTAATGGGACCACTTTCATTGAGTAGAGCCAAGGATGACCGAGCCATACATGAAATTGGTCCGATTGTGGAATGATAGAAAATGTTACATCCAAAGTTATAGGTCCTATTTGTAACGAGAGTATGATTGATTCAATCATAGGGCATGCAAAACCAGTGTGTGTTTTAATCCATGAAATTGGTTTGTTATAATCATCTTGATAAAGATCGTGTAATACTAAAAACTGGACCATATGTTTTTATGATAGATTCAGTTAGCTATGTAAAGTGGACCGTCGGGAAGCTTTCTAAGTATATCATGAGAAGAAAATGTAATAATATCAAGATATTTTTTGGTTGGGACCTTACGAGGGACAATGCCTATCGTACCCACAAGTTCATCCATAGGATTAATGTGGGTAACATTTGGATGAACATCATGTTGTTCATTATCTGTATCAACATTCATTACATCAATGTTTGAAGGTTCACTAGCCTTGACAAATGAAACATTGTGTTTAGGCATAGGGTTGGTAAAAATTTGTAAATTCTGGTTAGGGTTGGCCTAAACATGAAGAAAAAGTATAAAAGTTACTTTTTTCATGTCCATATTTATCCCCCGCTTTAGTGAGAGGATGAATTTGCTTCAAAATCACACTAAAGTAGACCCATGCACAATCAGGAGGGGTTCCAATGAACTAATGCTAGCAAGATGAGACAACAACGATCAAGAGGGATGATCAAGCCCCCATGATGAAGATCCCATGGCATACTAAACATAAGCACAAATAAACACACATGAGAATGATGAAAAATAATGAAAGGAAGAGAAGGAAAAGGAAAAAAGAGAATCAGATCAAGCTTCAATCATTTTTCCATCATGTTGTGGATTAGATCTAGGATTTTTTTCTAGAAAAATAAATGTATACTCACACTAAGGAAATGGAACTCATGGTTGTCTGTCGGGTGAGAAGGTCCAAAAGGTGAGAAACATACACTCATGGTTGGTATGCACTCACACATATGCAGGTGGCTATGGGGAAATTCAGGCCTTGGAATGGGCTTCCCACTCAATCATACCAAGATTATACCTCTTGATAACTTTAATAAGGTGCCACAAAATAAAATCACATTTTGAGTTTCACGAGACAAGAAAAAATTTGTATGCTTGGAGCTTATGAACAAACATAGTGGCACCACAAGCATGCAAGTTGTGTTATGCAAGGTGACCATTTAACAAATGCAAAAGATGTTCAAAGGAGTCTTGCCTAGTTCATGCAAGGTCTTTAACTTCAGGAACATTGTCTCTAATGTCTCCAGGAGAGGACAAATCAAAGAATAGAAAATTCACAACCTAGGGGATGCAGTGCATTGCATCAAGCCACCAAGAGGAATGTATTATGCTAAGATAGATCATGCTCATGAAGTACACTACACCCAATGTCATCCACAAAGTGACAAAACACATCGTATGAAGTAACAAGGTTGCACTAAGAACCAAGAAAAATGAAAATACAAATGAATAATGTCAATTTATGCCTCCACTTTAAAGGAATTGCTACACATCATACTGTGAGAAATCGCTTTAAATTAGCAAATAAAAAATTCAAAATGAAAGAAGACATGAGAGATAACTTGGAAATCCCTATGCCAAGTCATATGTTTCCGAGTAAGGCTATGTCATGTGAAGAAAAGGAAAAATATAGAAAGGAAGGGGTTGTTGCCAAAAGGAAAACACTAAACATGTAAGGGGTCTATGGATTTGGGGTCAGTATGTTCTTTGTTGCAATATTGTGTTAGAGAGCTCAAAATTGTCATCATCCCCCAAATACATAGAACTGGACGAATGACACAAAGAGAGCGAAAACAAAGAAAAAGAAAGAATTGTTTGGGTCAACATGGAAGAGACAAAGGGTATCTTGACGCTTTGCGTCATCCTCAAAAGGAAAACATAAGCAAATGAAACTGAAAAGGCGAAAGAAAAAGGAAAAGCTTTTGAGTCAACATGAAAGAGACATGATTGTCTCGATGCCTTGCGTCATCCCCAAAAGTTAAACAAAAGAAAAAGACAAAATAAGAAGGAAAAAAAAGGCGCCTTTTGGGTCAACATGAAATGTCTCAATACCTTGCATCATCCACAAAAAGAAAACACAAGAAAACAAGAAAATAAAAAGGTGAAATCAATGTAGGACATAGAGAAGAATGAAGGTATAAATAGAGGAATGGCACAAAGAGAGAGCATATCAAACATAATAGCATGGGGGAACACATTACACACATGCACACACTCAAAGGAAAAGGAAAAAGAACATGAAAAATACTAGTAAGGAAAATGTGATTCAGCCATCAAGCAAGTCATTTGTCTCCCAGTCTCAATCGGTATAAGAAAAAGGTGAATAAAACTGCGAAGGGATAATGACAAATGCATTACTAGGACAAAGCTAGAAACTTATTGCCCACACTGAGTGCAAGACAAGAATGAACCAAGGTAGGGGATGGGAAAGGTCATGTGATAGTGAGAAGGTAATGTTCTACAACTATTACATGATTAGGTTTGTGATTGTGGTTTATGGAATTATTGGGTAGCAATTATTGCCATCAAAATGATACTTGCTCAGTATTTCTTTCAATTGGTGACACTAATCACTTCTATGTCCAAGAATGCGATGATATGCGTAATGTGGAACAGTAGCATCTTTAGGATAGATCACCAACCTATTCATAGGTGGTAATAGTATGTGTCCTTTGTTTAAAAGTATTGGCAATTTCCTTTCACATTCAAGTGGTGGATGGAGAGGAAACTTGAGTTTTTGTAGCAAGGCCTCTTACTTTTGCTAGACTCACCCTTTTCGAGAATGGGAGGAGGACCCAAAGTGATCCTTTCATCCTTATCATCATTATCAGATAAGGGTTGTTCTCAAGGAAGGACATTTAGATTAGGAGGGGAATCAAAGATCACCGTGCCAGCATCACTATGTCTCCAATATTCTCTAGGAGGCTTGCTGTTATGAGAGGGATCATCTTGATAACCAAATCTCGTTGTGTTACCATATTTTAAATTTTTCTCTAAGAGTTGATGAATTTCATGTTTAGTTGTTGTGTCACATTCTTGTTTGCTCAAGATGGTAAAACCTTTGCCATAGGTTTCTGGGTATGTGTAGGATCATCATGGAAAAAATAGGCCCTTAAGTGGAAAAAAAATCAGAAAAATCAGAGTTATGGAACTTGACGTAAAAATTTGAATAAGTTATCTATATTATTTCAAAAATATGTAAGAATATAATTTGTAGAAAATTAAATTTAGTTTCTAAACTACTAGGTTTATTTATAAAAAAAAAATCTATTTGGTGAAAATTTGAAATTTCAATGCAGTAGTACTTAAATTTCAAGGAAAAAATAAGTAGGTGTTTGTCTGACCATCCTAACAACAACAAAATGATAATATTTTTTTATAATATTTTATACATAAATAGAGGACTCATGTATGGATGTGATGCATATTTTTTTGTAATTTTTTTCCAAGTAAATAATTAATTATGAATTTTTTATTACAACTTTTAAAAAATATAAAAGCTCATATGTCTAACCACCTTAACTTGGTCAAAACTTCATGAAATTAATATATTTTTTTTTTAATCCTATATTATGCAAAGCATAGAATTTGACGCATGTTTTGGATTCAATTAATGTGATACCATTTGAAAGCTATAGATGTCTTTCAATCGACCTATAATTCAGGACTTTAGTCGCAATTCAAATAAAAAATGAATAATAATTATTTATTAAATTCAAAGTAAAGAATAATTTATATTGGTGGAAAGCTGAAAATATCTTTTAAAAACCCTTTTCGTTTCATCAATTTTGTGGAAAAAAAAAAGTCTCCAGCCAAATACCTATCATATCGCCACTTTTTTGCCCATCATGATCCTGCATATACCCTTCTTCAAGGTTAATTAGAGTATTAGTGACTTTGCTATCATAGAATGGTTGAGGGGTTTCTTGTTTAGAAGAAATAGGTTCACCTAATGGAGAGAACTTAGGTCCTTCGTTTGTTCCAGGATGTAAGTAACCAAACATATCAGGAGGTGGTACTATAGGAAGGTTGTGTGGTTTCATGGATGGATAAAAGGATGCATTAGCTTTAAGGTTGTCAAGGCATTCATTTAGGAACTTATTCATGATGTCATCATCTTCTCCAATGATGTCAACATCATGAGGAGTACATTCATGAGGAGATGAAGGAGCATGAGGAAGTTCAATGTCATTAGGATCAATTCCAAAAGCACAGTTTGACATGTCAACTAACGATTTTAATGGCATCCAAAACTTATTAAAACACATAGCCATGATGCAAATGAATGAAAATAAACTAAATGAAAAAAATGAAATGAAACAAAATATCTAGAAATAGTAACAGAAATGAAAAAGATGAGGGTATGCACAGGATCATGATGGGCCAAAAAGTGGCAATATGATGGGTATTTGTAGGGTATGTTGCTGACGACTTTTTTTTAACCTAAAATTAATGAACCGAAAAGGGTTTTTAAAGGAGATTCTCAAATTTCCACCAATATAAATTATGTTTTACTTTGAATTTAATAAATAATTATTATGTATTTTCTATTTGAATTACGACTAAAGTCCTGATTAAAAATCATCTATAACTTTCAAACAGTATCATATTTTTTGAATCCGAAACATGCGTCACATTCTATGCTCCATATTCTATAGGATTAAAAAAAATGAATTTCATGAAGTTTTGACCAAGTTAAGGTGGTCATTTTTATATTTTTTAAAAGTTGTAATAAAAATTCATAATTTTATTTACTTGGAAAAATTACAAAAAATATGCATCACATTGGACATGAGTCCTCTACTTATATATAAAATATTATAAAAAAATATTATCATTTTATTGTGGTTAGGTGGTTAGACAAACACCTACTTTTTTTTTCCTAAATTTAAGTACTATTGCATTGAAATTTCAAATTTTCACCAAATAGATTTTTTTAAAAAAAAAACCTAGTAGTTTAGAAACTACATTCAATTTTCTACAAATTCTATTCTTACATATTTTGAAATAATATAGATAACTTATTCAAATTTTATGTCAAGTTGCCTAACTCTAATTTTTCTAATTTTTGCCACTTAAGGCCTATTTTCCATGATGATCCCACACATACCCATGATCCGAAATGATAGAAATTGTAGTGCTAATGTTTAAGTGGACTAAGTTGCCCAAAGGTGGCTAATTAGTCCGTAGTGATTTTTGAGAATTTTCAAAAATTTAAATGGAATTTTATGATTTTTAGGTTTGTAGATGTAGGTATAATATGAATATGCAGAATTTTGTTTCTATGAAATGTAATGCAAAATGCAAGCTTATATGAGCTTTCACTAATGCAATTTTAAAACCCTAGGATGTAATTTAAATAATGAAAATACGATGCAATGTTGATACAAGCTATTCCTAGGATGTAAATGCACTTGAAATCAGAAGTAAAATGTTCTAAAGTCGGGTTCATCAAATGTGTACAAATATTTTGGCAATCATGATTCTCTAACACTTCTAGGATTTTCACCTAAAAGGAGAGAGTTAGGCCAAAATGGGAAATGTCCCCATCTCAAAACTAATTCAATGAATAAAATATTCCTAAATGCAATGTATAAATGCAATACACTAATTAAAGATATTGGATTATTAGTCCAAAACTACAAACGTGAAAATGTTTGAAAACAATGTTGTTTTTACAAAATGACCTAAGAATTCAAAACAAATAATAAGAGAAATGAAAGAAATTTTGGAGAGGTGTACCTAGAAACTAGAATGTGATGCAGAGGCCCAGAATCCTATAGAATTTTCTATTGAACCCAACTAGGACACTTATGCCAAGCTAGGCTTAATTTAGTCCTATTTCGAGGAGATTATGTTGAACTGTTTTAGCTAAAAGGGTATCCAAAAATATAGAAAACACCTTTTAGGCCTAGTAGTGGGACTAATTCACCACCGATGGAAAACTTATTTCACCTTCTTTCTCGTGGATTTCGTGACAAGAATTTGTAGCCTACCATAATTTGTTCCTTAGTGTGCCTAGATTTGATTCTATAGAAATCGGATTGTAAGTAATCTCCAAGATTCTCTTAGGGCTTTGTTGACTTGAATGAATTTGATGAAAATGATGAAACCTTTTAACACCTTTCTCTTTCACAAATCTACATACAAGACCTCAAAACGCACATGCAAAGAGGGGGAAAAAGGGTTAAGGGTTAGTGAATAGGGTTTGCCTTGTGAAAACCTGATGGTAATCAAACCCTTGAAAATGAAATTAAATAGAAAGAGAATGATGAATGAATAATATTCAATGCTACAACTCACCAAACCCCTTGATGTAGAAATCTAAAGATATGCAAGTAGATGCTCCTAAATGAAAGACTTGATAATGCATAGAATGCTTGAGAATGATTAATAAGTGAATGGATGTATGTATGCTAATGTATGAATGAATTGGGGGTGTAAATGAGATGAAAACCCTTTATTTATACTTGATTTTACAAAATTTCCTAAAAAATAACACATCACAGGCCAACGTCAAGGTCAAGAGAATAATATCCCACCATAAATTTAAAATATTTTTTATTTTTGTGCCTAGTGGGACTAAGTTGCCCTAGGTGGCGACTTGGTCCAACCAGGGAAATTTTAATGTGTTTCAAATTATTGATGAAAATCCTAGAAAAGTGTGAAAGTTTGTTACAACTCTTTACAACACTTTAAAATAAGGCTTGGTAAGTTATAAAAAGAGATTATTTAAGTGAGTTATATTACTACGGTCCTAGAAAAGTGTGAAAGTGGGTTACAACACTTCACAACACTTTTACAATACATCATAGAATTATTATTGATTCTCAAGGACCCAAGACCTAATGTGAATGTGTTGACCACATTACAACATTAAATCAAGTCAAAATCAAGCCAAAATCACTAGAAGGGCCTAAACATGAAGAAAAAGTAGAAGGGTTACTTTTTTCGTGTCCACAAAATGTAAAAAATTAACTATATTAAATATGTTTATTTATTTGAAGACTAAATAGAATTCTTATATTGGTTCAAATAAATTTAAATTGAAGAGATAACTAAATGCAAGCTAAATTTCTTATAGACTCCCCATTATTTATGACTATTTAAATAAATTTATGTTAGAAAATGTAATAAATGTAAGGTGACTATCTTTTTCATATATCACAATATATGGATTTATTGGAACATGGTATGGTTCCATGTCATAATCATATATTTATTACAATTTTAAGGTCAATATTTTTCTAATGGTAGTCATCTTTTATTTATCTCTACCATCAATATATGTATTTCATATGTTTCCCCTCATTAATACATCACTCATAAATGTAATTAAATGAAATAAATTTATCATATCATTTAGTTTAAATTAATGACATGGTGATTATAGTTCTCTAATCAATCTTAATTTCTCTTAATCCTTATAATGGGATGTGAAATGGTAATGTCTAATCTTATAAATCATCATGCTTAAACAAAAAAGGTAGAGTATTTCAAATTTATTTTATATAATGATTTTTTTATAAATTAAATAAAATATATTTTTTATGGGTTGATGTTCCTAAAGAGAGATCTTATCTTTGTACTACATTTTGATTCTTTCACACATATTTGATACACATGTAGCATTCCATTGAACAATATAGTTTTTACATTATAATATAATCAAAGATCATGTTAAATTATATAACAATATATTTGTGTTGACATTATGATTTTCAAAAAAAAAATCTAAAGATAATTATTGACTTTTTAATGTTAAAAAATAAAATTATAGATGTTGATATTAACTTATATAAAGTTACTTTCATATAATATTTTTTTCTTTAGATTTTGTTTACTTGTACTATAATTTAATAAAATAAATTTTATATGATAATGTTATTATGGATTTTATTCAAATGAAATATAGAAAAGATAAATAAAAAAATATTATAAATTTTCATAAATAATTTAAAGGATAATAAGTTAAAGTTAAAATTTAATACTATAAAGTAAGAAAAAATAATAATGGGTTGATGTGCCCAAAGAGAGAGCTCATCTTTGTACTACATTTTGATTCTTGTACAAGGATTTGATACACATGTAGCATGCTACTCAATAATATAATTTTATATTATTATATAATCACAAATGATGCTAAATTATATAAAAATATATTTATATTGACCTTTTGATTTTCAAAACAAATTAATCTAAAGGTAATTATTGACTTTTTAAAGTTAAAAAATAAAATTATCGATACTGATATTAACTTTTATAAAGTTGCTTTCATATAATATTATTTTTAATATCTTTTGTTTAATTATACTATAAGTTAATAAATTGAATTTCATATAATAATATTATTATATTTTTATTGAGATTAAATATTAAAAAGATAAATTAAAATTATTATAAATTTGCATAAATAGTTTAAAGGATAATAAATTAATGTTAAAATTTAATATTGTAAAGTAAGCAAAAGTAATTAAGGGTTGATGTTTCCAAAGAGAGAGCTTATCTTTGTACTACACTTTGATTATTTTAAAAAGATTTGATACACATGTAGCATACCACTCAACCATATATTTTTTTATATTATTATATAATCAAAGATGATGTTAAATTGTATAACAATATATTTGTATTGACCTATTGATTTTCAAAAAAAATTAATCTAAAGATAATTATTGACTTGGTAAAGTTAAAAATAAAAGTTATAGATGTTGATATTAACTTATATAAAGTTGCTTTCATATAATATTATATTTTAGAGCTTTTGTTTACTTATACTATAAGTTAATAAAATAAATTTCATATAATAATATTATTATGTTTTTTATTCAATTAAAATACAAAAAATATAAATTAAAATTATTATAAAATTGCATAAATAATTTAAAGGCTAATAAATTAAAATTAAAATTTAATACTATAAAGTAAGTAAAAATAATTATGGGTTGATGTTCTTAAAGAGAGCTTATCTTTGTACTATATTTTGATTCTTTAACAACAATTTGATACACATGTAGCTTGCCAATCAACAAAATATTTTTTATATTGTTATTATTATATAATCAAAGATTATGTTAAATTGTATAACAATATATTTGTATTGACCTTTTGATTTCCAAAAAAAATTAAACTAAAGATAAATGTTGACTTTTTAAAGTTAAAAAATAAAATTATAGATGTGGATATTAACTTATATAAAATTGCTTTCACACAATTTTATTTTTATAGTTTTTTTTTACTTATACTATAAATTAATAAAATGGATTTCATATAATAATATTATTATAATTTTTATTCAATTAAAATATAAAAAAGATAAATTAAAATTGTTATAAATTTGCATAAATAATTTAAAAGATAATAAATTAAAGTTAAAGTTTACTATTATAAAACAAGCAAAAATAATTATTTTTATGAACAAAATAAAAAACTAAACACAATATTATAAAAACTAAACAATAAAACTTAATATTAAATTAATTGTCAAAAAACTATAATTAAAATAATTCTTTTTAAATTGTTAGTATTGCCTAAAGTCGTCTTTCTTTGACGAGATAAAGCATTAAAAAATGGTCGGTACCATTCAAAATCCTTCTAGTACCATGGAAAAGGTCATATCTAAGTTATCACTTTCGAACTGAAAAATGTGACTAAATTATTTTAATATTGGTTTTACTTTTTGTTAAAGTCAAAAATTTCATTGATTGCCTTTCACGGTAAAAACTGTCTTGCCGACAAAAGCGGGGCCAACAGATGCAGCATTGCTCGTTGAAGGCACCGAATCTGCAAAAGCCGACGAAACCCTAGAGCGGTATAACCAATGTCACACATAAAGTAGGATCTTCTAGAAGATCAATAATCTACACCATGGTTACACATGCACTTTTTGGAATAATAATTTAATAGAATCCAAAGCATAAACCCATTTTGAACACATACCCTTCATGTATAAATCATAAAGAATCAACATTTTTAATCTATTTACTTGTCTTTTATTGGCACTAATAATTTCATTTTAATATAATTGATGAAAGAAACAAAAATACTCCAAAGACATATCACAATTCACTTATTAATGCATGCTCAAATCATAATTTATATCAGATGGTCATAGCAAAGAAAACAAGGCATGACATTATCATATGAAAAACGTACATATTATGATCATAATCAAATAATAGTGCCCAACAGTTATGGTAATCAACAAAAAAAATACAAAAATGAGTGGTGACCACCACCAACTCCAACTAATGAGTGTGATGATTCAACATTACTCAAATAAGAATGTATCAATAACCAATAGGATAAGATCACAAGATAAGGACATAGATTAACATCCTAATGTGTTCCCCTCTACTCATTGTAAACTCAATCCTTGCTCAAATGTCCAAAACGAGTCAAAATATCATGAAGATAAGGTAAAAAATGACACCCATATCGAAGAGGTACGAAAACATATTTCATCACATAAAATAAACAAGATTTTACATGTCTTAAAATACAAAATTTATATGTTTTGAATTTCAAGAAGAAACAACTAGTTGATTTCTAACAATACCCTTTTGTATAAAATCCACTCACTATTACAAATATACAATCAACTACACTTTTGGGGAAACTTTGATATCCTAACCATGTCATTGTACAAATTATAAAAATGATATGAAGCTAAAACTAAAAGAATCAAAAAGTACAATTTTAATAAATCCTTAAAAAATTATTTTATTTCAAATCAAATTGAAAAAAATAATCAAATAGGTCATATGTTCATCCCCATTGATATGGAATAATGATCAAACTAGGAATGTATGTGAGGAAATTATAATATTTTACTAGAAGGAAAACACATCATTTTCTAAAAAAAATTAATGGAGATTTGAAAGGTATAAATCAATCTCAAGCATGCACACATACATACAAATCCTACCTTTAAGTAATCTAATCTATACAAGCTCTCAATCCACAAGAAAATCCCTTTCAATATTATTGTTTTAAATCCAACCGTCCACACACATAAGAATGAAAAACAAAGACAATGAATCATCTATAAAAAAATGTTCCTTTTCACTCCATAAATTCCTAAACACTCATTTTACTTTCTTTTCCATTTCATTGTTATATGCTAATTGAGACCTTTGGGATTCTCCTCTCCCAACAAATGATCCTCTTCCTCTAAAATTCCTTCCCCTACCTCTACTTTGTTTCTCTTGTATTCTTTTCAACTTTTCTTCAACCTTCATTGCTACTTGGTAGCATTCTTCTACTGTTCTAGGACTTGTGAGACTTATTTCATCTTGCAGGATATATTTTAGCCCATTCAAGTACGTTGCAACCTTAACAACATCCTCTTCCATATGGCCTGATCCAATACCCAGTTTGTAGAATTCTTCTATATATGCCTTCACATCCATGTCTTTTTGTTTCAAATTTTGTAGTTTCCTATACAATTGAGAGGCATAATCACTAGGTAGATATTTACCTTTAAAATTTGCAACCATTTTGTCCCAAGAGGTGATCTTTGCTTTTCCTTTCCACCTCCTCTCTTCTTGCACATAGTCCCACCAAAGGGATGCATGGCCTTTCAATTTTCTACTTTCCAACTTCACTTGTTATTCTTTAGGCACATCTTCAAATTCAAAATATTTGTCTAATTCTCCTATCCAATCAAGAAGTTCCTCACTATTTAGGCTACCTGAATACACCAAGAGTTCCATATTCAATTTGGAACCTTCACCTCTAATTTCTTTCAACAATATCTCCATCTTTAACTCTTCAAAATCTCTTTCTTCATGGGGTTCTTCTTGTGGTGGGTTGTTTTCATCCATCTCTTCTTCTTGATCACTCAAATCTCTTATGGTCACACCTCTTCTTTATTTGTCTCAACTGCTATAAGCCTTGCATCAAGACTTACTCTCATTTCTCTCATCTCCTGGGAAAGTTTGTTTCCCATCTCTTTGGCTAACCTTTATATTGCCCTTTCAACAACATTCACCATTGGAGGCATCTTTTCTTATCTTCAATTCAACTGAATTAACTTTTCTACCTTTATTGGCTCTGATACCAATATGATGTAGAGGAAGGACTCAACCTAATTCAACTTGACTACTTTTACACCCTTCGTATAGTTGTTCATCTCAAACAATGATTAAAGGCTTCCTAGTGCACATTGAAACATGGAAACAACACCCTAATGGCATTCAACAAAGAGGACAACATGACAACTTTTCATTTTTAAATTCTGCAAGCCTTCTACAACACTCTCCAATGATTTTCCATCAATTCACAACTAGGGAATGCATAGATGCATTCAACCCCTTCACATCTAAGGTTTTATGACAGTTTTCAAGCAAATTTGGACACATTGTCTTTCATTACTCTTTCACACTTGCACATTTTGGATCCTCCTCTTGCAAAAATGTAGATAGGCATAGGACAAAGATTTTCACTAGTTTTCATGATTTTTGGATGGTGGAAACTCTGCCATTATTTGTTTATGCTCCATAGAAACCATAGGTATGGTTTAGACCTGTTCACACAAAAGTTGCAATATCTTCCAGCACATAAAACTAAATGAAATTCTACCAAATCAAAAGCATCGAAAAAGCTAAGACTCTTCTCTAATTTCCTTAATCACCAACAAGCTTGTACTAGGTCATACTAGGCCTTACAACATGTTTCTCAGACTGTTTTGCATAGAAAATTGCAAGTAGAACGTGGCAAAATGAAGTTTCTTGCATTCCCACTTTCTCCAAATTTTGTGCTCAAGATTACATTGCATATTTATCATATTACAATCATTCTCAACTTCAAAATTGGTTGCCAACTCCCATTAACCAACTTTGCAAAATTGTAAGCAACTTTTGTTGACAACAATGACAAGTTTTGCAACTTTTTACAACTTTTAACAACATTGCTCCCAAACATCCTAAAATGGTCTTAAATGACCTTATTGACCCAAAATAAACCCAAAACCCAAAATTCAAAGATCTACAAAATGGAAACAAAGTGCATCAAAGGATGCCCTTGCATCAATCATTAACTACTCTAATTACATTTACTTCATTAGAATCCATGGAAAAAAAAAATCATAATATTTTGAAACATGGAGGCCTAGTTGAATCATGATTTCTAGATGCATCAAATTACTAGATGCTTTATAATCAAGCATATAGTTATGAACTACCCAACTATTTATTAGTAAATATATGTAAAATAAATTGATTACCTTCTTGTTACTTGTAGATATAGTGCCCAAGTAAATTTTAGGTACCTCTTGGTCATTAGCTTCATCTATACTACCTTTAGAAAAACTTACAGGTTCACATAGCTAATAAAGAAAGTTAGAGCAATGATATAGAGCAATTTTCCATTTCCCTACATTTAGATATCCTCAATAACTCCTTGACTAACACCTTAACTTTTAATTGAATTAATTCTTGAGTCATGTCAATTGGTTGATATGGTAGCAAGGGAGTGGATATTGGAATGATCACAATACTACTGTGAAAGAGGAAAGGCATTACCTAACCACTAGTTCACCAACCTACTTTGAGTCAAATTCATTTCCAACTTCCTTCGTCTCCTTTTGTTTCTCATTTTCTACTTCTTGAGCTTGCTTCTATTTGGTATTATCTCCAATCACCTTTCAATTCTCCATATTATTGATTGTAACATTAGCAATATTTTGGTTAGGGACATATTTCCTCCACAGGTATTCATCTAGCATATGCCTCTTTTTTGTAGGTGGTGACTTCCCTATAGTTATATTTGTACTTTTCTTTACATTTTTGTCATTTTTTACTTTGCCTAATTGTGCAACTAGCACATTTTGAAAAATAGCGCCTCTAGCTCGACATTTGGCACATACCTACCTTTTTTTTTTACTAATAATCATTTGAACTTGTAATATAGTTACTTTGGTAAGAGATTTAATGTCTTCATTACATGGTTTAGCTCTTTTGTACCTATGTTCCTTTAGCTTCTTAAGTTGATTAAAGTCTTTGTATAGAAGTTGATATGGAACATGATGGCTATCATGATCATACTCAAATAATTCATCTTCCTCATACACATCTAGTTGGTCTAGATTGTCATCTTCATAATACTTAGATGTACCATCCTCTTCTTGGAATTATTTCTCTTTTGCAAGTGTTATAGCAACAACACACTTCAATGAATCATCAAACAAGTAGCACATATCACACAAAAATGAATCTTCTTGAAGATCCAAATGATTCTTCCTCAAGGAATCAATAAAAAACTTTTTTTTATTTACTTTTCTATTTAAGAAATGAATGTGTTGAATATCATTTTAATATTTCACTTTTATTTTGATTTCAAGCACCTCCACTCCCCTATTGCCCCTCCCCTTCCCCAAACCAAGATAGAGGTTTTATTTGTGAAATGTCTAAATATTTTTTTGGAATATTACTTTTGACCATAAATAAAGGTATCCTTACCATCTTGAGGAGGGTCTTTGACTCCACTAATTATTGTGATTTGTTAAAGATAATATATTTATCAATGGAAAATTACTTTTGACCATAAATAAAGGTATCCTTACCATCTTGAAGAGGGTCTTTGATTCCACTAATTATTGTGATTTGTTAAAGATAATATATTTATCAACATCTCTCATCGAGACTAATACCTATTAAATGGACAATAATGCCATAACCTACAAAGAAAAATAAGACTACAAGCATTAATCAAAATCAAATACAAACTTATATATGTATACAAATTAAAATATTAAGAACTACAAATATAACATACTTTAAATATACATAACTAATTAAAATTATCCAATTTATATTAAAAAACTATTGCAAATGTTCTACAATATTTATAATATTATAATATTAATTAATGCCTAAAGGCATTTCCACTACAGTGGCAGTTTTGTCGTGTACATTTTTATCCATCTAATTTAAATTGATGTTCAGGTGAGTGGCATGCATTTGGTCTTCGTTCTTTCTTCTTGGTTGTAACAGACGATAAGGCGTTTGAGCTTCCATAAGCTTTTGACTGAGGTGATCCACAAGTGACTTTAGTGCAGTGTTATATGCCATAGCTAGCTGGTTCATGCTCTCCAAACATTCACCTTTGGCTATACTATATCCAACAAGTCTCGTATAGGGAGTACATCCCACAGCTGGAATGTCCACTACAAGGAATTTTCTTGCCCAGCTCGATAAAGCCTCTATCAAGTCACATGAACCAATAATGATATTCTTTTTCCACAAAATTATAGACCTTGTTTTAGATAATATGTAAAGTGAGAATTCTGAAACAAGTACTACTATGTACTAATCAAATTTGATGAGGAGCAATGTAACAAACTATTGAGAAGTGGTGTTTTGGAGAGTAGCATTGGAAATATAGTCACCAATATCATTGCCTCCAATTGTAATGCAATATAAAGATAAAGAAACAAGACATAACACACAGATTTACGTGGTTCGGCCGTAGCCTACGTCCACTGGAGAAGGGAGAGAGGGTGTTCTTATTCATTTTGTTGTGTTAATGGAGATTACAACAGGTCTTCATATACAGAGATACATCAGCCTTAATTAGAAGGCAAGATTAAGACAAATCCCACAAACTATGCACTCTCCATAAATAGCAATCTACAGATAGAAGGAAATCCCATAAATATCTCTCTTCTCCAACACTCCCCCTCAAGTTGGTGCGAAAATGTCGATAGAGCCCAACTTGGACAATATTTCTTGAAACTTGAGAGCTGGAAGACCTTTTGTAAATATATCCGCCAATTGCTGAGTTGTAGGGACAAAGGTTGTGCGGATGACATTGGCTTGCACATTCTCTCTAACAAAGTGGCAGTCGACTTCAATATGTTTAGTGCGCTCATGAAACACTGGATTGGAAGCAATATGCATAGCAGCCTGATTATCACAGAATAATTGAGTTGGTAGAGATGAACCATAACCAAGGTCCTGCAATAGAGCTCGAAGCCATATAATTTCACTGGTAGTTGATGCCATCGCTCTATATTCTGCTTCAGCACTTGAACGAGCAACAACACTTTGTTTTTTACTTTTCCATGTGACCAAGTTACCTCCAACAAAGGTACAATATCCAGTTGTAGACCTTCGATCAATGGGAGAGCCTGCCCAATCAGCATCAGTATAGGCAGTAATAGAATTATGACCAGTCTTACGCATCCATATACCTCTGCCTGGGGACCCTTTCAGATACTGTAAAATTCTGGTGACGGCCTGCATATGTTGAGCCTTGGGAGCATGCATGAAACGACTTACCAAACTCACTGCATAAGAAAGGTCAGGTCGAGTAATGGTTAAATAGATTAACCTACCGACCAACCTTTGAAACTGACCAATATCAGACAACAATGCACCAGTATCATCCAATTTTCCTCCACTATCCGTTGGCGTATCTGATGGTTTGATTCCAAATTTACCAGTTTCTTGTAACAAATCCAACACATACTTTCGTTGATTAAGAAAGATGCCATTTTTTGAGTAGGCAACTTCTAATCCTAGAAAGTACTTCAAAGTTCCCAAATCTTTAATGGCAAATCTATTGTGTAGCAGAATTTTTAGCTTAGAAATTGCATTTTGATCATCACCAGTAATGACTATATCATCAACATAAATCAGCACAACAACAATACCGGAGTTACTTCTTTTAACAAACAGAGAAGGATCTGCATTACTTCGTTTCAGCCCATTCAGCATAAGGACAGAACTAAGCTTAGCATACCAGGCCCGTGGAGATTGTTTAAGCCCGTAGATTGCCTTTTTTAACTTACACACTAAACCAAACTTGGCCTCTTGCGGATGCCCAGGTGGGATGCTCATGTAAACTTCTTCTTTAAGATCACCATGCAAGAATGCATTTTTGACATCCATTTGAAACAATTTCCAGTCTTGATTGACGGCAAGGGAAATGAGGACCCGGAATGTGTTCATCTTTGCAACAGGCGCAAAAGTTTCCTGGTAATCTACGCCATATGTTTGTGTGAATCCTCTAGCAACAAGTCTGGCCTTATGTCGTTCTAAGGAACCATCACTGTTGTATTTATTTTTGTACACCCAACGACATCCGACAGTTTTCCTTCCTGGAGGTAGCTTAACAATCTCCCATGTGTTATTGTCATCTAGAGCTTGTAGCTCGTCTTGCATAGACTTCCTCCAAACTGCAATGGAGTTAGCTTCTCTAAAAGTCTTAGGTTCTTGATTATGATCAACGGTACTCAAGAAAGCTAGGTGAGACTGAGAAATATTATTATAAGACAGGTGTTCCTGTATAGGATAAGATGTAGCATGATAAGTGAAGAAATCTTTCATTCGCTCTGGAGGACGAGTTGCTCTACTCGATCGTCGAGTAGCTTGAGGAGATGTGGGGATTGGTGTTGCTTCAGGAACTTCTGCATCGGGATCATGAACAACATCCTCATTGGTAATGGTAGGAAGCGGAACCGGGTGAGACACAGACTCCCCCTGTGACCGACTCCCAGATTCAACACAAGCTTTAAAAAAAGATTCAGACTCCACAAAATGGACATCACGTGAAACAACAATTTTACGAGTGACTGGATCATAACATATGTACCCTTTCTTAGTGGAAGAATACCCAAAAAAAACACACCGAGTAGAGCGAGCTTCTAACTTATCTCTGTGTATTGCTTACTGGTGCACATAACAGACACATCCGAATACCCTTAAGTGTGAGATGTCAGGTGTCCTATTTTTGAGTATCTCCAATGGTGATTTGAACTTAATAACATGGCTGGGAAGACGGTTGATCAAATATGCAGCGGTCAATACACCATGAGACCAATATTGTTTTGGGACCTTTGTTTGAAACATAAGGGCCCGTGTGGTTTCCAGGATGTGTCGATTCTTTCTTTCGGCCACCCCATTTTGTTGTGGAGTTCCGACACAACTTGTTTGATGAATAATGCCTTGGCTTTGAAGATATTCTGAAAAAGATCCTTTAACATATTCGGTACCATTATCAAACCTAAAAGTTTTAATTTTAGCACCAAACTGATTAATCACCATAGTATGAAAATCTTTGAAGACAGAAGTCACTTCAGTTTTTGATTTTAACAAGTATAACCAGGTAGCACGAGAAAAATCATCAATGAACAACACAAAATATTTATATCCATCATAAGAATCAATAGGCGCAGGTCCCCATAAGTCGGAGTGAACTAATTCAAACAACTCAGTAGACATAGAAGACGAATTGACAAAAGGTAAACGCGTTTGTTTAGAAAACTGACAAACATCACAGACATCAGAATCAACAGAAGCAGAGGGACAAAGTCTTGACAAGATACGGTTGGATGGATGTCCAAGCCGTTTATGTAAAGTGTGACTTTCAATTACACCACTGGCATGATACGCCTTATTGAGGGAGTTTAGAAAATAAAGTCCATGTGAATATGTTCCTTTACCAATCGTCTTCTTCGACTTTCGATCCTGAAAGATGACAGATGTTGGAGAAAATATGACATCACAATTTAAAGAATTAGTAATTTTTCCAACAGACATGAGTTGAACAGGAAATGATGGAACAACCAGAGCATCAGATGGAGCATTATGAGAAAAGAAACTAATTTTACCACTTCCTAAGGCTGAAACAGTAGTTCCATTTGCGACAGAGATATCATGCTTATCAGTTTTCGGAATAAAATTGGTTACTGAAGAAGGACTATTGGCCATATGATCTGTAGCTCCGGAATCAATAATCCAGGAATTAATTTTGGAATTGGAAGTAAGATAAGCATGAAGATTACCTGACACGTGAGAGGAAGTGGACGGACTGTTGCCAGAAGAGACAGTCTTACTGAGTTG
This sequence comes from Sequoia sempervirens, assembly GCA_007258455.2. Lineage (NCBI taxonomy): Eukaryota > Viridiplantae > Streptophyta > Pinopsida > Cupressales > Cupressaceae > Sequoia > Sequoia sempervirens. The sequence continues at coordinate 9,622,347 of VDFB02047397.1, forward strand.
TTGAAGAAGATGACCCAACTGATTGATTGAAAAAGAAGTCTCGGCTACAGCAGCATGATCCTTCCGACCCTTATATTCAGATTTGAGATGTGGATATAATTCCCAGCAGCGATCCTTGGTATGCCCAGTTTTCTTGCAGTGATCACATTGATAGAGTTCCTTCTTACCCTTGTAGCGAGAAACATTCCTGTTTTTGTCGGAAAAGTGAGGCTTTCTTTTATCATCCTTTTCAGCCAAAAGGACATTAGATTCAATCTTCTCCGTTGAAGTTTTGGATTCTGAGCTCATAGTCTTTCTTCGAGTTTCCTCTCGTTGAATAATAGCACAAACACCAGCAAGAGTGGGTAATGTGGCATCCATCAGAAGATTGCGCCTTATGTATTCATACTCAGGCTTCAGGCTACGAAGTAGTGAGAAAATTTTATCCTCCTCAGCTCGTTTCAAAAGAGTTTGGGCATCAGTGGTATGTGGACGATACAGGTTCAATTCGTCCCACAGTTTTTTTAGATTCCCAAGGTGTTCACTAAAGGTTTTCTCACCTTGTTGGGCTGCAGCAATTTCAAGAGTGAGTTCAAAAATACGGGCAGCATTATTTTGGTTCCCATATAATTCAGCGATTGAATCCCACAGTTCTTTTGCTGAATTAGAAAAAGTGAAAATTTTGGCAATATGAGTTTCCATCGAATTGAGTAACCATGATCGAACAAGCTGATCATTGGATATCCAATCCTCATATCCCGATTCAGTAGTTTGAGGACACTTTTTATCACCATTAATGAAACCAAATTTTTTCTTGCCACCAAGCGACAAAGTAACTGCTCTAGACCATGCTACATAATTGATACCATTTAACAGAACTGATGAAAGTCTCCAACTAGGATTCGAATCGAAATCAGCCATGGAAAAAAGCAAGAAGTCGCAAAAAAAAACTTACAATGAAAGTCTCTGGGCAGATCGCGGGTTTCTGTTGCACACTGAAAAAGCAAGAGACCATGGGCAGGATAACCCTCGATCAAAACAGAAACTGATAGCGAATTTGCACTGATTGCATCATTCCCAAGCACAAACAGGGCGCTGAAAAAATAAAGCAGAGGTTATTCACCAAGCATGCCTCCAAAGGCAGGCGCTGGCAAAAAAAAAAAAGATCGCCCTGCAAGTTTGAGATGGCGACTTTTCAACAAAGCACAAGTTTCAGATTTCACCAGATCATGGCTGATAATGGAACAGGGCAGGAACAGGGCAGATCACGGCTGGTAAAGAAAATAGCGCCTCAGCTACTAAAGAAAAAGAACCGCCCCTGCTGCTAGAGACAAAAAACACTTCTGCAGCAAGCCCAACAGCTTTATCGGATATGCAGAAGGAGAAAAATGCGAATCACAGTAGGAAAACGCCCTGGATTACACAGAAAATGGTGACAAAATCAGATCAAGACTGCTCTGATACCATAAAGAAACAAGACATAACACACAGATTTACGTGGTTCGGCCGTAGCCTACGTCCACTGGAGAAGGGAGAGAGGGTGTTCTTATTCATTTTGTTGTGTTAATGGAGATTACAACAACTCTTCATATACAGAGATACATCAGCCTTAATTAGAAGGCAAGATTAAGACAAATCCCACAAACTATGCACTCTCCATAAATAGCAATCTACAGATAGAAGCAAATCCCGTAAATATCTCTCTTCTCCAACAAAAGACTTGCTTAGTGAGGATTTCACTTTCATAGCTCCAGATGGGTGTATCTTCCTTAGAATATAAGAGAAGTACTCGAATTGAAATATTTGGTGACTCAGTGTGATAATATTATGCAAGATTGAAGATAATTACAAGGACGAAGGAAAATTTTTAGTGAAATTCATTCAGTAATACAATGACAATTCATGAACTATTTAATTAATATAAAGCACAAAGGTACAAAAAAATTACCAAACCTTTAGTGGAATGGGAATCTTGCATTACCGAAAACAAAATCCTCTTTAATTTGTGTTGTTTTATTGACCAGTGGTTTAAATTAGATAATTACAGAAATTCATAAGTGAATCCTTTTGGGAGAAGAGGTCCCAGGTTGAATCTCCTTTCTTTTTCAATTCAAAAAATTAGCGACAATTAGGGTCAATGAAAAAGGGGGTTGCTAACATTCAGTGGAAAAGAAGACTCATAAGATTCTAAGAAAATGGAGTTATGGCAAGGGGGAATGGTATGAAGAAGGGAGAAGCGATGATTAATTTGGAGTTAAAAAAGAAACCAATGAATTCTTAAAGCTAAAAACAAAGAAAGAACTACAAATTTCCTTCACAAGGGCATTTTTTAGCAAAGACAAAGGGCTTTTTGTTTTATGGAATACCATACATCAATAAGAGATGTGGGTTGAAGGGACCCAATTTTATTGACGATGCTTGTGTTTGATAGATGATTTTAATTGATATCAAGAGCCTCAGTAGATATTTCCACAGGAGATCTGTTCAAGAATTTTGAACTACAAAAGGGGGAAGTATTTGCTTCAATTATGACCTTCCACAAACTCTCTCTAAACTATTAAAGCTTAAGTGCCTCGGTATTTCGTGTCCATAACCCATCTGGGAGTTTGAAAGGAAGTTTTATATGCATAGGATAGCCTTCTTGATGAGGCTTTCAGGCTTTTACAAGAAATGCCTCAACCTAACGTGGTCTCATGGAATGTTATTGTCGAATATGCACGAAGCAGGCTTGTTGAGAAAGCCCTAGAGATGATCAAGCAAATGCAATTGGCAGGCTTGAAGTCAAATTCAACAACCTTTATTAGCATTCTCCCTGCATGTGCCAAACTTGGAGCTTTCCATCAAAAAATAATTGACAATGGGTTTTTATCCGATGTAGTTGTGATTTCCATGATAGACATGTATGGAAAATGTGGTGACATTCAGAAGGCGCATGCATTGTTTGACAAAATAAATCATCTAGATGTGACCTCATGGACGACAATCATCTCTGGATATGCAATGGATGACTCTAGCAATGATGCACTTAAACTCTTTGAACTGATGAGGCACTCTAGAACCAAGTTTGACATGACGTGCCTACCATCGTATTCTGAATGGGAGGATAAACAAGCATCATTTATTAAGAATTCAATGACGGTTTCCTACCTCTCTACGTAACATCACAAGCCTAATTTTTCCAAAATCAAATTCATTAGTACGTTAATATTATTATATGATTAATCTTAACTATTATTATATGATTAATGTAAATAATTTAATGATTAATATAACTTAACATTTGTAAGAATATATCTTTCGACGTTTATTTATATAGATTTTGTATGAAGATAAATATACTAGTTAATCTTCAATATAATCAAACTAACAAATACATATACATGATTAAAAAACTTTATAACACTCAAGAAATTCTTGTAAGTATCCTAACCAATCATGAAACATGTTAGCAACATAGAACTGTCTACATAAGAATACACTCCTTAAACTCACACTAGACACTCCCAACCCGTATAAAACTGGACTTGCAGCAATTAATATTAAAAACTACTCTTAGGCAACTCGTGTACCGATGGTTCAATGATCAACCTGGTCAAATTGAAAAGCCAACATATAAAGAGATTTTATAAAGCTCTGCTCATACTACACAAGATTGAGGCACTTGTCACACATCTAGAACAGCAAGAAAACAAAAGAAAGCGACGACGAATACATAAAAACCGACAAATGATCCAGATAATATGAGATTTTTGATGTAGATTTCTACATTTTATACCCTTTCCTGCAATTTCTGTAGCCCTTAGAAATCCATATTGATAATACTTACGTTGTACTCGACTGTAAGTGAAAGGAAATAGTCCAGGGAAGATGACCAGGATTCATATTTAAAATCGTCAGTAACTGAAAGGAAATACTCCAGATTATATGTAAATTTGAATGTTAACACCTACGTATCAATGATTTCCGTTTCATCCCCTTAGAAAAGCTTGGATTGAGAAGCTATCGACATACAAGAAGATAAATGAAAATTTAGTTTGTCAATTCATTAGAAAATAGTTGATGTTAGATTTGAAATGGGAGAGGATAAAACATAAAACAAACAGAAATGGAAATTTTATATTGACCACATGAAAACATTACATAAACCTTCTGAGCTGCTGCTCATTCATACAGACACCATCACTACAGACTTCTTCAATCTCTCTACAGATTGAGCTTGAGCTCTCATACAAACCGATTCCATTACAAACTTCATTGAAACATAGTCCATTACATCATCGGACTATTACTGGAGCTTCTGCTCATTGACAAACATACAGCCACTCATTCTCCTGTTACAACTTTTGTCTCCATACGACTCTTAAAAGAGAGCAAACTAAAACAGACTTCAACTAATATATAAAAGCCTAAGCAACCACAGAGGACATAAAATAATATATTACTTAGCACCCAGAAAACGTGGGAAGCCTGCATAGGAGTCAATACAAAATCCAATCAAATCTTTGCCAAAATCTTATTTCTGAAATTTGTCTTTAATGGTGAATCAATGCTTATACGGAGAGGACATATTCAGATGGAGTAGTTGAGTACTTGGGATTATATTTCCAACAGTTAAATAGCCTTTATATGCAATCGCTATTAGCACCAGATGATTATGATATTAACACCAGGTTGTGAAAAAGCTTAAAGCGTAAAGATCCTCCTTCGATCCAGACGCCAGGCTTTTCTCCTTTTTTCTACAATTGTACTCATATTCAAAACTTTAATGTTTTGTGATGGTCTAATACTAAAATTAACAAACTGATTATGATAATTTCAAAGTATACATCCTTGAGGGAAAGCATGGCGAGCTCCTCCAATAGTTACCATGCAGTTTGAGCACCTCCGTTGCCTTGCACTTAGTTTTGGGCGTGCAGTCGACCTGCAGGAGCATCAACAGCTTCGCCACGGTGCCGACTTCCAACATCTCCTTCAAAATACGCTCAGACGGACAGAATTGGCAAAGCGACCAAAGGATTCGTACAGCTTTCTCAGTAGCCGATTGAGATACTCGAAATATTTTCTTGGAGATCGCAGGGATGCCCATGGCGTGGTCGGCCATGGCAACCCTTCCTTCGGCACATCTGCATAACACGTCAAGAAGACATAACATCCTCTCACAGCTGCTCTTCCTCTCCGACGTCTGCTCCGGAAGCGATTCGATCAAGATGGAGATTGCCCCTGCCTCGACGGCTTTCATTCTGCTGCGCTGGCTGTTGAAGCTCATTGCGGTTAACACTTGCAGGGCGGCCACTGTAGCTTTCTGGCACACCTCCTCCGTCACCAGCTCCAGCAATCCTTCCATCAAATCATCGTTGCCGTTCATTACTAACCGTTCTACCCCTTTCATTGACGTTTTCTGTAAAAGCATGGCGGAATGAAGGCGGGCGTTGGAGGTGCCCCTCTTGAGAATGGAGCCAAGGGAAGCCAGGCATCTAGTGGTGGCAAGCGCCTCTATTGTCTCGTCGGGCAAGTTAAGAGAGTAGAGAACCCCCAAGGCTTCTTCGCATGCCACCGCGACATCGTAGCAGCCTCCGGTTTCGTCGGTTTCTGCGCACTGGCTTTCAATGACGGAAATCAAGGCAGCCGGTGCTTTCGACGAAGCGATGCATCTTCTGTTGGTCTCGTTTTTGTCTACCAGTGACCTCAGATTTTTCAAGGCCTTCACTCGGAAGGGCGGTGCCGGGCTGGCCCCTATGTCTCGCAGCAATTCGTTGAGGTGATCGGTGTCCAGGGGAAGGTGAGGTGTGGCGATGTGTGCGACGCCCACGGAAGAGTTGGCGATGTACCACTGCTGAATGAGGCGGCGCAGGGTGTGGTTGGGTGTGAGCTGCCGGTTGTGGAGGACTTGCATTGTGGCGGGGCAGGTGTTCTTCTGCAACGTATATATCCATTTCTCGATGCTCTCCCTTTCGTAGGTGACGCCCGTGCAGACGGTTACAGGATCTCGCATGATTTGCATCGATATTGAACACATGAAATAGGAAGGGACTTCGACCTCCTGATCCATTCTTATGCAAATAATACAAACTATATTGACGTGTAGTTGTTATTTCTTAGAGGGTTGTGGAATATCTCAGCAATGAATTGAATTCATCAGCTCGGGAGAGATCTGTCGACATTTTCATACCAAACAAACACATAAGGGACGGAGACGGTGAAAGAATTGTGAGAAAGTTCCTCTGGTTTTCGGAGAATTAATAGCTGCATTAAAGTCTACGCGCTTGTCTTTAATAGATACAGTCATGCTCCCTATTGCAAGTATGGGGTCGTTGCTAAAGAGTCAAATCTTGCTTAGGTTGTCATCCTCAAACAACCTACCAATTCAACGGCTGCTACACACAGCTTGCCGTAGTTGTTAAATTCGTCGAATAACATAGGCCGCCCACTAACATCTTCCTTCGACTATAAATAATCAATGAAAAAGTGGACGACTTAAAAAAAATACATATATAAAAAGAAATTGTTTGACCATAAAAACAATATTTAGAGCCATAGTTTTCAATTGGAATAGTAATGACAAACTAAACTTTCCCTTGGTACTAGAAACATTATCAATGCTACAAAAGTACCACCTTATTCTTTTCTCTAGGTGACTTATAGTGTGATATATATTTTATCATAGATCGGAAGTTTTAGGCAATAACAATCACTTACACAAGTGATATATGTTGGTTAGTATTTGTTTTTAGAATTTTGTAATAATAGAATTTGTAATGTTTTTCTTAGTAGGAAATGTATATTGTTGTTATTGAAGAATGTAGGAAATAAGTATTACTGTTATTGAAGAATGTAGGATTCATTCATAATGTGTTATTGATTGGGATACATATTAAATAGTGGTTTAAAGGAATGAAAGAATACATCATATTTATGTTAAATGGAATTTTGAAGGGGATCTTGGCATCTTAAAAATTTGTTTGTCAACAATGGCCTCAACACATTGATCTTCATGAATTTGAAAATCTTGAGTTTTATTTCTCAACTTCACCATTACTAGCATTTTAAAATGACAAAATAGATTAGGTGGAAGGGATTATAGAAGGGTGTGTAAAGTATTATACTTTTATCATAGATCGGAAGTTTTACAATCACTTACACAAGTGATATATTTTGGTTAGTATTTGTTTTGAGAATATTGTAATAATAAGTAGGAAATGTATATTGTTGTTATTGAAGAATGTAGGAAATGAGTATTATTGTTATTGAAGAATGTAGGATTCATTCATAATGTGTTATTTATTGGGATACATATTAACTAGTGGTTTAAAGGAATGAAAGAATAAATCATATTTATGTTAAAAGAAATTTTGAAGGGGATCTTGGCATCTTAAAAAATTGTTTGTCAACAATGGCCTCAACACATTGATCTTCAAGAATTTGAAAATCTTGAGAGTTTCATTTCTCAACTTCACCATTACTAGCATTTTAAAATGACAAAATATATTAGGTGGAAGGGATTATAGAAGGTTGTGTGAAGTATTATACGACTAGCATTTCTCTTGTTAAGGAAAACTATGATTGTCTAGTAAATAAAATAATATGTTTTTAGAGTTCTCTAAAAAGGATAGATTCCTCTAAAGAAGCTAAATTCTTCCACAAAGCTAGAACATTCTAGATTATTGGAATAGAAAAATAAGAACATATAATGCTCCAGAAAGGTAGAAGTTTCTAGATTTTACAAACTTCCAAGTATGAATATGGAGTTGTTCATTGCAAACAACATTGTTGTATATTGTTTGATTAAATGTAATAAAAACATAGAACAATATTTTTTTGTGAGCTATTTCACTATGTTTTGTTCTATTGGTTGTTGTTTATTTGTTATAGTTATTTTTTGGGTATGTCTCTACATGGTATTAGAGCTAGAAATTTTCAAATAGGGCTAAGATATTGTTGGAGTAATACTTATTTAGTTAGATAAGATTTGAAGCAATTTAATCTATTTGTTTGAGGACTATATTTTTTAGCATGGGCTCTACAAATTACAGTTTGCCAATCTTTGATAGAAGTGGTTTTGTAGGTTGGAAGATTGTAGTAAAAAACGCTTTATTAGAAAAGGCTCTATAGAGCATAGTGAGTAAAGAGATTGGAGAACCTCAACAAAAGAAAGAAAATGAGTCCTAGAAGTGCAAGTTGGAGCAAGTTAGATATATTATTGGTAAAGCTTTGAGTTCCAATCTCAATAGAAGATTTGTTGATGTTGAGAGTCCAATAGGGCTATGAGAAAATTTAAAAAAAGATTATTAAAGTTGACATCTTACTATTGTGTTTAGTATAGATGAAAAATTGGTGAACTTAGATCCAATTGATTTTAAAAAATGACTAATTATTTTATTGATGTAACTACACATTTAAATGCTCAACTAAAGAAAATAGGGATTGAATATGTTGAAACATATTTTTTTAACAGTTGATTGCAATGGTTGAAAGAAAGATTTTGCAAACTTACAAGGCATTTAAAGAATCTAGGTAATGGGTTATACCTTTAAATACCAAACCCACAAACAAATTTTTGATCAATTTTGTAAGTTAGTTTTAGATGAAAAAATCCCAAATTATTAAATAAGGATGTATTAAAATAATCATACATATGCAACTAAAAGTAAGTCATTTTATAGATTTGTCGATGGGAAGAAGAATTTGAAAAAAAATAGAATAAATTTAAAAATAATGATGGTTCTAACAATTTTTTCTAAGAATGATGGTGCAAAAAAGTAGTAGAAAAGAAAAATTATTATTTTGCATATAATGTTGAGGTGAGAACCACATTTATATTTTTTAAGAAGAGAGACATTGAAAGACAACATTACAATCTTAAGAAATAAATTTTCAAGGAAGGAAATATGGATAAACAGAGTTTTGTGGCCATCTCCAGACAAGTAAAATCAAGTGCAGAGGTAATTTCTAAACCCAAAAAAAATTCTAGAGTCAAGAGGTATACTTTTCTTTATTCTCTCATAAATAATGGATTTTAAATTCAAGAGCATATTTTTACATGACAAGGGTTTGATCTTATTTTATTAATTTTCATGTAGGAAAAAATTTAGATCAAGAAATGAAACCATTAACAATAAAATGAAACTACTAGTTCTAGCAACAAGGACTATTAGTTTAACAAATGGAAATTTAAAAAATGTTTCACTAGTTGAATGTCTAAGGTTGAATCTTATTTAAATGTAGAAAATTACCCAAGTCGGTTATAATTTTTTTCACTATTTATCAAGTCATTGTTAGAGATATAAAAGATCCATTTTAGATAATTGCTATTAGAAGATCCGATAAAAAAGAAAGCCTCTCCAAATTTGTTCATTTTTTTGATAATGAATACACATTCTCCCATGATTTTATTGCTTAGAGTGATTATATGTCAAAAAAAAATGTATGCTAGACTTGGACATAAAAATTATAGAAAATTAAGAGACATGGTTAGAGGATTAACAAATATTTTAGCTTTTGAAGTTGTATGTGAAGGATGTGTGTTAGATAAACACTATCGATGTCCTTTGGTTCAGACAAAGCATATAGAGCCAATCATCCACTATAACTCATTCATAGTGATTTATGTAAACTAGGTTATCCTTAAATTCAAGTGGAAGGTTCTTTCTCAATTTTATTAATGATTATAGTAGGTGAGCATGGGTTTGTTTTTGTGAAAGGAAAAGTCAAGTATTTGAGGTATTACAAAAGTTTAAGGCATTAGTTGAAAATCGAAGTGGAAAAAGAATTATATTCTTAATAACAAATAATGGGGGTAAATATTGCAATTATACATTTGATTTATTTTGTGAAAAATATGGTATAAAGGTACAAAAATTAGTTCCATGTACCCCTCAAAAAATAGGGTGGCTAAAAAAAGTGATAGAACTCATTTAGAAATGGCTCATTGTATGTTGCATTCTAAAATTTTGCATAATAAATTTTGGGGCCTTCCTATCTCTTGTACTACACATACCCACCAAAGCCTCACAAATGTCACCCCTCAACAAGCATGAAGTCAAATAAAGCCTCATATTGGATGTTTTAAACTATTTGAGTGTATTGTTTGGCCCCACAATCTAGAATAAAATAAGAAAAAGATAGAAGAAAAGAGTCATAAGTGTTCATTTATGGGCTATAGTGAAGAATCATAGGCTTAAAAATTGTATTATTTGTTAAAAAAAGGATATTTATTAGCAAAGATGTGGATTTTGATGACAATTCACAACTTACAACCAAAAATGATTTCTAAATTTTAGATATATTTCAAAGAAATGGAAATTCTATTGATGAGATTCATAATTGCACTAATGTACTAATGAAAATAATACTGTTAAAAAGAAAACAAACAATGATTGTGACCAACTATTTTCTATAGGTGGCGATGATGAAGAAATTCCAAATAGATAGAAGATAAAAAATTTTGAACAAATATATTGACAAGGCCCAATGATCCAAGGAAGGAATGGTAGTGCTCTCATGGTAAAAATATTACAAATAAATGACCCAATATGACATGAGAAAGCTTGAGGAAGGAAATAATGAGAGAAAGCCATGGAAAAGGAATTTGATGCATTACTAAAGAACAAAACTTGGGAAATTTTTCCCTTCCCCAAAGTTAAGAATTTTACTAGTTGTAAATGAGTTTACAAAAAAAAAATTAATCAGATGGAGCTAAAGAAAAATTTAAAGCTAGATTGGTTTCTAAGGGAATCAATCAAAAGGAAGTTATTGATTATGATGAAATACTTTCTCCTATCATCAAATGCATATAGTTTGAATTATTCTTTCTTTGGTTGCTAGTCTTGGGTGGCATATTCATCAAATATATGTTAACAAAATTTACTAAATGGTTATTTAACTAAATAAATATACCTAAATAAACCACATGGTTTTGTATACAAAAGTAATCCTAACCTTGTTTGCAAATTAAACAAGTCACTTTAAGGTCTAAAACAAACACTAATAGCATGTAATGAAAATATTGACAGGTACTTTCATCTTCATGGGTTTAAAAGGTGTAAATTTGATCCAAATATAAATGTGAAGAAATTCCAAGATGAGGTTATTCTTATTGCAATTTTATTTAGATGAATTAGTTATTGATAAATCAAATATTTTGTTAATCAATGATTTAAAATCAGATCTTAAAGGGGCATTTCAAATGAGTGATTTAGGAGAACTAAACTATTTTCTTAGTTTACAAGTTTGTAGACTACATGATGAATTGTTCATCTATTAACAAAATATGCTTTGGATATTTTAGAAAAGTTTCAAATGTTTAAATGCAAGCTAAATTCTACTCCCTTTAAATCTAGATTGAAGCTTACTAAAGAATGTACTTTAGGGAGAGTAGATGCAAATTTATTTAGAGAACTTGTAGGTAGATTTATTTATTTAATTAATTCTAGACCAGACATTTATTTTGTAGTTAACATAGTGTCTAGATTTATGCAAGAACCTAACGACATTCATTAGTTTCTTGTAACAAGGAATTTGTGATATTTCATGGAACAATATAGTATGACATCCATGATGGCTATAAGTCCTAGCAATTTATTTGGTTATATATATCTTCTAGTAGACATGTTTTCATCTTGGGTCAATCATTATTACATGGAGTAGAAAAATAAACTACATCATTGTCTTCATGTTGAGAATAATATAGAGTAGAAAACAAAGAAAGGAAGAAGTTTGCATTTGAATTTTTTTATTTGAGCTTGGTTATCCATAATGTTATACTACTACTTTGTATTGTGACAAGAAAAGTACCATATAACTTGTGAACAATATAGTTATCCATTCTAAAACAAAGCATATTGAGATTCATGTCCACTACATATGATATCTTCTTCAAACTACTATTCTCAATCCATAATTTTTTGAAAGAAAAGTCTAAACATTTTATGTATTTACTAAAAATATGACCAGAGACAAATTTTTAAAATGACATTGAATTATTGATATGTTAGAAGTGAAAATTATAGGGTGATAATGCTATAATGTTCCCCTCTTCTTTGTATTATTTCATCCAATACTATGGGGGCATTTTAAGGAAAATTAAGATTGCCTAGAAAAGAAAACAAGATTTTTCTAGAGTCTTCTAAAAAAGATAGAGCCTTCTACAAAGTTGGGACATTCTATATTCTTGGAATAAAAAAAAAAGAATGTAGAATACTGTTGAAAGCTAGAAGTTTCTAGATTATAGTAACTCCCAAGTATAAATATGCGGATGTGCATTGCAAACAACATTGTTGTACATTATTAGAGTAAAAGTACTAAAACTATAGATCAATAAATTTTTCTCCATTTCACTCTATGTTGTGATTTGGTTTTACCTATTTTTTATTATTTTTTATTATAGAATTAGGAAATAAGAAATGTAGGAGAGAAATATCAAGCACAATGAAGAAAAATGCATAAACTATATTTAGTTGACCCAAATGATAATGAGTACAAAGCCTTGCATATGTAGGTAAGGATGATGTAATCGACATATGACTCGGTGAATTGACAAGTGCCCCATGAATTGGCACAAGTGAGTAGACAAGTGTCATATATGTGTCAACCTTAGGAACACTTGGAATGTGCAAACCAACAAACTCTATGACCAAGTCATCAACCTTGTGTGCCAAGTGTTGAGTGAAATTTTTGGTGAGATGGAAAGTCTTCTAACCTCAAAAGTTATGTGCATGAGGTTAACCAAATAACTTGGTAACCTCTAGAGGCTCAAAGGTTGCACATTCAATTAGACAAGATGTTTTCTAACCTCATCAACCTAAGTACACTTAAGTATAGTGAATAGATTAATTATTCATACTAACACCCCCCATAAGTGATACTTGGAGAGATCACAAAAGTGAAATTAGATAGAAATAGGTCCTAGCTAGAGGTAATGTAAGGTAGCCATGTACAAAGTTTCTCATAAAGTGTAATAAAGGAGAAAACCTAGTGGGAAAAAAAATCCCTCACAAAAGAGAAATTAGAAGAATTTGAGACCTTCTAAAAATGTCTCTTGATGATAGGAACATGATGATAAAGAAATCTTGAAGCATGTCAAAGCTATGAACTTTGCTGATGATGAACTGGTGTTTGTTGGAATCAATGAATCTCCAAGTAATGTGAATCAAGATGTGAGATACACAACATTGCATGAGTAAACACATGAACACTACTCATCAAGTGTACACAAAGTCGATCAAACTTTGTGAAGTCAATAATATAGATAGTACTATGATTAGGAGTACTAGAATCTCAAAAAATGATCCATTGAAACAATCCCCCATACGATAGATCAAGATAGAAGGTTTGTGAGGCCTCCCAAGGAGAGGATTCTTATTCGTTGAAAGAAGCATTAGCATACACATCATAGTTCCCTCTTAATGCTAAGAGAATAAATGCAAAACCAATTGAGATCGAGAGTGTGCAAAAAATATAGAGATGCATAAGAAACTGAGAAAGGGTGTGCTCCAAGGCACACTCACATAAAGTTAGAATCACAAGGTTCCATTATTGTAATGATCATTTTACAATCCCCCATTGCACTTTATAATTTAGTGTATGTACAAAATTCCCCAAATTCCCTTCCTAAGGAACACACATTCAGTTTTGTTGCACTTTATATGAGTGCATTTACAAGCCTTATTGTTGTTAAAATTTATTCAAAGTTTACTGTTATGAGGTGGACACAGATTAGTTTATAATGTCTGGTGAACCTAAATAAAAGACAAAAACTAAAAAATGAAAAACCCCATTATGATGACCCCCCCTTTGCCAAATTCATTGCAAAAGAAAAAGTGACTCCCCTTTCACAAATTTTTAATTAAGGTAAAAAAAAATTACTTTCCCCTATAAACGCCATCCCTTTGCCAAATTCATTGCAAAAGAAAAAAGAGATTCTTCTTTTACAAAATTTTAACTATGACAAAAAAAAAGAACGGCCTCTCCTTTGTAAAATTTTCCTACTTCTTTAGGACAGTTTTAATGACCCAAATTGTATGCTAACCATAAGCTAAAAGGTTACAATTTATTATAAACCACTTGTGGTTAGAAAAAAAATGTTAGCAAGAGGAAGAAAGAATGCAAAAGAAATTTACATAGGTGGTCATATGGAGAGTGGCAGATTTGATGCCACCAAAAGAGGTGTTCAGGTTGTCGTGTAGATTTGACGAAGTCTTGCAGCTGCTAAAATCGTTGGACTGGAGTGAAGGCGTTGAAGCCTATAAAGGCCATGCGAAATGAAGCCTCGTCCGTGGTAGATCTTTAAAGGTCTTAATGTCCATAGATTACCCCAAAAAAATCTCACACAACACAATATTATGGCGAAGTGCAAGTATATTATTGGCTTCACATAGAGTAAAACCGTACAAAAAAGGTTTGCACACAATCAAAGCATACACAATAGGTTCGCGACCCCAATTCTTCACAGAGCTGAAATAATGGTCTGCCAATGCTGGTTGCGCCTCCCTCTGCACTTGGCGGCCTTGTGCCAGATGAAAAAAGTAGCCACGAGAAAGAGAAACCCACAGCAAGAGGAAAGGGCACTAGAAGTGCGTGTAAACAAGCCGCCTCTAAATAAATGTAGTGAAGAAAACTGTGACTGGCTACGAAAATCGTGGCCAAGCAGATTATGAAATTGTGGCCTTTCTACACAATCCTCATGGTCAGTGCAAAAGGCGTGAGGCCTGCACTTACAAGAGCTGAATAAGGAGGTAAATCGTGAGTTGAATCGCCTCAGCAAATATGTCAAATACGCCTTCAAAAGAGTGATTCAACACAGGCAGTCTTATGCTGGCTGTGCGAGTCACATATGGAGGGCGCGGATTGGCAGATTGGCACTCGCCACCTTAGAAACGGTCTGCAACATTAGACCCTATGCCTATCGATGAACAACAAATAGACGCGAGCCTGCAGATGAATAGCCAATTGAGGCGAGCTTGTAATATTTTGTGTTAAATAAGCCCAAGATACAATGAAAGATTAAAGATTAGGAAAACATGGGAGAAAAAATATGTTAGAATAAATTGTATTTTATATAGTAAATAAGAGTTTGTGTGTTAAAATATACAACTAGCCATTGCTTTATATAGAGCAAGGCAATGCATGACGTAACTCAAGGTCTCACAAAGTTCAACTAGAGTTAGCCTATGCAATCATGAGGTAACTCAAGGTCTCACATAACACATGGAGTTCAAGTGGAGTTCAACTGGAGGTAACAAAGTTGTAAAGTTTATCTAAGGAGGAAAACTTATCTAAGATCTCAGCTTATCCAAATCTAGAGAAAATAGCTAATAAGCTAACTACTTCCATGAATAAATACAACTAGATAAAAACATGCTAGGTAAGTTTAAGTGAGTGTAAGAAAAGAATCTTTTACACTAACACTCCACCTTAAGTGCAACTTAGGAGAAAAACCTAAAGAAGCAACAAAGATGGGTCCCAACAACCAGGCCATGTTAGGTACCTATGTACATATCAAATCCCCCCCACAAATAGAGAGAGAATATAAGAGGATTAAGTAGCCCCCCCAAGAATATCCAATGGTAGATGCTCAAAACTAGATGGAGAATATAGTCCACGATCGTCGAACAATGTTCCTCCCCTTAGGAAGAAACAAAACCAAAGGTGAATGCAATCTATCTCCCAAGTACTAAATGAAATATGTAGGAAGAAAGTGCAAAATGCATGAAGTCTTTGAAGTCGGCTCAAGTATCCCCATGTCGATGTTGAAAGTAGTCATAATCAAATCAAGTTTTTTAGGCCACAATGTTGAAGATGATAAATCCAAATCTTCTAGAAACTGATGTAGAGCATAATCCAAAGACAATAATGGTTTAACAATAGTTGTGCAATGACTGTCATCAAAAAGGAGAGATAACCCATCAAATGTGTCCTCCAAATCTAAAATATGTGTCTCCATAAACAAGTCTAAAATTATTATCAAGAGATCATCCAAGAAAGCTAAATCAGGAAGACTATGGATGCCCTAAGCTGCAAGAAGTCACTGGAAGCATTTGAAGAAGCATCACTAAATTTAAATCTGCAACAAGTGTTGTTGATGGGGTAACAATGAACTAATCATCCATACAAGATGTTTCCACATTAGACTTGGCAACATAAGTGTCAATATCATTCACGATAGCCTGGTTCTCTAAGGAAAAATCACTTTTAGATGAAGATTAATATCTCCATACAAATGCTGGATAATGATCCAAGCAGTAAAAGGGCACTTAGTGTGCTCTATGTGATATACAGTATCCTAAAAAATAGTAAGACATATTAGTCCATAGAGTATGTCATTATTATTAAACCCTGCATTCTTTTAATCATAGTCACTTGGCTCACGAATGAGTCCAAGGAGATAGGGTAGTAGATCTTGCTCAAAGCAATGATTCTTTATCCCTTTCTTCCAAGACACAATGTTCTCTGAAGTTAGCCTCACAACAGAATGATGAAAATGGTGTTTAAAAGACATGACTAACCCCGCAAATGGAGCTTTATCTCAATTCATGATTACAAAAGTACATGTATAATC
This sequence comes from Sequoia sempervirens, assembly GCA_007258455.2. Taxonomy (NCBI): domain Eukaryota; kingdom Viridiplantae; phylum Streptophyta; class Pinopsida; order Cupressales; family Cupressaceae; genus Sequoia; species Sequoia sempervirens. The sequence goes on from VDFB02047397.1 coordinate 9,638,878, forward strand.
CCTAATAATGAATGTAAAAATCTGAATAAAAATAAACTTTTCCTTCACATGCAGTGACATGCAAGAACATGCAAAAAATATACAACTAAAAAATAAGATTTTGATTTGGTGACATGAGAGGATGCTCTTTCTCAGGTGATCTAAACACGATGGTGATTCCATATTTGATTGATGAGGTTGCAAAACATACATGCAACACACATGCAACTAAAAAGATGTTAAACCCTCAAAATAGAGTTTTTTTTTACAATTTTTTGATTCTCTAGATCATCCGAGGATGCAAGAGAAGAGTAGACTATTTTGTTAAAAAAAATTAACAGATTTGCACTCAATATTTTTAAAAGCAATCCTATCGATCATGAAGGCTCTGATACCATGTAAGATTCTATATAGCAAATAAGAGCTTGTGTGTTAAAATATACAACTAGCCATTGCTTTATATAGAGCAAGGCACTACATGAGGTAACTCAAGGTCTCAAAGAGTTCAACTGGAGTTATCCTATGCAATCATGAGGAAACTCAAGGTCTCACATAACATGTGGAATTCAACTGGAGTTCAACTAGAGGTAACAAAGCTATAATGTTTATCTAAAGAGGAAATCTTATTTAAGAAAGCTTATCCAAATCTAGAGCAAATAGCTAATAAACTAATTACTTGTATGAATAAATACAACTAGATAAAAACATGCTAAGTAAGATTAAGTGATTGTAAGAAAAAAATATTTTGCACTAATAGAGCTTTCAAGATTTTAGTGCACTTTGTGAGGGGCCGAGCAGCCTATGTGAAATGTTGGGGTGTAGTTTAAACATAGCCTCCAACTTACAAAATCATTCCTCTCTAAATAGAGGGTTCACAATTTCCTTAGCAGATATTCAAACGCCAAGCACTCCTTCGGTGTGTCAATTCCTTCCTATTGTGGCTATAATGGTAGATTGACTCCAAGCATCTTAGAATGCTCTAGAAATGCATAACCATCTCGCTACAACTTGTTTAACACACATCAATGAATTAGGAAATATAGGAGATAAATAAAAAGCACAATGAAAAAAAATGCTTTTTTCCTCCATCAAACCCCGTGAAAAGTGTTCCCACTTCTGGACAGTGGTAAAGATTTCAATGATGAAAACCTTAACTGAATGGAAGGAAATGATGAATGAACCCAAACTAAATAATGGTAGCTAACTGGGAGTGAAGGAGATGTGGCACTGAGAAGAGTGAATGGAAATTGTGATACAAATCAACCATGAGTAATACATTATAGTTTGAGTGGAGCAGGCATTAGAATACATGTTATAGATTTGGAAATGATGCTCTTTACTAGGATAACATTATTATGATGGTACATATCAAGTGATGGATATGGGGCTTCTAACTTGGTAACCATAATAATTAGATGTGGCATTGGAAGCTCATGTAAGAGA